>JAVLUX010000008.1:5667500-6135000 GCA_032164185.1 Moxostoma hubbsi | reverse complement strand
TAGATGTATCGCTAGCTTCCATGGATTCAGCTCGCTGTATTTACCCGCTAACTTGTTTCACATCTGGCAACCTGGGGTGTTGAAATACTATTGGGAAATGGGAAGTGGGCGGGATCACACAGGCCAAAACACAAATAGAAATTCCAGCTCGGAACAGACATTTCAAAGAAGAATATACTGGCTGTAGCGCTGTTTTCGGAGAAACCAGTAGTTCAACTTAGCATGTTTCTTAAATCTATGATAACATATTGTGATAATTTTATGCTTTAGTACAGTAAATATATTACACATTGCTCCTTTAAAATAGGAACATTTGTTGGGTAAGTTGAGTTCATACACGTTAAAATACTGACTGTTTCAGATTGTTTCAAGATGTAGCCTAAACATACATGTAGCCTAAACTTGATTTTAGTGTGATAAAAATCACATGCTAACCTTATCTTTGTACAGTTATATCCAATATTGTAACTTAATTGTCGTGACAATGAAATCCTGTAATCCCGGTTATTTGATATAATATTACACAGGCAAGGTTGGAGATTTTATCACAGTAAAATCAAGTTAACATGTATAATGTTTACCTCTTGTAGCTATACTTTTGAACTATGTGTATATTAGGTATAGCATTTAGCATTTTAGCGTTGTATGTGCCTTACTGTAACTGCAACTTTTGCCTTATAAAAAAATATGTAGGCCTGTTTAAGAATGTAAACTAAAGAAAGAATTTTAAATGTATAGGTACCCCCAAATTCTGTCAATTGCATTATAATTTACTCACCCTCATGTCGCTCCTAACTAGAGCTGTGAACATATCAACTTACATTAAAGGCCTCATGGAAACTGAAAACAAACACATTTTTTAGCAGAATGTAACCGAAAACTGGAACAAAGTGATGTTCAATTGTTCCGGAGTGTGAACTTTATTTGTAAATGCTGGTAGCTGGTTATAACCTGATCAGTTTGTTCCGATCATTTTTTCATTAAACTAAAGGCCAAAGGGTTTATCACAGTAAATGTTTGGAACTACACCACTTCATGTTGCCTGAAATAAATGAAACATGTGCTTTGATCCTGAAGGAAACTGCTGCATCACACATTTATTTGCCTAATTGCCCGTTGTGGATGTCGCATTCTCTGAATGAAGACCTACATTGCACGGCTAATCCAGATACAAGGAAAACATTATTAAAAATTGCATTTCTCAATTGTTTGCAAGTCTTCACTGAATTATTGTTAGATATGATTAATACAGATTTGATACTGCCAGGTTTTGTCTTAGAAGCAGATCTGTAATTAAAATGATTATTAACTGTTAATTAACTGCTTGTTATGATTTCTGTGCTGATAAATCCACCACACCAGAAAAAAATGTATTGCTTATTTTTGCTTATTTTGGTAGGCAAATTACTTATTTTGGGCTTGTTTTTCCAGACCATGTTGCTTGTTTCTCTTGAAAGATCTGGCAACACTGCAATTGGTATTTCACCCATCCATTAGCGCAGAGTGCTGTCATTTTGTTCTATCTGGTAATGTTTTGGAAAGGAGGCTGCAGAACTTCTGAACTAGAACGAAAAAATACTGTTTTTGCTCAGAACGAACCGAAATGAAAAACATTTGGGTTTTTAAGCCAATAACAACTCTTTTTGTGTGTTATTTAGTTGACAAGGTTAACATCGCATTCTGGACATGTATTCAGTGCGGCTGGAAACAACATAACGCTTAGTTTTTTATAATGACACTTTTGAAAGAATGATTCACTATAAATGCGTAATTTGCACGCACTCCCTCCCCCGCCCTTAACCAACGCGGTTGTAAAAAAAATTGCCACGTATGTTAGGCAGAATGTCAGGAACTAGGGTTGGGCATTTTGGAGTCCTTTGTAAATTAAAATGTAAGTTAGAAATAACAAGGATGACACGTACTTGAAATTACCAAAACAGTTTCAAATAAAAAAATAAAAAAAAAGCTTTTCTTTTGGGGTGAATATAAAATTATCAATATACATTAATAAAAATTAATTAATAAATAAATAAATAATAAGAAACTAATGTTGATGGCTATTAGGGTAATGTGTATATATAAACAGTCTACATAAAGGGTATCAGAGTTTTATCATTTCACAACATGTTATTTAGAAAAAATAAGTGATGAAAGTTGGCTTTTTATAAAATTCACTCTGTCAGTGTTCAGAGATTTAACTTAATTTAATTTAAAACATACATACTGGTTTGATCAGCTTCTGAGTTTCTTGTGCCGCTTCGCATTTCTTTCCACCATAGAACCATGATTACAACAAGCCCCAAATGCCAATAGAGTAGGATTTAATACAAATGAAAATGTTAGTAGTATTGCCACACTCTGCTTTGCTTGAAAGCACAGATGCAACACCTCCCGACAAAGATCCACAACGCCCCTCAGTGGACTAAATTGTAACTGCGAGATTTGGTAAGAGATTCAGAGAGAATGTACAGTGTAATTTAGTGCCGATCACAGCGGGCAAATGCACAAAGGAATATCAATTTGCAATATTTGAATAGTGTTTTTAAAAGTCGACTAGCTGGTGCAGAACAGTTACTCGATTAGTCGATTACTCGTGCACGTCCCTATTAGGTATGGATTGCCTTAGTCATTATTCACTTTCATTTTACTGAAAAAAAGAGCATTGTCAACATTCTTCCGAAATGTCTCCTCTTGTGTTATGAGGAAGTAAATTATACAGGTTTTTAAAAACATGAGGGTGAGTAAATTATGGTAGAATTTAAATTTTTGGGTGAACTATCCCTTTAACACACACACACACACACACACACACACACACACACACACACACATAATCAAAATGATACTCTTTGACATTTAGGCTTTGCCAATCAAATACACGAGAAGCAAAAGCTTTCAAGAAACCAGCTACCAGTCCAGTCACTGCTAAAACCCTAGTCAAAGTTCATATCCGTGGGTGAACAGTGTATATGTGTGTGTTTGCATGCGTGATTGATGAACAGTTATGTGTGTGTGCGTGTATGTGTGTGTGAGTTTGTATGTAACTGGCCACTAAGGCTGGGCAGGATTTCCTGTCTCTGTGAATAATAAGGCCACTAGCTGCCTGCTTCCCGCACTCTCTCTGTTTGCATGTCGTGAAGATCTCATGCTTGTGTAAAGTTTTCATTCTGTGTTGTTTGCACGCTTGTGACTCACAAGGAGGAAGCAGGCGCGAGGTTTGCGTTTTTCTCTGATTCAGCAAAATTACGTGTATGAAATCAGTTTCTGAGACTCTGTATCATCAGGGCACCGCTTTTATTATCACAACCCCACAGTACAGGAAACTCGCCCTGTGCGTTGAGCTTCCAAAGACCCCAGCCGGGGAATTAGAGGTCACAAATGTAATGGACTTAAAGTTGAGTTGGAATACAAAGCACGGAAATTACACCAGTGCACCCGAGTCGAAAAAGTGTTTGGGTTTGAATGATGCTTGGGAGCTAAATGTGTATGTGTGTGTGAATTTGAGTCTGCCTGTCTTGATAGAGAAGTTGGTTTGAAGAGGTTGGTTGCTTTAGTCCGTCTCCATGATATCTGTTTAAGTGACATTTCACAGCTCAAATCCCTGTATGTAGGGGATTTTAATTATCTTTTACACATTTTTGGTCTTTGCTAAGGCATGCATCAATATGTTACCTGGATAGTTATGATTATTATTGTTAAACTCCAAAAATGACTTGAACCACAGTCCATATGACTTGTGCATTATCTTTCAAGTTTCTGAAGATTTACGAGGGATTTTGGATGCATTTAATAAATAAATCTACAGTCTTCATGCGCTGTGTGCTTCAGAGTTAACGAGCGAGCTACGCTGTCACAGTGCATATTTAAAAATAAATAAATAAATAAATAAAAAAAAGTAAAAATCTGGGTGACGGTGAAGCACTTACAATGGAAGTGAATGGAGCCAATCCATAAACAGTAAAATACTCATTAAGTATAGTCTAGACTAGATGTGAACAATATGCATGTGGACATGATTTTAGTGTGATAAAATCACTGACTAACCATTTCTGTGTGAAGTTATTGCCAATTTTACAACTTTGTTACCATGATGAGTGATGAATAACACTGTAAACCCTAAAACAACCAAATTTAACTAACCTTGAGATCAAATGATACACAAGTTTTAACAGAAGAATTAATGTAAGTGCTTTTATAAAATGATGAGCTTCACATTTCTGTCTTTAAACCCTCCAGATAATTGGCCCCATTCACTTCCATTGTAAGTGCCTCACTGTAACTTTGATTTTAGCTTTTTCTAAAGAAAAAGAGGGACGAGATGAAATAATTTTTTGTGGTAATCAACATTATGTCACAAATGCTGTCAATTGAGCTTAACTTGTATTGAACTCAGAATATTCATTTACGTCTTCTGGAAGTCGTAGCGTTTTCAAATTACACGACAAATCGGCGTCAGGGGTGAACACGTTACAAAACATTTCACTATTGACGAATCCCCGACGACTCTGCCTGGACTCCAAATTGTGTTTCAACTGAGAAGTGATATGAGATACGAAAACAAATGCATGATCATATGTTCTGCATTTCAGAATATGATGTGTGTGTTTTTAATCATATATTTTATTGGTTACAATATGAAAAAGTACCTCCTACTGAAAAATCGACCTATTTGCTGACCTGACGGTCCAAGAGAATTGGCAATTTCTCTCCAACTCTCTTTCTTCATCCGGTTGTGGGACAGTTCAGAGGAAACATCAAATAGGCGCTGGTGCTCCTGCCAATGTTCCACCAATTTTTCCTCCATTTCTTCGGTCCAATGAGACTTTCTTGATACCGCAGCCATGCTAGTTGATGTTCTGTTACAGGTACATCAGGACTCCTCCCACTGAAACTTCCCGTGCCCTGTTTCTTGCTCTCTCATTGGCTGAATTCATATTCAGTCAAAACATATTTCAAATTGCACAATTTGTAATCGCAGACAGGTCCAGATATTTAACATCCTAGATATCTCGCTGACATCGGCGACGAGTCGGTACGTCTCTCAAATCGCGTCTTTGATAGTTCATACATTGCGATCGTCACTCATGGGAGCGATCTCCGATTTGCCCATGATTTCAGGCTTTTGTCGGCGATATCCACAAAAATGTCGGCGAGCGAAATGGGGCTTAAAATCGTGTAGTGTAAATTCGGCTTTAGATAGACTTAAATAGCAGTATCGGTAATCACCACTAAAACTTTCGTAAAAGTTAAATCAACTTGAAAAACAGCGTGCACTAGATGCACCCTGATGGCGACTTTAAATAAAACAACGTTTTACAGCAAGACATCATTAAAACCCCAAAACAAGAAGCATCTTCTGTATTAATTTTAAACAATAATAAGTTACATGTACTCATATGTCACCATGCTTTGACCAAAGACACATAAATAAATGTAAGTGCAAAGGATTATGGGTATTGCCTCCACACAAATTGCTTCTCCAATTGGCATCCTCGGTGGGATGCAACAGTATAAAGTACACAAATCTTTTGACCCATGAATTTTCAGGACCTTGCCATGACTATTGCAGAATATTCTTATGAATCAAAATCACAAATTTTAAATTGCCAAATAATTCCTGATTTTCCATGTTTGTGGGAGCCTGGCCTTAACTGACAGTATAGTATATTGTTGTCAACTATTAAGGTGAATATAGCAATCCAACATTTTGACCAAAATGTCACTGATCAATATTTACATAACGTAAAGAAATTACATTAAATAAGAAAATAATCCTTGTTAAAGTATCAAGCCAAACTAGCAGTGATTACACGCTAGTAGCAATGATAAGCAGATGAAAATATTCTGCCACACTTGGATCAGACTGAGCATGCTCAAAAGCCTGCATGTCCTATCTTCAAGACAAAGCTTGACATTGTATGTTCTTGCTGTTTACAATTTTAAGTTGATCACTCTGAAAGGCATAAAAGTTGAACTTATTGATTTTTTTTTTTTTTAAAGTAATCTCAACTTTTTCTACATTTGATAGTTCAGTCAGCTTTTAAAATAGAGTGTGCCTGACAAAATGGAAGTTGGATTTTCTTTTTATAGTGTATATGCACTTTTATTTTTATCTAAAGTTTTAGTATGTGTTTTGATGCTCATGATTGTGTTTTGAATGTGTACATGTGTGATTGAGAGAGTTTGCAAAGATATGCAACCCTGATACGTAAACACGAGCGCCCTGCATGGGGCACCACCACTGCTAATAATACCGTAGATGACTTACTAATGAGGACGAGTGTGTCAATGTTTGTTTGTCTAGAGAAATACAGTCTGATGGTGTTGCACTGCCAGGGTCCTGGCGAAATCTGAAAATCTGAGACAAATTATTGGCGTACAAGGGGTAGTTCACTCTAAATATTAACATTCCGTGATCACGTATTCTTCCTCGTATTGTTCCAAACCCATATGACTTTCTTCCTTCCTTGGAACACAAACATACGTTAGGCAGGGTATTAAGGGCTCACGTTGTTTAACTTAAATTATATGGAAAAAAGAACAGCGTCTACATTTTTGCGAGTAGAAAGTAAGTGTGAGTAAATAAAGACAGAATTTGTATTTTTGGGTGAATTATCCCTTTAAGAAATGTAATTGATTGGCATTAAGAGAGATGGCAGTTGCTTTTTTCTATGTAGATTTTTACTTGCCCTAACATTTTAATTTCTATATTAATTTATGTGTAGGGAAAAAAAATATATATTTTTGTTATAACATTTAACATTGCTTTCTTTACACAAAATGGTTTACAACAAATATAATTTTTGTCATTTGCAATAATAGCTAGAAAGGTCTATTTTAATGAATGCTTCCAAAATATTACAGTCAATCTCATTCAATTTTGACACAACCTCCTCTATGTGAGCCAGCTAAGTCACGCTACCCTGGTGACATTAAATCAGAGCAATTCAACACAATTCGCAAAACGGCATGACTGAGCTTGAAAAGAAAGATTCAGCTAGAAAAAAAGCTTCCAGGTGGACTGAAAAGAAAAGCAGAGGAAGGAGAGGGGGACAGAAAAGTGAGCAAAGTGATTAAAATAACAGTGGAGTATGAAAGATTAAAAAAAAAAAACATCAAAGGCCTACATAGAGACCAGGCAGAAAAAGGACAGGAATTTAGCGTACGTGCACACGGATGAATAAAGAGAGCGTGCCAGAGGGGAAGTGATGTTAGTGTGTTTGGTGGTTGCTGAGTCATTACTTAGCTGGATGATCACTGATAGAACGAACACCCGGGGGGCCAGTGCAGGGAGCGGGACCACGTCACACGATGTGCCCTGAACAACATCACGAGCACATGAGGAGAGTGCATGTGCTTCGCAGGACGGGCCATGCTGTAAACACGGCTTGAACGTGCCTCTTGTGTGAAGTATGCCCTTAATTATGTTGAAAAGACCAGCTTAGACCAGAATGTATTTCCATACTGGTTTATGCTGGTTAGTGCAGAGCTGAGCTACATTTCCAAGTAAGCCTAAATAGATCATAGAAACCATTGGCGCCAGTAGTCTCTATGATCAACTTAAGCTTGCGATGCTTTTGGGAAACGCAGCCCTGGTTCTGGTTTGGTTTGAATATGCCATTCACCATTAAAAAATTAGCTTAAAATGACAAGGAATAGGTGAAAGTTCTGTTGTCCATTGCTCCAAACCCATTTGAACACATTAGGTTACTTTTTGAAGATTATCTTGGCCACATATTGTGTACGAGAATGGGGATTGGGTCTGTCAAGCTCCAAAATGACAATGTAAAGCACTCCATTCACTTCCATTCAAATGCATCCGTAAATGGAAGAGGGGAAACGCAAGCCGATGCTAAGAAATTAAGCATTTCACTAAATCCGTTGATTTTAGTGTGATAAAATTGCTTAGCAACCTCTTTAATACAAAGTTAAATTCAATTTTAAAACTTTGTTGCCATGACGATTTAATGCCATTAACCCAGTAGTCCTGGTAAATGATGTTTTGAACTATTTTACAGCTAAAAAAAATATGCAAGTTTAACTGAAGTATTAAGTGCTTTTATAAAATTATAAGCTTCACATTTCTGACTTTTAAACCCTCCATAAATTGGCCCCATTCACTTCCATTGTAAGTGACTCACTGTAACCTCCATTTTAGCTTTTCTTAAAGAAAAGGAGGGATGCGTCAAAATAATTTTTTGTGGTAATCAGCATTATGCCACAATTGCTGTTGATTAAGCCTAACTTAAATTGACACATAATATTCCTTTACGTCTTCTGAAGCCATGCAATTGCTTTGTGCGAGGAACAGAATTTAAGTTGTTATTAACAGACAACCTTCCCCTCTGCCAAAGCTCTGTAATGGATTACAAAACTTGTTGTAGTGATGCCATTGACAGCTAATTTAATTGGTTGTAGAGGTTGACGATAGTGGATACCAATAACCAAGGTGGTGGAAAAGGCTGTTAACTGATTAATCAGTGATGGTTTTTAAAACTGATTTGTAAAATATTAAAATAATTGTTATTCTTTCCTAACCATGACAGGTACAGACATGGAGGCTACAAGAATCCAAATTAAATAAAGTCCCAGATGCAGTTTATTGTTCAACCAAAATCCCAATGATAATAAATTGAAGATTTGGTGCATAACACAGGACTTTTAACTATAAACAAGCCCAAAACACTCCGGGACTCTTATTTTGAAATGATGGAGACTTTGTCCTGTTACAGGACTATCTTAAGTATTTACCAAATTAAGCTTTAAGCTTAATCTGCAACTATCGGCATCGTTTTTTTGCCGATAACAGATAGTTCCAAAAAGCTACTATCGGCACTGATTACTCGGTAAAACCGATATATTGGTCTACCAATAATTGGCTATTGTGTTTCTCGTGAGCAAACGTCAATGGTGCCATATTTCATTTGAGAGCAAAAGCAGAGGGGAAGATTTTCAGCCAATAACAAATATAATTTCAGTATGTTCATCGCATAAATCTATTGTATGGCTTGAGAAGATTTGGAAGATAGTGTTCTAGTTGGATGGACTACTTATGATACATTTATGGTGCTTTTTATCATTTTGGAGTTTGACAGAAACTTTCATTTTCATTATATGTGAAAGAAAGGCCATAATATTCTTTAAAAGTACACCTTTTATGTTTTCCACAGATGAAAGGTCAAAAATATTTCAGAATTGGTAAACCAGCACATCAGCATCCTGGGAACCAGCATTAAAAAAACGACATAAGCCGGTGACCAGTTTTGAGAGTCTTTAGCTGGGAACTCGCACACAGAAGAAAACAGCTATACATATACACGAGTGTGATGGGTGTTCCTCTTCTTGTGTAGGTTACTGCTTCCTGTCACCCAATAAGTGAACAAAGAGTGTGTGGTACCATCTATAGAATGCCCCCCTTCTCTGTTTCTTTTGAGTTTTGTGGTTTTTCAGATGTGTTGCTTTTTTTAATGTACTAAACCTTCATTTTGTCATGCTTCAGGGCTTCTAACGGCACTTTAAGAGAGGCCCTATAAAAATAAAAAAAAAACAGTCTCAGTGAATTAAATGTTCACAGGTGTCCAAGAAGGCCATGCATTTGTAAATGAGGATGTGGGGAAGTGAGGCTGGGCATATTGGTTCCAGTTGTGTCGCAACACTTCTGGTGCAGCCGCGCGTCACTCGTGCAGATTTTTTTTTAGCCTCAAATTAAAATTTCCCCCGGCTGCAAATGGTGACAGCAATCTGACTCTGAGTTTGCAGCTTGAGATGGTTTGTACCACGTGCAGGAGGGACTGCTCAAATGCACGACCGGATTCCGCATCAAGAACCGCGGCCTTCGGTGACTGGTATCAGATTCCTCTAACACTTTCAACTTCCTCAGTCTATCAAAACCCCTGTGCTTCGATCTTCACATCAAAAGATGGCCTCTGAGATATTTCTTTCTCTGACCTGTGGGACTTGTCGTATGTAGTGAAGTGGCATGAGTGATATTAGTCATGCTTTTCCTGTACTGAAGAGCTGAATGAGTGAATGAGTAAAAGTGAAGAATCTGTCGCGTACCAGACACGTTCTCAGCTGAGCACAGAAGAAACCGTCAACCCTGCGGTAATGAGCTAAACTGATACAGTTTGTTAGCATTCATAGAAAGTTGGATTGTTTGAGTAGTTTTGGTACAGAAATTCCAATGTCTAAAGGTGAGAAATGTAAACAAAGAGACAGATTTTTACGCGGGACTTTAATAATGTTTAAATACAAACCATGCCGCTTTGTTGTATTTAGTGACATTTAGATTGTCAATTTAATCCAAGATCTAATCTAAAATGTCTTGTTTATATCTTATACAGATTCACACCTTAACCTAATTTGAATTTTTTGTGTGTACCTACTCTCCATGTCCATGTTTGAATGAAAGTGAAAGGAGTACAGTCTAAAAAGACTTTGATGAAAAGACTTCTGTGATGTTTATGTTATTTTTGTCTCTTATTTGCAGTGAATTTCTGCTGTGCTGGTTACTGCAATGAATGGTAACACTGTCCAGCAGACCACGAGCACTGCACCGTCCGTAGCACCTCCTTGTGGATGGAGGGAGTTCTGCGAGTTGCATGCCAGCACCACGGCACGAGAACTTGCCCAGCACTACCGGCGCTTTGTCCAAGACCGCCCGGTGCAGGATGTGGTCCCTCCGGAAAATTTCTCCAAGCAGTTCAGCACCCTGTTCCAACACCACTTCAGCTGCGAGGTGGCTAAAGATGCAGAACCCGCCCCACAGCCACCCGCTCCACCCACATTACCGGCCATGACTGGCCGCTTACGCATTACTTCCTTTTCAGGCGTGCTGGATTACCGGGAGTCCGTACGGCCAGGAGTCGCACCTCTAGTTGCCGTCTTGGCTCCCAAACCGGATACTGGGGGCATTGCTAGGGAACAGGAGCAGTTGTTGCGGTGCTCTCCTGCAGACGCTAAACGCCGAACTCTGCATCAAAGCCAGGAAGATGAACCCCCTGAACGCCGGACTGGGTCCGAACGGTATACGCCCCCAGCGTTGCCTTTCCCTTCCCGTAGCGAAGTAACTCATTTTTCTGTCAGTCGCATTCGAGAAAGCGTGTGCCGACTCTTCAAGAAATTCCCACAACTTAACGAGCCCTCAAGGGACAACTCAGTCCAGGGGGGTGGACCCTCCGCGACTGTTGAGTTCACCTCGCAGTCGCCACCTCAGACTGCACAGGTACCTGCCCACCGCACCTCACAGCGAGGTGCATTGTTGAACCACTGGAGTCGGTTACGGACTGTGAGACGCAGGCAGGAAACAGGAAGTGTTTGTAAGGAGGGCCAGCTGCGGTACCTGAAGGTGGATGACACTATCTCAGACAGGCCCCCGTATTGGTTGCGTTGCCGCCTGCTGGTCAGGAGGGCCAGCGAGCGGTACCAGCTTGAGCTCTATGATCCACCTAAGGTAAGGGGACCTTTCGAGGAACCTTTTGGATTTTTCAAGAGTGCCGATTGTCATGTTTTATTGTTATTTCTATATATTAGTTAAAAAAAAAAATTTGTGCAAATTTTGGACCATTAGTGACATCAAACAAACTTGCAAGTCAGTTTCCCAAACACCTATTGTTTGATGAAAGCTTCGAGAGTAATGTTTCCAGTAGCATTTGCACTTGAGCGCGGTTTGGTACGGCACGATTACTTACTCTGCTGGTGGACCGCCTGTAGTGACTCACGATTGGTCACTTGTTCAAACAGTCAATTCTAATCCTGATTTTGCCACATCTCAGTAACCCCCCCCTCCTCCCCAAGACCTTATCTGTATCTAACTACATGGTTCCACTAGAACCATTCGGCCTGACGGTGGACAAGCACCTACAGTTCCGCCCCAAATGCCATTGGTTGTACCAAAACTGAGATAATGGCGCACAACAGTTTTTATTGTATCTGTCAGAGCTTACAGTTGCTGCCAGGCTTGTCATGATTAAGTATGTTGTGGTACTGTCAGTGCTGTCAGACTAGTATCATTTTGCTATGTCTCTCATCCACAACTAAACAACTGCTTACCTCCACAGAAAGAGCATTTCGAAAACACTCCCCATTACTGCATACTTTGGAAAACGATGATGTTAGAAAACTGAAAATAGATTTTTCGAACAAAAATGGAGTAGTGTCGATGTGACCAAACTTTCTCAGCAGAATACACTTTTTTTTATTTTATTTTTACAGAATTTGCATTTCTGTTCTCTCGTGTTCAAGTGCATTTGAATGGAAGTGAATGGAGCGTGATGTGTAGTGTGACCGCATCTTTAGCTAGTTCATCAGCAAGAGTAATCAGGTGGTAAACCATTTGACATTTTAGGAAAATGTGAACATCTGGCCTGACTTATTTAAGTGGCATGCTCACACCAACACTTCTTTAGCCTAATTAATGCACTCCCATAAAAGACAAAGGCTTTATTATACTATTAGTGACAGAATTACCATTTTGTCTTCCTTTCATCTCTTTGTCTCACTCCATTTCTGTCAGTTGCACGGAATGATGTAGGCTAATTGCTAGTTTTGCTAGTTCATTCAGCCGGCTAATGACGTCAACTTGAAGGGTCAGGGTATGGCCGTATCTAGGCTCTGATTGGCTTCTGAGGAATCTTGGCAAAGAAATGAGGACTTTCTCTGAATGTCTATATATGGGAAAGGCAACATAGGGCAAGAGAGTTCAAACACTTCAAGTGTATACACTGCAGTAAAATTCAGAAACATGCACACATGCATTTTACACTGCTAATTAACAATGCATTCTTCTTTTTTAGAGAACATTTCATCAGTTTCATCCTTTTTAAAGAGAGAAATATAAATACTTTTTTGTACACGTCATTATTTCATTACATACGTCTTATTGTATGTATGGATGTGTGTATGCTTGTGTGCATAGGTTTGCTTGTATTGAGGCTGCATTGTAGAGCTTATACCACTCCATGCCTTGATTCTTTAATTGTGTACGCTCTATGTTTGGTGTGTTAACTAGAATAGCAACAGCGAGGGCAACTTTGCTAAGAGAGGAAGCTGCAGACTGGTTGATAATTTCTTTGCGTGAGAAACTTTGCTTCAGGGAAGTCCTAACTTTAAACACAGCCTGCACATAGCAGATACATTTGTTTGATTGTCTTCTGTCAGATTTCACAGAAGTTTTGTATTATTATTATCGTGTTAAAACTGACTTTAAAAAGATAGCTAGGCCTTTAGTACAAAGTGGTAATATACAGTAGTTGTTTGTTTGTGCATCCTAAATTTGCGACTGACCAAAATGTATTTTTTAAGAGATTATTTATTATTTCATTGCACTTTTATTTAAACAACTAAAACTCCGAAATGTTGTTGAGAGAATTAAACCCACAAAAATAGCAAAGTTATAACTGCCAAATCATAGTTTACAAACTTATCTCATCTTTCATTACCAGAATTGCATTTCGTTTTAGATGGAACAGATTACTAGGTATGAGTGTCAAAGTAAAAATCTGAGTGCATGCTATATAAAGCTATGGATGTGAAAAGATGCAATAAAAGTGAATGGTATCTGAGGCTATCGTTCTGCTTAACTTCTCCTTTTGTGTTCCACAATGAAAAGAAAAATCCTATCATTTTGGAAAAATACGAGGGTGAGATTTTGCATTGTAAAATAAAGTTTAATTTAAAATATGTCTTTTTAACAGTGCCTTTTATCCAGAGTATAGGACAGCTAAAAAAAAAAAGAAACTTAATATTAACTTGTCTATAATGCTGAACAAAATCAGTGGTGATGTTAAGCAAGACATGAAAGTTCCTGTTTAGCTGAATTGCATTTGATGATGTTTGGAAGGCTTGAAAAACACATCTGTTGTTTGCCTCCTGGTTCACCATCATGCTCAAATGACTTGCTCGAGACAAGAGACCACAGACCTTAAATGACAGCTGTAGCTTGAAAAATTAGTTTGAGCTGTGCTTAGAGACCCTGGAACAAAAAGCAGATGCATACAGATATCTACAGTATATAGAACACCAGAAGGCCCAGAGTATTTGTATTTGTGTGCATTTACACTGCAAGGCCTAAAGGGCTAGGCTATACTGTGTTTTTCCGCGTACCGTTCCTTCTTGTGCATGATTGTGCGCTCAGCTGTTCAAAGTATACTCGTTTGACCGCGAGCCCATTCTGATGCATTTGCAGCATGTGCTCTTTGACTGCTTTGTGGTACTCTTTTAGCACAGACAATGGCAGGCTCATTTGGTGACGACGTGCAAAGACACGGACCGTCTGCGTGTCTAGAAAAACTAGTCTGCATGCGGATAAAAAAATGTGCATTGCGGACACTGTGCAAGATGTACCAGCTTGCGGAAAACCAAAGTATACTCGGGCCTTACAGCACAGAATCGATATTTTGACACATTGATCATGATAGTAAATAGATTTGCTTGGTTTCCCAAAAAAGTTGCTTGTCCACACTGAAACGCTTACTGCACATGCGAAATCTCGCCGTTCCATATACGGTCTAAAACTCAATTTTCCTGGTTTTCCGCTTGCGGAAACCAATTCCGAGTAAACATGCATTCTATAACGTACCCTGAGCTGATCCGTCAATTTAGGATTAAGAGGAGAATTGAATACAAGTGTTTAGATGTTGGGCAGATGATCAGATATCCAAAATGTATCGGATTTAGAATCACATATGAAAGTGTCCCGAAGCAATCTGAGCTTGTAAGTGTTTTTGCCATTTACATTACGTGCATAAAATAAAATCTGTGCAAGATGTCTGTGAGAAAAATCAGTCAGGGCTGGACTGGCAATCTGGCATACCATTTTCCCGGTGGGCCGACGTACTTTAGGGCCGTTCAGGGGCAGACTGGCCAGCGGGAGAACTGAGCGAGCCGGTGGGTCGCCGCGGAACGTGCCGAATGGGCTGCGATAAGCAAAAATTAGCCGGTGCGTTATGCAGAACGGAGTAAAAAAAAAACGCCGCCGCGATATGCAGAAAAGGACACATTTTGGGCCAGTTGCCATGTAAAATCCCAGGCCAATTTCACTTCCCAGTCCAGCCCTGCTGACAGTGTTGGCTGAATTCCATTTTTCTCTTGTGTGTTGTTGTGCTCTGATGTTGGTTGGTGTCCGAGCAATTGAGAACGCAAAATTGGGATTATCAAAGTTAGAAATTACTTATAATATTTTGTAGCTATTTTTGAATGCCCCTTCCTATTTGAACTGTGGTAGAGGTCGAACCATGTCTTGTTTTTCAAGTTTATTTGCTGTATAACAATTGCAGCCAGTGCTATGGAAAATAATTCCAATTCTAGAAAACCGCATCCTCCCATCTGGAGCATATTAGAGCTTGACCTTATGCTGTACACACATGCAGATGTTCGCACAACTACATAAAGAGTCATTTGAACATCCTACTTACAACATAACAACACAACATTCAGTGCAACAGCACTCCCTCTGCAACCTTCTACGGACACATTGGAAAAATAATCACCATTGACTAGTAACTTTTATTTTGGCAGCGTAATGCATCTGAAACTAAAAAAGTAATTAGTTAGGTTGGATCCTAAGAAATGAAAATATAATTCCACATTTTTAACATTTAAGTGCTACTATGTCAAAGGTTATATGTAAAAAATATTAAATTGGTTTACGGGGAAGGGGTTTGCATGGGTTTTGCCAACCCCCTGCACATAAGGAGCCTATTTGTTAAATTCATCAATATTTAGTGTTCAAATATTTCACTATGTATGACTGCCCCATTAAATATTTATATACTTTTTTGTTGAACTTTTTGTTAAATTTCTCTGTTTTTTACATGCATAATTGGTTTGATTTACAAGTATCTACATTGAATTTACACTGATGCGTAGGACATACGCTAAAATGGCACTGTCAACGAATGTCTTACAAGAGATCATCCATTTACGAGAGATGAAGCACACGGTTTCTTATCACATCCATGCTTTGTGTGATTAGATTTGTATTATTATTTTACTTTTTGATCAACAACTTGCTGTAAAGAACAGAAAGGGTATTAAAAGAGACATTATTCAATGAAAATCAATCTCATCTTTGGACACTTATTACACAGAACGAGTATAAAAAAAAAGTTACTATTTTTTGACAGCTATTTGTGAGCCGCAACTGTGAAGAATTCAGTTGCATATGCAATTTACTTGCTTTGTAGAGGCTTCTCCGTGTTTGCAGATTTGAACAAAACATAAGGAAAACTATATGTGAACTATAGGATGAACTATACATGAAGCATTGTGAATGATGTAACGAGTTAAAAAATGGTGGTAAAATAAAAATTATTGACTAAAGGTCATTGATAATACATATAAATGGAACAAAATATTACGTTTATAGCTCATTTTCAGATATAGTAATTTTAAGTAATTTGTCATTCAAATTTTTAGTAATAAGAAGGCCTTATTTGAGAGTGTAGGGAGACTCAATTACGGCATTCGTAGTGCTTCATGAGAGTTGGCAGTCGCCACTGAGCTCATTTGCCGCAGTTTACGGCCATTGACATTGTAACAGCGACTTCTCTGATTGGTTGATCTTCACCTACTGTAGAATTTGGCCTTAAAGACATTTGAAATTTTAGCACAAAATTCACAAATAAATGAAAAGTAATTTAGCTGTGGAGAAAATGAATGGCATTTTTACAGACCATGCGCACTTTCACATGATGATGATGATTGTTTTCGCATTTCGACTGGTTTAGAACAAACGCACAAGTAATTTCCTATTTGTGAAACTTTTATTATTTACATTGTTAAATTAATTTGAGATTAATTGTATGCATTGTTTTAAGTCCAGAACTCTCATTTGGCAATTTTTTGTGTAAAAAATGTAATGTAATTTAGGCTACCATATGGTCTAAACAGTTATGAAATATATAAATAATTACTTATAAAAATCAGTGTAGTTAAATCATAACAGCTTCCAATAATTCCTAAATATTTGTGCAGTATAGAAAAGAAACAAAAAAATTCATTTTAAATGTTACTCTTTTTTTTTTTTTTTTTTTGTGGATATCGTTAATATACATTGTTCTGTGTATTAATAATTTAATGTTTTTTTTTCCACATCATGGTTTCCATTTACTAACTGCCGTGTTTGTTCTGCGTGTGACCCGTTGCTTTATTTATGTATGAAGGCCATTCAATCATCAATAGTAAAACATATCTGTCAACATTACAGGTTTCACACAGGTGTAGACAACACATTGCTGTATAAAGCTCACAAATAAAATCAGTCGCTCTGCGTAAGCAGCATTTGGACTGAGATGGGATTCAATGTGTGCGTTGCATGACAGGTTTGCGTCATTTCTTTTGTTTTTTTGTAAAAAGCATTCACCCAATACCTTTGACAGCTGAATGCTCAAATGACAAACAAAGTGGTGGGTGTGAAACACTGCCTGGTGAAAATATTGACTGTGTGTAACAGTGCAGCGTCGCCTGTAATTACACAGCACAACCCTGTGACGCCTGTGTTGTTGTGCATCATATGTATATGCTGTATATTTATTTATATACAGTGCATAAAGTATTCAGACCCCCTTTTTCAGACTTTTTTTTTAACATTTTGTTATGTTGCAGCCTTATGCTAAAATGCTTTAAATCATTTTTGGTCAAGTGAAGTCTTTTTTATTTGTATAGCACCTTTCACAACACACATCATTTCAAAGCAGCTTTACAGAAAATCATGCATAATGCACCATTTTAATAGACAGAAGTGATGTTTGGCTGGCATCGGCAGCATGACATGTAGCAGTGGAGTCCAAAAAGATACAGGAATGGAGCTGGATCCAGCCAGTTCTGGTGACCTCAGGATAGGAGTCCCAAGGTTGAAACAGGGATACAAATAGTATAATATTAGCGTAGATGCCATTCAATTTATTGCAGAGTTAGAGATCATGATCAAAGTTTCTGGTTTCTGGTTCCAGCAGACCCAACTAAAGCAGCCTAGTTGTGAGTTGGAGGATAAATTAGGTGTATGCCTGGCTAAATAGATGAGTCTTTAGTATGGACTTAAACTGCGTGAGCGTGTCTGCTCAAACAGTTCACATCAATCTAAACTCCATACCCCATAATGTCAGAGCAAAAAAACAGATTTTATATAACTTTGCAAATTTACTGAAAAGAAAAAAACTGAAATACCAGACTGTCATAAGTATTCAGACCCTTTGCTATTACACTTGAAATTTAGCTCAGGTGCATCCCATTCCTCTGGATCATCTTTGAGATGTTTCTACGCTTCGATTGGAGTCCACCTGTGGCAAATTCAGTTTATTGGACATGACGTGTAAAGGCGCACACACCTGTCTATATATGGTCTCACAGTTGAAAATGCATATCAGAGCATAATCCAAGCCATGAGGTCAAAGGAACTGCCTGCAGAGCTCAGAGACAGGATTGTGTTGAGACAGATCTGGGGAAGGCTACAAAAATGTTTGGCTGCATTGAAGGTTCCCAAGAGCACATTGGCCTCCTTAATTCTTAAATAGAAGAAGTTTGGAACAACCAGAACTCTTCCTACAGCTGGGCCCGTCCAAACTGAGCAATCAAGGGAGAAGGGCCTTGGTAAGAGAGGTGACCAAGAACCCAATGGTCACTCTAATTGAGCTTCAGAGATCATGTGTGGAGATGGGAAAAACTTGCAGAAGGACAACCATCGCTTGCATGACCCATTAAAGCCTGCTTGGAATGATGAAACGAAGATTGAACTGTTTGGCCTCAATTCCAAGCGACATGTCTGGAGGAAACCTGCACATTACCATCCCATCGGTGAAGCATGGTGGTGGTAGCATCATGCTGTGGGGGAGTTTTTCAGCGGCAGGGACTGGGGGGACTGATCAGGGTTGAAGGAAAGCTTAATGCAGCAAAATACCTTGAGATATCCTCAATGAAAACCTGGTCCAGAGTGTTCAGGACCTCAGACTGGGCCGATGGTTCACCTTCCAACAGGACAATGACCCTAAGCACACAGCCAAGACAATGCATGAGGAGCTTAGGGAAAACTCTGTGAATGTCCTTGAGTGGCCCAGTCAGAGTTGGGCCCAATCGAACATCCATGGACAGACCTGAAAATGGCTGTCCACCGATGTTCCCCATCCAACCTGACAGCTTGTGAGGATCTGGAGAAGAATGGCAGAAAATCCCCAAATCCAGGAGTGCAAAGCTTGTCGCATCATACCCAAAAACACTTCAACTAAGTACTGAGTTTGCTCTTATGGAAAGAAATTGGTACTTTTATTCAAGTTGTTCCCAACGACAGGCTAGCGCCTTGCGTGGCAGCTCTGCTGCCATTGGTGTGTGAATGTGATATAACAATTTGAAATCAATGTTCAGAACTTCTTAAACTACTTCAAAGAGTTCTCATCACAAAATCCTTCATGTGCAGCGATGACAGCTTTGCAGATCGTTGTTATTCTAGCTGTCAGTTTGTCCAGATACTCAGGTGACATTTCACCCCACACTTCCTGTAGCACTTGCAATAGATGTGGCTGTCTTGTCGGGCACTTCTCACTCATCTTACAGTCTAGCTGTTGGAGGGTGTGTCACTGTCCTTTTTTTGCATATCACTGTGCTGTTTTGTGGCCTGTTCTGCATAACGCAGCGACTCATTTCAGCTTATCGCAGCCCGTTTCGCGGCCGGCCAGTCCTGTTCTCCCGATGGCCAGTCCAAAAGTGAAAATGCCCGGTATGCCAGATTACCAATCCAGCCCTGGTGGCAGCATACCTGTTGCAACAATAAATCAGTAGAGATAATCGAGTATCATTTCTGTTGAATCCCTTCAGATATTGAGGTCTCAAATTCTCTTAAAAGAGGAATGTCCTTAAGTCACCGTTGCCATGTCCATCATGCTGTATATTAGCGCTTGTTCTGCCAATGTCAAATCGTTAGCCCCTTTCACATCTGCAACATGGTAAATTGCAGTAAAATTGTTCATTTGCATTTACTGGTAAATGTACCACATCTGCTATTCACACATGCAATGATTTCCTCTTTTTTTTATTTATTTAAATTTTTTCAGTATTGCAACCATTCCATTAAACTCTGAGATGTAGTTATTTTATTAGTCGACAAATTTCTTCATCAGCTCAGATGATGATTAGCACTTTTCGGCTGGATGGAACTACTACTACAATCTAAAAATACTAGGTATTACACACTTACTGACTTTATAACGGGCTAATTTTTATTATAGCTTGCAGTGTAGATGTGGTGACATTGGATTATAAACATTCTATATTGTGAGCGTGTGTGGGCTTTGTTGCAGCTCTCTATACGTTAAAACCTGCAACCGCTGAGCTGGTATACCTGACCTCACTGAGCTACCCATGGAAAGCACCACTCGCTCCCCCTTCGTCTCTCGCTCTCTCTCTCTCTCCCTCTCCCGCTCTCTCTCTCTCTCTCTCTTTGTGTGCATGTAGGTGCTGTGGTTCACCTTCTCTAGTCCGTAAACAGGATGCTTGCTCGACCTGTGTGAATATGAAGTTGAATATGAGTAGCTGTTTGTGTGTATTCTCTGGGTTTATTAAGTTATAATATTGTATATTGTGAAAGTTATAGTACAGCTCACACTTTCCATCAAGCCAAACTGCTTTTGTATTTGCAGTGATTATGTTAATAAAACTCTTTCTGATGTTAACATTGGATCACAAGGGCAAGTTTCTCTATGTGTCATTATTGCAACAGATGAAAAGATGTTTTTGACCATGAAGCCACAGACAAACCACTTAAGCAGTTTTCTTTTGCAGAATTAGAGAATGAAAAAATATTAATGGAGATTCCAGGTTTTATTTTTATTATGCAGTGCAGTGCTTTAAATGCAACAGATACATGCTTGAAACGTCTTGACAGAACACAGCAATGTTAGAGGTAGATGACTTTAATGCTGCATGGCATTAAATGTAATGATGACACACTTTGAAACATTTTAACAGAGCACAGCAAAGCTAGCAATAGAAGACAAGCATTAATGCACTTTTTCATTTTTTAATTGCATTTTTTTTATAAATGTGACAAACACTTGCTTGAAAAATGTTAAAAGAGCACTGCAAAGCTAGCGATAGATGACAAGCATTTGTGCAGTTTTCAGGTTTTCGCAGCAGTGCATTAAATGTGACAAAGACATACAGAGCATAGCAATGCTAGCAGTAGATGACAATTTGTTTGCAAACTTCTACAACATGGCTAACAAGAATTACAAAGAGGAAAAATTATTAATGTGCTTTTCATTTTTTTTTGCAGTGCATTAAATGCAACTAAGACTTGGTTTGAAACATTTTAACAGAGCAAAGATAGCATAAATGACCTTTAGCTACAGTGCATTAAATGCAACAAGACATAGACAGTACAGCAACCCTAACAATACATGGCAAGTTGTTTTCAAGCTTTTACAACTAACATGAATTAAAAAGAGAAAAACATTTATGACATTTTTTTTTTTTTTGCTGCAGCTAGCATAGATGAGCATTTATGCACTTAATTTATTAGCTGCATTGTATGTGACAAAGACATGCTAGTAACAGATAATAACAAAGAGCACAGCATTTCTATCGGTTGGTGACAAGCATTAATGAACTTTTCTTATTTCTTCAAAAGAACTTCAATATCTGAACAGAGTAGTACAGCAAAGCCAACCCGCTCTCATGAAAAGTCGTACGTAATTTACGAGTTGGTTATTTCGTATGGTGTAGCACGATGTTGTTCGCATAAAGTCATACGACTTCATCACGTGTAAATTCCCGGATGTCTAATGCGGAAGTAAGCGCGAGTTCCGTGCATGAGGCGTTAAGGACATACTTATTAATATTATGCCCTAACCCATACCACCTTGTCTAAACTTAACCAATCAGTAGAGTGTAAACATGATAGGAAGCTGTTGTGTGTGACAGAAGCAAGTAATTGATTAGATTGTGATCGTATTAGATGGAAGCGATGTTCAGCGACATCGTTGGCTGTAGTGAAACTCGTAGGAATTCAAACGAGTGCAGTCGCACGATATCATACAAATCAGCCAAATTTAGAAAAGTCTTACGAATCTTGAGGATTTTGCCATGAGAGTGTGTTGGCAAAGCTATGGGTAAATGGGCAAGCAGTAATGTACTTTCAGGATTTTTTTCTGCAGTGTATTAAATTAGCCTACATGCTTGAAATACAGTATTTTGTAGAGAGCAGCAACGTAATGTATGACAATCATTAATGCACTCTTCAGTTTTTTGCTGCAGTGCATTAAATGCAACGAAAACATGCTTGCAACATCATAACAGAGCACAGCTAAGCTAGCTTTAGACGACAAGCACAGCACCGCAACACTAGCATCAGTAGATGACAAGCATTAACTCCCTTTTTTGTTGCAGTGCATTAAATGCAACAAAGACGTAACGCTAGCAGTGGATGACAAGTGGTTTTCAAGCTGCTGTAATTAGAAAACCGACTTTTTACATAAAAAATAAAATATTTGTCCATCATCATGAGGTTTGAACTGATGCAGGAAACTAGCTTTTTTCTTTCCTCTGCGCCTCTCCTTCTCTCCCTCTATCTCTGTCTTTCTTTCATGTGTGTCTTCTCAGTACTGTGTAAAGCTGCGGTTTGGCTTTTGAGAGCAGAAGTAAAGGTCAAAGTGATTGAGACTCTATTTTAGCAGCACGCAGCAGTCAGGGAGGGAGAGGGAGTTAAATAAACGTGGGAGTTTAAAAATAAAGCCAAACAGATGTGAAAACCATGTTGACCTAGGAAGGGGGTCTACATTTTGTACAGCTTGCACTTGTGTACATATGCTTTTGTGTGTTTTAAAAGGTAATATAAGATAATACAGACGACGTCGAGGTGGCTTTAGTTGTAAAGAATCATAACATTTTCAAAAAACTTGCAAAGGTTAATTATTAAAGATGCAGTGTGTCATTTCTGCCCCACTAGCAACACTTTAAGGAACAGAGCGCAACAAATGGGTTCCGGATATAATAATACCATTCATTTTCTCTATAGGCAAATAAAATTTTTTTTGTTAACAATCTTTACTGATTCCATTCACAAATTAAATAAACATAACAGAAAATATAGAATCAAAGTATATAGATTAACCCCCCCCCCCCCCAATAAGAATAAATATGCACACACACACACACATTTAATACTACACATCTTTCTCCACTGCCCCTCCCCGAGAACCCTCCAAAAAGGCCAAATATCTACCCCAATTCCTATTAAACAAATCTAATTTTCCCAGCCTTGTCAGCTCCTCGAATGCCGCCACCCTGCCCATCTCTGTACACCACCCTTGAAAAGAGGGTGCTCCAGTCTACATCCATCCCCTAAGAATGATCCGTCTACTGATCATAACTCTGGCTAGGACACAACTTTTTATATTTCTATCCCCTGTATCAATGACCACCCCATCGCCTAAAATACAGAGTCTGGGCAAAACTGTGTGTCCAATATGTCACACATAAAACTCTGAAACCGCAACCAAAAATAAGCGAATGGATTTTTGCTTCTGTTGAAACCATCGGTTGGCATTATTTCAACTTCATTGTTTAAAAAATTGTGTTTAATAGCAGAATTCTGGTGAAGAACTACACTACCCATGATTCAGCAGAAAAAGATCCACTAATCAGAGAATCACGGCCTCATAACTACTATCATTTTTGAATATATCTAAGAATTTGCAAATATATATCATAAATAAATATATTTTATAGATTTCTATATCATTTTTTTATTTGATTATGTCATTCGCACTGTTTGTCGGGATTGTAGTTCATGCCTACATGAAAAACGATAAGTAAACGGGCAAATCAAAGTTTTTAATGGTGTGATTTACCTCGGAGCTGGTTGGATTGATTCATGCCTTAAAACTCTTTTGTTTTTTTCTGAACATATTTTATTTTATTTTACTTTACAATACATGTACAATACAGGATTTTCATAAAAAGAAAGAAAACACCCCCTCCCTACCCCAACACATGAGCCATAAAGGTATATTCACACCCAAAAAAAAAAAAAAATACAGGATCACATTATTAGTATTACTCGAGTCATTCCATTCTGTTCTAGAAAATTAAGGAAGGAGTCCCAGATCCTGTAAAATATGTGTTTTTTTTTTGTTTGATTGAGTAAGTCAGTCTTTCCATTGCTATACAAGAAGACAATTCTTTGATCCAGAGTGATAAAGTTGGACAACAAGTACTTTTCCAGTGTATGGCAATCAGGCGTTTCGCTTGCAATAAACACAGATTTATAAGCTTCTGTTCATGTATTTTCAAAGATAAGGCAGGTGGAAGTGGACCAAGAATACAGATTTTGGGGCAAACAGGGATTTCTTAAGCAATAATTTTAGATAATACACCGATTACTTCTTTCCAAAAGGATTGTAAGTGCTCACATTGCCAGATGCAATGAAATAATGTTCCTTTATGAGTTGTACATTTTCCACAGATATCGGGGAGATTTGGATTGAATCTATTCAACTTTTCAGGTGTTATGTAAGTTCTCATTATCCAATTATATTGGATCATTTTAAAGCGAGTGTTGATCGATAATGTTTGTGCTTGGGCACATGTTTTTTCCCATTCATTTTCTGTAACATCCATTTGGAGATCATCAATCCAAGCCAGTCTTTTATGATTTGTTGAGTCTTTAGAAGCATTAACAAATTGGCTGTATATCATAGAGATTTTACCTTTATTATTGGGATTTTTAACTGCCATTTCTTCTAAACTACTTAAGGGAGGACACTGATATGAATGTTAAAACTCTTTTGTGAAGGATTTCATGAAATCACTATTAAAGAAATGAATGGGAAAAATACTTCTAGAACCAGGATGGCATAAAAAGTGGGCATTCACTGTTGCGCCCTATAGCAAATAAACAGAAGTATAGGTCTCTGCGAAACAATAATGGCTGTTTCCCAATATGTGGGCATTTTCAAACTGGGATGGGTATTCAGCTATCCAATGAAAGTAAGGGAATCTCAATGTAGTAGTCAGTGGGTGTTTCCAAACCAGGATGGACATTTCTGAACTATCCAATCAAAGTAGGGAATCTCAATTTAGTAGGCAAATTGTGTAAAGCAGTAGAAAACCCCCCCATCCCGGTTTGAAAAGGCCTACTGCTTGGAAAAAGCCAATTTTTGTTCTACAGAGACAATAAGGTCTGTATTCAAACAATGATTAGTCGAACAGAAAGTCCCGCATCAAACTCAAACTATTGGTTGAGCCAATGCTGCTGTGTTAGGTCAGAATGCTTAAACAAACAGAGCAATGTTTTGATAACTGACAATGCATTAACCACATTTGGAAATATATATATATATATATATATATATAAAGCAATATCACACAAGTAAGAGTGTGATTTGGCAGAGCTGATTTAGGGCCATATCGCACGATTGCGAGTGTGATATTGCTTACCACATTTCAATGAACAAGTAAATATAAGAAAATGAGGAAAAACGTACCTATCATAAAAACTCATTTTTGCATGGAACTACTATATTACGCAGCGGATCAGAATCTGCCGTTGCTGGTTCAAAACAAACGATGTGTCCAAACCTCCGTTAGTAAATCAAAAATGTCACTTTAGAAATAGTATCACAGCTTGTGCTGTTTCTATTAGGTTATTGGATAAAAAGGATGGATGTGTGTGTTAGTAAGAGAGAGAGAGAGAGAGAGAAAGAGAGAGAGAGAGAGAGAGAGAGAGAGAGAGAGAGAGAGAGAGAGCGTGTGTGATCATCTGTTGCCACACCCAAGCAGAGATGCTGAAGGTCAGATTACTCGGTGGAAAAAACCGTCCAAGCAGGGATATTTCTCCCTAAATGTCTGTACAGCAATGTCCTCTGCATTTTGAACAGTACTTTTTCTCCCATGTGGAAACTCCAGTAAGAGATAAACCTTGAGTTCTGTAATTAATCTGTCTGTTGTGTCTCTCAGCTGTGATGAGCCTTAATGCTGAAGTTGTTTGTTTAAAGCTATTTAAAGTAATTTTCTAGCTGTAGTCGTGTAGTAGTAATACAAGCGATCACGGAGCGCGGTTGTATGTAAATAATTCACTTCACGTCACCAACTGCTCATATTACACACAAAAATTATCATTTGCCACCACCTGCTGGCTAACATATGTAATGTCAAAAAAGAAAATAAAAAAATTCATGTAAGAGACACTTATACAGTGACTCTTTAACACATATGCACTACTCTTACACTTAAGTTTAGAACAGCACGAACACAAGCGGAGTGATATACTGGTGTCACCTGGTGTCAGACCATCAGTGCTCATGAAACATCTCTAGTCCAATCAGATTCGAGGACCAGAAGTAACTGTTGTGTATAACACACACACATATACACTACCGTTCAAAAGTTTGGGGTCACCCAAACAATTTTGTGTTTTCCTGAAAAGTCACACTTATTCACCACCATACGTTGTGAAATGAATAGAAAATAGAGTCAAGACATTGACAAGGTTAGAAATAATGATTTGTATTTGAAATAAGATTTTTTTTACATCAAACTTTGCTTTCGTCAAAGAATCCTCCATTTGCAGCAATTACAGCATTGCAGACCTTTGGCATTCTAGCTGTTAATTTGTTGAGGTAATCTGGAGAAATTGCACCCCACGCTTCCAGAAGCAGCTCCCACAAGTTGGATTGGTTGGATGGGCACTTCTTGCGTACCATACGGTCAAGCTGCTCCCACAACAGCTCAATGGGGTTCAGATCTGGTGACTGCGCTGGCCACTCCATTACCGATAGAATACCAGCTGCCTGCTTCTGCTCTAAATAGTTCTTGCACAATTTGGAGGTGTGTTTAGGGTCACTGTCCTGTTGTAGGATGAAATTGGCTCCAATCAAGCGCTGTCCACTGGGTATGGCATGGCGTTGCAAAATGGAGTGATAGCCTTCCTTATTCAGAATCCCTTTTACCCTGTACAAATCTCCCACCTTACCAGCACCAAAGCAACCCCAGACCATTATATTACCTCCACCATGCTTAACAGATGGCGTCAGGCATTCTTCCAGCATCTTTTCATTTGTTCTGCGTCTCACAAACGTTCTTCTTTGTGATCCAAACACCTCAAACTTGGATTCATCTGTCCACAACACTTTTTTCCAGTCTTCCTCTGTCCAATGTCTGTGTTCTTTTGCCCACCTTAATCTTTTTCTTTTATTGGCCAGTCTCAGATATGGCTTTTTCTTTGCCACTCTGCCCTGAAGCCCAGAATCCCGCAGCCGCCTCTTCACTGTACATGTTGACACTGGTGTTTTGCGGGTACTATTTAATGAAGATGCCAGTTGGGGACCTGTGAGGCGTCTGTTTCTCAAACTAGAGACTCTAATGTACTTATCTTCTTGCTCAGTTGTGCAACGCGGCCTCCCACTTCTTTTTCTACTCTGGTTAGAGCCTGTTTGTGCTGTCCTCTGAAGGGAGTAGTACACACCGTTGTAGGAAATCTTCAATTTCTTAGCAATGTCTCGCATGGAATAGCCTTCATTTCTAAGGACAAGAATAGACTGTCGAGTTTCAGATGAAAGTTCTCTTTTTCTGGCCATTTTGAGCGTTTAATTGACCCCACAAATGTGATGCTCCAGAAACTCGATCTGCTCAAAGGAAGGTCAGTTTTGTAGCTTCTGTAACGACCTAAACTGTTTTCAGATGTGTGAACATGATTGCACAAGGGTTTTCTAATCATCAATTAGCCTTCTGAGCCAATGAGCAAACACATTGTACCATTAGAACACTGGAGTGATAGTTGCTGGAAATGGGCCTCTATACACCTATGTACATATTGCACCAAAAACCAGACATTTGCAGCTAGAATAGTCATTTACCACATTAGCAATGTATAGAGTGTATTTCTTCAAAGTTAAGACTAGTTTAAAGTTGTCTTCATTGAAAAGTACAGTGCTTTTCCTTCAAAAATAAGGACATTTCAATGTGACCCCAAACTTTTGAACGGTAGTGTATATATATATATATATATATATATATATATATATATATATATATATCTACAGGGTCGGGGAGTAACAGAATACATGTAACGGGATTCCGTATTTAAAATACAAAATATAAGTAACTGTATTCCACTACAGTTACAATTTAAATCATTGGTATTTAGAATACAGTTACATTCTAAAAGTATTTTGATTACTGAAGAGATTACTTTGCATTTTATTGTCATTTTTTCATTTAATATTTAGTCCTTTCAGATGGAAACATTTATACATATTAATGATGCGATCCAAAGTGCATTTGAACAGCGGTGAAACACTTTCTCATGATGTGTTACATTCATACGAGCAGACGGAGAAGTACGTTTGAAGTAAGTTTGCAACAGAAGAAATAAAAATAATCCTTCCTATATATAATCCGCTAAATTAAATTAAATGAAATTTACGCTAAATTATTTCTAGCCATTTTACATGCACATGTTACCAGGCAGGATCATATTTTTTTTATCAAGAAAATTCATGTTAGATCATAATTTCTTTTTTTGTAGTAAGATCTTTGATATTAGGGCAAAAAATTTATTCTTCATAATAATTTTTGTATTGTTTTCCTGTACAAATATCTAAAAATCCTTATAACAAGATCCATTTGATTGATCTTGTTTTAGAAACAACACTGCATAAGATATTTATGTTTTTCAGAGAATGTATTTTTAACATGTGTATTTTGTCTTACTGTACTGACAGAGTTTTTATAGTCAAAACAAGTGAAAAAATCTACCAGTGCTGAAGAAGTAATCCAAAGTATCTAGATTACATTACTGACATTGAGTAATCTAACGGAATATGTTACAAATTACATTTTACAGCATGTATCCTGTAATCTGTAGTGGAATACATTTCAAAAGTAACCCTCCAAAACCTATTTATATATAATTATTTTGTTTATGAATATAGCTACCTTTTATATATTCTATTGAGCCCTTGTTTAAGAAAAAGTGTTTCTAAATGATAACAGAACATAATCAGATCTATATTTTTAATGTTGACTTACTAACCCTCTATCAAGCAGATCTTAATTTATTTTTCTTAAAGTAAATTCAGGAAACATCACAGATGCAGCTGTCATTTCGTGTCATTAGCGGCTTGTCATTTCTAGATTTCTTTCCTTTTGTTTTTGTTAATTTCATTTTGTGACTCATTTTGAAAGGTAGTTATGAGAATGTGGGTTAAAGCAAAAGTAGCAATTAGGAAGTGGAGTTATTCAGCTGTACGGCACTGCTGTTTCTTGTGGTGTATTAAATCGCACTCACAAACACATGTGCACACTTTGATAAATTAAACCATGCTTTATGCGGTAACAACAAAGAACATCTGTGGTATGAAACTAAACAATTTTGACATGAGGATGAGGCAAAAAAGTCTTGACACAATATTAAACAGGACTTCAAAGAATAACAAATAGAGTACACTGGGATGTGTGCAACTCCTGCATGTCCGCATGGACTGACTGCTGCTAATATGCATTCAAAATGAAGTTGGCCGGACTTGGCAGGAAATGCACTTCAGAATCATGTCAGAAAAAAAGATAAACAACATATTACACAGCCAAGGAAAATGTTCGCATTATGTAGAGCGGGGGTAAATATTCCGGCCTTTGACAAACAGGGCCAAATATGGCCAGAGAAGTCAAGCCGCATGCAGAGCAAATGTGTATTTTTCCAATTTCGCTCTTTGGTTTACGGCTCTTAAGTTCTGTCACTCGTAATTAATCAGTTGTAAAGGCAATAATTCAGTACTTTTTGCTATTCTGTACTGGACATGAATGGAGCAATGCAAAAAACAAACAAACAAACAAACAAAAAAAAAGGCTGTACTTTTCACCCTGTTCCTCACACAGTGCTCTTATGACTTTTTTACTCTAGTGCATGACTTGTAAGCTAATACATTTCAATGTTTGGATTACATAACAAACACATCTATAAGCAAGTTCGGGTGCAATCAGATTGTGCGGTAGCTCAACTGATAAAGCGTTGCACTTGTGATGTAAATGGACCGGGGTACGAGTCTCCTTTAATACCCTTTGTGTTCTGTACAGTCAGTTGCCGACCAAAACAATAGAAAAGAAGCATTTAATTGTAATCGCGTATGGCACGAATAAGGTAAAGCCGTTTGAGTCCTCTCTAACATGCACTAATTTACAGACGCTCTTTACAGAAATGCCTTTTTCTTTTCTGGTTAAGTTGTGTGAGGTTGGGTTATTACATCTGTTTAAATGAGATATGTGCATATTTGCAGACGGTTAATTATATTTTTATCATTAGACAAGACAGTTAAATGTAACGGAGAACTGTTGAGGAGAGAGGGAGAATGAAACAAGCGAGCACTTTAACATTATGAGCTCAAACGCGTCTGCCGATGCTCTGATATTCGGACTGTTTAAATGAGATTGTGTTGCACACCGGTCTATTATTTTAGTAACACGATGGCACGTAACAACAAAACGAACCGTGACTGGTCGTTTACATGTCTCAGTTGCTTCACATGCAAGCAGGCGACTCTCGGCACCCTCAAGAAACAAATCGGCCAAACGGAAAAATGTATCTGCCGATAATGAAAAAAGTCTGAATATCAGAAGATTTATCGGCCTCTGCGATATATCGGTCGACCAGTAGTACCAAGATAAAAAGTTCCCCAGTATAATTAGTTGCATATAAATATACCCATATGAATCGCTATCGAGACTAATCGAAATTTGTATTTAATCTAATTGAAACGTATGCTTGTGAATCAGAAACAAATCAATACCTAGCCCTATTTGAAGGTTAATGCTGGGAGAACATTAAGCTTTTGGCACCACTCAGTGAACATTTCAATTTGGAACTGCGGTGATACTTGTAATGAGCCACGAAATATAATTTTGCTAAAATGTCATGTCATTTTCATGATATCAGGCTGAAAATATGTCTTGCTCAGTGTCATGGCTGATAGGGCTGAAGCCCCGGATCTCATGTTATTAGCCTTGAATGTTTTTTCTGATGGAAAAAATAAGAAGTAAGGCTCAAACATCAGGGTACAAAAGCAACAAGGCAGGCTGCAATTCTGGCTTCAAATGTAAATAAAATCCGATCAGTGAGCCCAACTTGCATTAACTGACAGTTCACACTTTGACTTTTACCTGCTGTTCATGTTCAGGTTCATCAGGAACATGATAAAATATGTTTATTGCAATGGAATTTCCTCAGACGCAACTCAAAATAGCAGCACAGTGAGCTATAATCATAAATGGCACAATACAAAGGTCTTAAAATGATAAATCTCACAAAAGTCAAACAAAAATGACCAAACTGTCGCTGCCTTTATATGCGCTCTGCCTCTGCTGATTCACATTTCCATGCCATGTGTGTGGAGTTAAACTGCTGCCTTTAAATAGCCTCTTTGGGAGCCTTGATTTTTAAATGGTTTAAAAAGGGGAAAAAAACACCCTTACCGTTTATCAAGCATTTAAATTTTGCTTTTGTTACTAACAACCTGGAATCATGTTTAATAGCAGTCATGAAACCCAACACGGGTGTTTCGAGATACGTTTATCAAATTAAAGTTATTTTTAACTTTACTCTGTGATCCCACGATGCCGTTTTATTGCCACGTTAAATAACATGCAAAACATTTTGATTATGAAGTCATGATATTTTGCAAATAAAGTAAAAATTACGAGAATCAACATGTAGCATTATGAGATTAAAGTCATGATAGTTTGAGAATAAAGTTGTAGCATTATGAGAATAAAGACATGATAGTTTGAGAATAAAGTTGTAGCATTATGAGATTAAAGTCATAATAGTTTGGGAATAAAGTTGTAGCATTATGAGAATAAAGACATAATAGTTTGGGAATAAAGTTGTAGCATTATGAGATTAAAGTCATAATAGTTTGGGAATAAAGTTGTAGCATTATGAGATTAAAGTCATGATAGTTTGAGAATAAAGTTGTAGCATTATGAGATTAAAGTCATGATAGTTTGAGAATAAAATTGTAGCATTATGAGAATAAAGACATAATAGTTTGGGAATAAAGTTGTAGCATTATGAGATTAAAGTCATGATAGTTTGAGAATAAAATTGTAGCATTATGAGAATAAAGACATAATAGTTTGGGAATAAAGTTGTAGCATTATGAGATTAAAGTCATAATAGTTTGGGAATAAAGTTGTAGCATTATGAGATTAAAGTCATAATAGTTTGGGAATAAAGTTGTAGCATTATGAGATTAAAGTCATAATAGTTTGGGAATAAAGTTGTAGCATTATGAGATTAAAGTCATGATAGTTTGAGAATAAAATTGTAGCATTATGAGAATAAAGACATAATAGTTTGGGAATAAAGTTGTAGCATTATGAGATTAAAGTCATAATAGTTTGGGAATAAAGTTGTAGCATTATGAGAATAAAGACAATAGTTTGGGAATAAAGTTGTAGCATTATGAGATTAAAGTCATGATAGTTTGAGAATAAAGTTGTAGCATTATGAGAATAAAGACATGATAGTTTGGGAATAAAGTTGTTGCATTATGAGATTAAAGTCATGATAGTTTGGGAATTAAGTTGTAGCATTATGAGATTAAAGTCATGATAGTTTGGGAATAAAGTTGTAGCATTATGAGATTAAAGTTGTAATAGTTTGGGAATGAAGTTGTAGCATTATGAGATTAAAGTCATGATAGTTTGGGAATTAAGTTGTAGCATTATGAGAATAAAGTCATGATAGTTTGGGAATAAAGTTGTAGCATTATGAGATTAAAGTTGTAATAGTTTGGGAATGAAGTTGTAGCATTATGAGATTAAAGTCATGATAGTTTGAGAATAAAGTTGTAGCATTATGAGATTAAAGTTGTAATAGTTTGAGAATAAATTTGTAGCATTATGAGATTAAAGTCATGATAGTTTGGGAATAAAGTTGTAGCATTATGAGATTAAAGTCATGATAGTTTGAGAATAAAGTTGTAGCATTATGAGAATGAAGTCATGATAGTTTGGGAATTAAGTTGTAGCATTATGAGATTAAAGTCATAATAGTTTGAGAATAAAGTTGTAGCATTATGAGATTAAAGTCATAATAGTTTGAGAATAAAGTTGTAGCATTATGAGAATAAAGTCATGATAGTTTGAGAATAAAGTTGTAGCATTATGAGAATAAAGTCATGATAGTTTGAGAATGAAGTTGTAGCATTATGAGATTAAAGTCATGATAGTTTGAGAATAAAGTTGTTGCATTATGAGAATAAAGTCATGATAGTTTGAGAATAAAGTTGTAGCATTATGAGATTAAAGTCATGATAGTTTGAGAATAAAGTTGTAGCATTATGAGATTAAAGTCATAATAGTTTGAGAATAAAGTTGTAGCATTATGAGATTAAAGTCATAATGGTTTGAGAATAAAGTTGTAGCATTATGAGATTAAAGTCATAATGGTTTGAGAATGAAGTTGTAGCATTATGAGATTAAAGTCATAATGGTTTGAGAATGAAGTTGTAGCATTATGAGATTAAAGTCATGATAGTTTGACAATAAAGTTGTAGCATTATGAGATTAAAGTCGTAATAGTTTGAGAATAAAGTTGTAGCATTATGAGATTAAAGTCATAATAGTTTGAGAATAAAGTTGTAGCATTATGAGATTAAAGTCATAATGGTTTGAGAATGAAGTTGTAGCATTATGAGATTAAAGTCATGATAGTTTGAGAATAAAGTTGTAGCATTATGAGATTAAAGTCATAATGGTTTGAGAATGAAGTTGTAGCATTATGAGATTAAAGTCATAATAGTTTGAGAATAAAGTTGTAGCATTATGAGATTAAAGTCATAATGGTTTGAGAATGAAGTTGTAGCATTATGAGATTAAAGTCATGATAGTTTGACAATAAAGTTGTAGCATTATGAGATTAAAGTCGTAATAGTTTGAGAATAAAGTTGTAGCATTATGAGATTAAAGTCATAATAGTTTGAGAATAAAGTTGTAGCATTATGAGAATAAAGTCATGATAGTTTGAGAATAAAGTTGTAGCATTATGAGAATAAAGTCATGATAGTTTGAGAATGAAGTTGTAGCATTATGAGATTAAAGTCATGATAGTTTGAGAATAAAGTTGTAGCATTATGAGATTAAAGTCATAATGGTTTGAGAATGAAGTTGTAGCATTATGAGATTAAAGTCATGATAGTTTGAGAATAAAGTTGTAGCATTATGAGATTAAAGTCATAATGGTTTGAGAATGAAGTTGTAGCATTATGAGATTAAAGTCATGATAGTTTGACAATAAAGTTGTAGCATTATGAGATTAAAGTTGTAATAGTTTGAGAATAAAGTTGTAGCATTATGAGATTAAAGTCATAATAGTTTGAGAATAAAGTTGTAGCATTATGAGAATAAAGTCATGATAGTTTGAGAATGAAGTTGTAGCATTATGAGATTAAAGTCATGATAGTTTGACAATAAAGTTGTAGCATTATGAGATTAAAGTCGTAATAGTTTGAGAATAAAGTTGTAGCATTATGAGATTAAAGTTGTAATAGTTTGAGAAAAAAGTTGTAGCATTATGAGATTAAAGTCATAATAGTTTGAGAATAAAGTTGTAGCATTATGAGAATAAAGTCATGATAGTTTGAGAATAAAGTTGTAGCATTATGAGAATAAAGTCATGATAGTTTGAGAATGAAGTTGTAGCATTATGAGATTAAAGTCATAATGGTTTGACAATAAAGTTGTAGCATTATGAGATTAAAGTCATGATGGTTTGATAATAAAGTTGTAGCATTATGAGATTAAAGTCATAATAGTTTGGGAATAAAGTTGTAGCATTATGAGATTAAAGTCATAATAGTTTGGGAATAAAGTTGTAGCATTATGAGATTAAAGTTGTAATAGTTTTAGAATAAAGTTGTAGCATTATGAGATTAAAGTCATAATAGTTTGGGAATAAAGTTGTAGCATTATGAGATTAAAGTTGTAATAGTTTGGGAATAAAGTTGTAGCATTATGAGATTAAAGTTGTAATAGTTTTAGAATAAAGTTGTAGCATTATTCAAATAAATTTGAAGCATTTTGAGATTATAGTCATAATATTTTGAGAATAAAGTAAAAGTTATTAGAATAAAGTCTTAGCATTGTGAGAATAATGTAGTATATTGTGTGAATACAGAAATATTAGAAAAAAATCTCAATATTAGGCTAAACAGAGTGTCATTATCACAACGATAGAACGGATGCCGAGCCTGCAGCTTCATTAATGCAAGAGATGGATGTTTAAGGACGTAGTTAAATCATACTTTAGGATAGGATTTAGCAATAAAGAAATCCTTGGTCTTTTGGCGCATCAGCACACAATTATTAGTATCCGGACTCTGCAGTGGTTATGTAAATGTAATTTATTCAAGAGAAAGAACCAGATAGATTCACACAGTACCGCTCGGAGTTGTTAATTGGTTTTCATCTCTATCGAATACTGTAACTGAGGGGATGTACTTTGCTATAATTCACAGCAGCTCCAATTATTTTTCGCTTCACTTCAGTGTGAGCCTGTATCTCGTGCCTCCCTTGACAGGCGCCCACATGGTGAAAACTCCTGTACTAATGAACGGAGATCTCGTAAAAACTTCCCACAAATTCAGCTCGGTTGCAAAGCCAAGTTATCTACCTGGTTAGCGATGTTGTATGTAAAGACCCATACGCTCCACTTTGCTGTTGTCTTTCCTATCAATTTATTCTCCAAATATTTTGACTTTAATCTCATTCGACTTCGACTTTCTTCTCGTAATTTTTACTTTGTTCTCCAAATATTACGATAAATGACAAATGCAAATTTAAATAGTTAAATTACTTTGATTTTATTGTTATTTTAAATTGTAACTCACTTTGATCCACCGCAATTTAAATTAAAAGGTGTTTGATTCGTTTATTGTGCGCCTGACGTTTGCTTATGTGAAGTTCTGAATCGGTGTCATTGTTGCGCTTAAAAAATGACCACCCTCCCTGTAATATAATAATGATGTTAAGTCATGGAAGGAAGGATTCTTCTTATTTTTGTATTATAATATGGTCTGTGGCCTAAGCCCCGGAAGACACTGAAGTCTAGCAGTTTTTCTTTAATTTCAGTGTTTCCACCAGACTATTTGTGTGTAAATAGCCGCACAGTGTGGCAGGTGCTATTTGAACCTAGTGCAAATTGTCACTCCAATGTGGTATGTATGTGTATTTTATTTAATTTAATTATAATAAAAAAAGTTAAGGTAACAATTTATATTAAAGAGTCCATGTTACAAATATTATATGTTATTATTATTTATTACTAATGTAGTGTGTGTGTGTGTATATGTGTGTATATATATATATATATATATATATATAAATAAAAGTGATATTTAAATGTATTCTGACACTTACACCAAAGCTAGTTCACTAAACTAAAGGGCTCTGGCATAATAAATTAAATGATCTTTTGTTTTTAGCTGATATGCATATGCAGTTTTAATAATATGTTTCGATATTCAAAAATAGCCCCAAAAAAGTCCAATGAATTTTATACCAACTTTATACCAATGAATTTTAGTCAAAAATAAAGTATGACTTTTTTTCATCATATATTTGTTTTATTATAAAATTTTACTGTAAGCTTATTGGTCTGTGGTTTCTGAATGTTCTTGAACGCTTCCAAAGTAGACAGAATTAGAACTGGACTTTTCTCCGACACAAAATTAGTCTGCCTTAGTGTTGAATTCGGTTTCGGGAAATCTTCCTTAGAAGTTTAATAGCGGCGAGCGTGCAGTTGCCTAGAAGGGGAATGGAGAAGTGAAACAAATGATCTGTTTACCGTATGTGTGTGGTGTAGAGTGCTTGTTTCTAATCGGTAGCGTGGATGTATTTGTGGATGTGAATGAGTTAGTAGTGTGTGTTTTTATCCTTTGTGTGAGAGTTGAGTGCAATTCAAAGAGGAAAGATTGTAACATTACCGCACCGTTGCTCAGCAAACTTTGGCACGGAGCTGCTGTTTTTGTGTGTGTACGTGTGTTTGTGTGTGTGCGTGTGTGTGTGTGTGTGTGTGTGTGTGTGTGTGTGTGTGTGTGTGTGTGTGTGAAGCTATTTTAAGCCATGATTCATCCTGACTGAAAATTAGTGATTTATTTGTACGCTGTGCTGTAAAAGTGTGCAAAAATCTTAATTCCTAAATCTTTGATGTATCAGATCTGTCTGGATACACTTTGGAAATTCCTGGAGCTCACAGTATCCAAATAAATGTTTTGCTCCCAAGGAGATTTGGTGTCCGTGTATTTTGTGTCTTCGTGTATATGTAAGTGTGTAGGCGTATATCGGAGGTTTCTGAGTAAGGTTCATGGCTCTATTCTCTTTTAATTTCCAGATGAATGTTGTTAGCTAATCCCAGTAGAAAACTAAAATCATCCCCCTCTCTGCTTAAACTACACTGGACGGCGTACATTGATTTTGTCATCCACTAGAAACATCTAACATCGAGAGTACTCATTATTTGTTTGGAGTTACTCTTCAGGTTGCATATCGCGTGATGCACTTTATTTTATTGACTTTTAAAGAAACACGTTGGACTTCAGGTTGAAAAATGTTGGGGGAAGCTGCACAGTGTTTGTTCTCCATCGTAATGTACGTATTCGTTCTTAGTTAAAGCTGAAGTGTGTCATTTCTGCGCCACAGTAGGGCCGGGCTAGAAAAGTATATTTTTATTAGGGCTGCACAATTAATAAAAAAAAATCATCAAGATTACAATAACGGCTGCTGCAATGAACTAATCGTGGAAAGTGTCAATCACAGAATTCCAGTTAGATCTACTCCCATTGAATTGAAAAGTTGTATTTAACTTTTTTTTCCAGTGGTTGAGCATTGTAACCAATGGCAGACATGTTCGTTGAGTAATCAGAAACGGTGCGACAAAACTTGAACGCTCCCAGCTTGTTTTTGGATGTGTAGCTTACATAAAAAATATGGATTGTAATTGGCCCCACAAATAAAGGGATTTGATGTAAATTCTGTTAATTGAAATTAATAATCGCAATTCAACAATTATTTTTGTCATAATCGTGCAGCCCTAATCTCTATATTTTTCAGCTTATTGAAGATATACGATAAACTGTATATCTCGATAATTATGTATTTGCTCTGAAATGGATAAAAAGTGTTTGTTTATTTAAATCAGAGGAAACGTATTTTCATCCAAACAGCCCCTGTTGCCAAGTAGATTCAGTATTTGAAAGGGATTGAATAAAAATCTCTTTTAAAATTATGAAGGCATGTTTCCCCAAGGGAGAATGACATTTAATTATTTTTATTGATATGCACTTTTGTTTTTATATTTATATTTTATGTACAATTAAACATAGTATCTTAATAAAAAGTGTCCACTTGTTTTTTTGGAATCCAGTTGAATTTTGCATATTATAGTAGTAAATTATTACTCTGGGAGCCAGTCAAGTTTATTATTATAATCATGAATTATCATTATTATTTTGAGGATTAGACTTGTCTAATATACTGTACAAGTAGCCGATTATATTTCTGTCCCTTTTAATTCACCGGCACCTGGAGCTTTTATTTTGACACTGAAATTGCAGGTTGTGTTTTACAATGTTCCGCAGCTGGTGAAGCGCTGCCATCTCTGTTTCTGTTATACGGTGCTTGCCTTTGTAATAACGTGTAGCGGTTACTGATGTTTAGATTTGTGTGAATGCTTGAAACTGCAGTACTTTTCTTTCACAATGCATGTAAACTGCTCTAAAAGCGCTAAAAACAGCAATCTACAAATGGCTTACATCCAGTTGTTTCTGCATATTCAACTTGGATACATGAAAGTATTTTAACATTGAGAAAATGACCAATTTCAGCTTTATATATATATATATATATATATATATATATATATATATATATATATATATATATATATATATATATATATATATATATATATATATGTGCTATATGTGGTCTGTATGTATGCAAAATTCAGCTACCTCCAATATGAGTAAAATAATGCAAAACAATACACCAGAGTTTTCTGAAATTTATAGCTGAAAATTAAATAAATAAATCTGTCTCTTTCTTGTGTGTGTGTTTTTTTAGGAATATAAAACTTCAAAGCTTGCCGTACCCTGTTCAGACATCCAGGAGATTCGACGCTGTAATCGACTAGAGATGCCAGACAACATGAACACGTTTGTCTTAAAGGTGAACAATCCCACACACAGATGTTTAGTCATTTACGCCTGCTTAAACACCAGTTCACTCTAGTGATAGACCGATATTTATCCGATATATAGCCATTTTGAGACTGGCCATTATATTTACAGAATTGGCAGTATGTGTGAATGTGTGTGTAATATTTTAGTATTATATATATATATATATAATTTTTTTTTATATGTTGTCCTGAGTGAAAGAATATCTATAGCACTCAATTTATCCCTTCTCAAATCTTTTTAGATTCGTTACACTTCTTGGGAGCCGCATTCCTTTAGTTGTATTGGTTTAGAATGGAAAAGAGAGCTAACTTTTTTGATTTGTATCTTTTACTTTTTTCGTTGAATGATGTCACTATCTAGAGAGCAGGGTGGCTAATGGCCGATTGCTATGAAAAAATCGAATTTAATGATGTTAAAAGAGATGAGCACAAAATTGCTGAAATTAAATGAACACTTATTTTACACAATATTTCCCGAAAATTCACTCTGGAATATTTAAAAACATATTAGTGCATTATTAATTGACAAATCTGACGACAGATATTGATACTGACACAAGACAGGTTACGCTTCTGTTAAACAGCTGAACAGACATGTTTATCAAAAGATACTGTTAATCACAAAAAGGCTGATATATTTTTAAATCCATTTTTATATAATTGTTGATTAATTATGTTAATTTTGACCCTCTTTAAAAAACAGTTGGAAAAATCTGGGTTGTACTGAGGCACTTACAATAAAAGTGAATGGGGCCAATCTATAAAACGTTAAAATACTCATTGTTTCCAAAGTATAGCAACAAGATGTAAACATATGCATGCTAAAAGGACTTCAGTGTGATAAAATCACTTGCTAACCTTTTCTGTCTAGTTATAGCCAATTTTACAACTTTGTTGCCATGATGACGCAACGCTGTAAACCCTAATATGAATGTTTAAACAACAGTCCCAAATATATCAAATAAATCTGAATTAATCTTAATACTGCATCTCTCTCTCTCTCTCTCTCTCTCTCTCTCTCTCTCTCTCTCTTGCTCGCTCGCGCTCTCTCTCTCTCCTCAGGTTTCTGGTCATTCAGGTAGTTTTATATTCGAGGCAGAGAATGAGCAGCAGGTGAGCTCCTGGACCACGGAGCTCAGAGAGTTTATCAACAGCAGGTAAAAACTCAACTTTCTCTGGCATGTGTGTTGAACTCATTTCTGAGAGTGGTGGTGGTGGTGGCGTAGTGGGCTAAACCACATAACTGTTAATCAGAAGGTTGCTGGTTCGATCCCCACAGCCACCACCATTGTGCCCTTGAGCAAGGCACTTAACTCCAGGTTGCTCCGGGGGGGATTGTCCCTGTAATAAGTGCACTGTAAGTCACTTTGGCATCTGTCAAATATATAAATATAAATGAAGATCCCAGACATCTGTGCAAGATCCTGATGAAAAAAAAAAATTCCTTGTGAACCACCCAAACCCACACACGCGCTTATTACTCAGCTATTACTGTGCCATAACCCTGCCCCTTAAAGTGAACTTGCATTTCTCGCAAGCTCCAGCAATATAAACCAAGACGGCACATTCATAAGAAGTTGGTAGTGCAAATGGACTGTATGCAATGAACCCGAAGGCTGTTCCAAAAGGTAGGCATCTTAATTATGCAGCCTCCTAAGATACCACATTTTGGCCAAACTCTAAGGTATCATGTATTCTTCAATGGGTAGGCAATCCCAGAATGCACCGTGATGAGCTTGGCAGAATAATTCATCCAGGATGGCGGCCTAAGTGATTGAAATTTCCATGATAAATATACAGCAGTACTGAAAAGTATGCTAAAAAATGGTTTAATATGATATGAAATCTGACTATTTTACTCAAAATATGTGTGCTATGCGTATTTATGCTAATTAGAGTGTCGTTCCTCTCTCATAACCTGTGTTGAAATCAGTTGCAAATCGATTGTCCCATACGCTTCACGTTGAATAGTTGAACAGTTGTCAAATCGGTCCTTTAGGAGGTTTTCAGTGAGGATGCTGCCATAGAAGACAATTGCCCAAGTAGGCAGGAGACAGCAAACTAAGTTTTGGAACAGATCATCAACAACTTAAAATCTGTTTTATATTTTCCATAATATGTAATTCGATTACTTCATTCACAATGCTTCATGGGATTGTAGTTCATTCAAGATTTTATGAAGTCCCTATGGAAATAATGGATGGGAAACATACGTTCGGAACCAACATGGGTGAAAAAGTAGGCGGTCACTCTTGACCCCAAACTTTTGAACGGTAGTGTAGGTGAAATTACTGTGTCACATCGCAGGTTCTTTTTAGCAGCAGATCTCAATGGGGGATATGGGCAGCCTTGCAGTTTAATAGTCTTTTAAGCATTTATAATGTAATGATGTTTCTTTATGTTAATAAAAGTTATTATAAATGGATATCATGTTTACAGTGAAGACATATACTGTATATAGGCTCTATCTGAACTATCGACACAAGTTTGAACTTGATTCAATAGGCCTGTTGTATGATTATGTCAGACATGTAACAGGTTGATGAATACACATCCTCACACATTTAACAAACACACTCCCAAAGCCTTAGAAATGTGTCATATAGAAATGTAAACTAACTTGAGACATGCAATATGCATTTTTTTGCCATTCCTTCATGAAAAGTTGAAATCTCCCAAAAGAAGACATGACAATGTGGCCAAAGCGCCAATGTGGGTCAAATATAATAAATTATGTTAAATCCTGAGTTTGTTCTGATCCGCTGATTCTGATAGAAATGTAAAGCCCAAATCTCCAATAATCTTTCACAAACGGGGTGTATCAACCCCACAAATAGCACTTTTGGGGCATTTTTAGTTCAATTTGAGCAAAACGCCCATTGACAGCAGTTCAATTCTTCCATGCCAAAAGAACCTGGAAGTGCTGGATCCGTCTTAAGTTCATCTAAAGTGGCACCAATTAATGTTAAATAAAATAATAGCTGTTTTCAAGCATTTCCCAAACCTTCCCAAAGTTTGCCATTGGTCGAGGAGTGTTTTGAAAGCGCCAAAGTGGTAAAATGTTCGGCTTACTTCAAGTTGTCTCTCCATACTAAGCTGGGATTGGAGAAACTATTTCAACCAAAAATTCCACACATAAAATTGAATGTAGTTTTAAAAAAAAATAAAAAATGTTTATGTGCGTGTGAGCAGACATGTCCGCACATACCATGTTGTGCACATGGTATGTCTGTTTGTGTTTTTGCGTGTGTTTCATTTCCTTTTATTGGTGTGAGGGTACTGAGAACTCAACCCTCTGTGAATGTATCAATGTGAGTTTTAGGAAGAGAGAGAGAGACAGAGAGAGAGGTCTTCCTGTTATTCTGATTACTAAGAATCTCAAGAACTCGACTCAGCACATCTCATCTGGCCTCCTTTCTCTCCGTACCCTCCATATCTCTCTTTCTTTCTCTCCTTTTTCTCCTTTCCTGCACCGTTTTTCGCTGTCTGCTCGTATCGTTACAATCAGTGGGTTTTGGGCCACACTGTGTGTGCTTTATTTATGAAATGAAGCCTATCATATACAATAAGTGGTGGGTGATATATCGAAATTTCATTAAATATTTGCAAAGCTTTTTCCTGAGATAAGTTAAGCACCATTGTAAACATCGCAATTATTTTAATGCACTTTTTATTCTCCATTTGAAGCTGAAGTGTCATTTTTGTGCCACTAGTACAACCAAAGACTATTTAGCAGAGATGGGCCACTTTTATTAAAATGAATGGGAGAAATTGGAATGCCCAATGGCCACCAACAGTCAACAGATGTAGAAAGGAAGTCCCGCCTTCAGGTAGAAGAGCCAATCACCTTTTAGATACAGACATCGCCTGTCAATCAACTTGAGAACGTGCGTGCGGATTAGCTTTACAAGATGGGAAATGTACGTTTTTTGGTGGTAAAGAAGCTCAGTTTATGATACCAGTGTTGTCAGATTTTACTGCTGATTAGAAAAATATACTTTGATCGTAATCTTGACCAACCGTTTTGGAGATTTTGTTCTTTCCCCATTCAAGTAGATATGAGCTGCACTGGCATGCCACTTGTTTACATAGAAAAATAGCTCCCCGGGAACGTTCCAAAGATGGCCGCCAAGTGAACTGACTTGCTCAAAAGACTTTGGCACCACTGAATGTGAATTTAAAAAATAAACACTTTGTTTCAAAAATGCCCTGTCTGCTTTTGATCAAACAGATAGTCAAAATTCTTATTTAATGATTCGTCATCACTCAAAACATTTTCATGTCCTCATGTGGCATTTTTCTATGTATTAACATTTTTGGTATATATATATATATATATATATATATATATATATATATTTTTTTTTATTGCTGTTTATTACTTTGTATTGTTATACTGGTGCTTATGAAATAAATTAATTCTTTGTTGTGTTCATTTAGTGTATTCAAATAATAGTGTGGAAAATATGACTTTTATATTATTTTGAACTAGATATTTACTTGATAAAAAAAAAACCTCTTTTAAGCCATTTCAGAGAAAATACTTAGTATTGAGATGTATATCGACAAATGTATCATCAAAAGGTTGACAAATGGTTTTTTTAGGTATATCGCCCAGCCCTATCTACAATAGCATTTTCTATTTCTATTTTCTATTTTCCAAGAATTGCAAGACACACTTCCTGTCTCAAACCAAAGGTTTTTCTGCTGCTTTGTCCTGCAACTTCCCCAAATGCCTCTCCCCACCACCTCTTTCTTTTGCTCTCTTCCTCCGTCCTTTACCCCTTCATTTCATCCCTATAGGCTTCAAAGCAGTATCTGTATTTGAGTCCAGTTCTTTCCCTATAGGATCTGATATCTTCTTGAAGTGGGATCCCCTTATTTATGACTTTCTTTGTGACTTAATTCCTGACGGATAAAATGTCTAATCAAGTCTCGCTTTAAAAGCTTTTCTAGTAGAATATCTTGTTTATTTCTGAAGTAAAATGTTCTTCATGTTCACTTCAAGCCATACTTGAAAATGTGTAAATGTCAGTGCATTTGCTAGAGCTTTTCTCAGAATTAACTTCACTTCAAGTACTTGTAACCAACTGGCCCCCGAAGTCATTTTTAGTGCATGCATTATGTCAGTTCCCCTCAAGTTCACACAGGTGTCCTAGCAGAGAAACCACAGGTGGAGTTCAGCACATTACATGTTTCACTAACGTGTGAACTGTGTCCAAATATGTTTTGTCTTCATTGCCTACTCTAGGGATGCACCGATATAAATGTATTTATTTATTTATTTTTGCCAATGCCGATTTTAACCAAAAACTACAGGCTGAAACTGATATTTAAACACTTACCTTATTTTGCCATCAGATCACAGTTTTACACAAGAATTATGCTTTAAAAATGTACAAAGTGGCACAAAAGCTTCTTTACTGTTCTAACAAAAAATGATTTCCATTGAACATGGATTGGATCTGTTGAACATATAACAGGGCAACATTTTAAAGAGAGTCAACAAGGGAAGATAAATAGAAGGTAAACCTATTAAAAATATACAAAAAATAACTAAATATGGTAACATGATTAATAAGAAAAAAAGGTTATTTAGTACTTCTAAATCATTTTTGCACTTCTGTTTTTGCTATTCAAAACAACAGAACTCACATTTTACACATACACACTTGCTCACAAATCGCTGACTGGAGCGCAGACTTTTATTTTGAAACAAATCCTTTTAAGGTTTATTAATCACACAAGGCCATATTGTGATTTCAATCTTAATTCAATCATTCATGCTACATTATTGGATATTATACCAATTTCTCAGAAGTGGAAGTCTGCTGGTTTCAAAGCGTTTTGGATGGTTTCCCTCATCAGGAAAGTGCCGCTTTCACAACTGTCACGTCCATTTATGCCAGTTTTTCCACATTAACGTGAGAACAAGAATGAATAAAAATGAAATTGTACTTGTCCTTAGGAGTCCCAACCCATCTACATATTTTGGCTATTTTTATTTCTGGATTGTGCATTTAAATTCACAGAGCTTTAACAAAGTGTGTCACTAATTAATTATAATAAACCATAATTTTTTCATATCGGGATTTTCATGCTTGGTGCTGAAAGGCCGATGCTTTTAATTTGGCCAATAATTGGCAGATAAATATTAGCGACCGATACGTTGCTGCATCCATTTTCTATTCTTTTTGGATTTCAAATCTAACAAACTTCTTTTTGTGAAATGTTTTGCTTGAAAATTGTACTTTTGCTATCTTTCTTTAAAATAAATGCTACTTGGTGTGATATTTGTCTAATACAATGACATTTCTACATTTGTATGTGTGTCTTAAGTGTGCAAATACCTTATGAGTCCACTGTATACCATATAAACAAACCTTTATGATTGTTATTGAAAGCTTTGCTTTGTCTTCATACTGTAAATTCAAGTGGCTTTACTCTCTCAGTGGACGTTATATGGTGATGTTTTTGACATTGCGACTTCTTGATACCTCTATATTATGCAATTAAATTAGTTGAAACATGTTTGGGGCAGTTGTGGCTCAGCGGTTAAGGCTCTGGATTACCGCCAGCACCGCCAAGATGCCACTTCTGCGCCCTTGAGCAAGGCCCTTGACCCTATCTGCTCCAGGGGCGCCATATCATGGGTGACCCTTCACTCTGAACCCAGCTTGGCTGGGATATGTGGGAAAAAAAGAATTTCACTGTATATATGCACATAAAAAAATATGTATAATGTGTGACCATAATAAAGGCTTCTATTCATCTATTCTATTAATGAGTGTTTGTATGTAATATGTTTGTGTTCCAGGTCAGATTGTATGGATGAAGTGTTTCCAGTGAGTGATTCTCTCAATGCTGCTCGCACAGGGAGCACAGAGCAAGGCAGCCAGGGTGAATCTCTCTCTCACACACACACACACACACACACACACACACACACACTGCACATCTACATACACACCTACACTTTTCATGGCATGAGTTTGCCTATATTTTGTACGAGCTAATGAGTCAAATCACTATATTCATGACCTCCGCAGGTTCTCCAGGGTTTGCCCTTGCTCAGCACGGCTACGATAAAACAGATCACTTCCTGTCCTCTTACCCATGGTTCCATGGGCCCATATCGCGCATGCGGGCCGCCTACCTTGTACAGCATGCTGGGGTCAGTGGTCATGGGAATTTCTTGGTGAGACAGAGCGAGACACGGAGGGGAGACTACGTCCTCACCTTTAACTACCAGGGCAGAGCAAAGGTAATGACCATCATCATCATCAGCTTCGTCTTCCTCATTAGCATGTACAACAAAAACAACATTGTATTATTTTGATTAGCGGTGCGTGATGTGTCAGCCACCATATTGGTATCAGTCAAGACTGGCTTTTAAAAACTATGTGTTATGGGTAGGCTGCTGTTGAAAGTAGAATATATCAGGGATTTTTTATTTTTCTTATGCCAGGTTTCAGAAATTGTGGAATTCTGCGTAATGGATTTAAACATGGTCAAATGTGATAAATTGAATTGGGAGTTCTGCAGTCTTAATGGCTGCTAAAAGCATTATCGTGTTATCTCAAATATTTAAAAACAAACACTGCGAAATTCTGCATGTGCAGATTCCATGAGGGCCTGCTAATATCACAAAGTGTGTAAAGTTGTACATTGGAGCTTTAGTGTTAATGCAGATAAATAAAACAAAAAGCAGAACCGAGTAGAATTATAATATCATATCTGTTATCGGTCATAACATAAAATATGAAACCCCAATCCCGAAAAGGTTGACAATATGGAAAATGCAAAAATGAGTTAGGGGATGCACTCTCATGGGATACCCCTGAATCCCCATACAGTATAATTCCACAGTCTTCTATGCCCAATACTTGTGTATCGGAACGTAAAGAAATATAAAAATATATCATTTGAATTATAAAGTATTCAAACAAATACTACACTGCTGGACATTCATATCCAAATGCACTCGATTGATGAAGACCCCTCAGACCCCTCTGCTTTGGCTGTCTCTGGGCCCTCGGTGCAGTTTTGTAGACTATTTTGACCGTTTAGGATTAAATTGATTTCTTCTTTTCTTCTGCCAACTTGGAAATGTAAAAAAATGTGCAGTGTGCAAATGTGAATGTATATCGTGATGAATGTCGATATCAAACGATATGAAACAAATATAGTGATGATAATTTTGGCCATATCGCCCAGCCCTAATTGCAACATGCTCCGGCAAAGTTGAGACAGTCCAGTTTTTCCACTGCGTGACATCACCATTTCTTCTGTTAACAACTCAAAACTCAAAACCACATACTGCCCAGATTACAAGTACATGGCTGAATAAGCAGAGAGTGTGGGTGGTAGATTGGTCTGCCTGCAGTCCTGCCCTGGCTCCAATTGAGAATGTGTGGCGCATTATGAAGCACACAACATGGCAACGAAGGCCCTGTACAATTGTGTCGCTGAAAACCTGCATAATGGATGAACGGGGGAACAATCTGCTTGCTAAACTTCACAAACTTGTCTCTTCAGTGCCCAAACTCTTATTCATTGTTATTAGAAGAAATGGTGATGTTACACTGTGGTAAAACACTCAACTGTCCCAATATTTTTGGAGCATGTTGCAATTATCTGATTTGAAATGAGTGTATATAAATAAATAAATACATACATTCAAAAGGTAAAACATAAAATAATGTGTTGGTGCTTTCAATGGTGTAGTGCTTTCAATATACCACAGGGTGAATAGAATTGCCTAGTTAGTGTTGCTTTTAAAGCTTTATCACTATTGCTCATTCTCATGGTCAGGGTGTTTGAAGAATTAGTATTAATTGTCATACACATTGTCAGAATGTAGGTGCATGCATGCATTCATATTTATCGTGGAATCATATAATAAAATGGGGATATATGATTTCCTATATGGCTTTAAAAAAAAATATATTGCGCAGGCATAGAATGACATGAACAATAATATTTTACATGTTAAAATATTTCCAAATACTTTAATCAACTTTGCATTTACACTGTTGTTTGTGGAACCCAGTCAACCCATATTGTTATATTATATTATATCATTCAATCTATCAATAAAACAATGAATCACGTTAATTAAACGGTGTGCCAATTTATTAATCAAATTAATCACATTGCATATTGCATATCAATATTTACTGAGAAAGGCTCCCGGATAATTTAAGATAATTAATGTATAGCAATTTAAATCATTTTAAATTAAATATATATTTAGTAAATATTATAATGCAAATAAATCAAATGTAGTACATCTTATACATACTGTATATTGCGACAGCAGACAAGTATTTAGACAATACAAAAAGTTGCTATAAAAGTCTAAATATTGTTTGTTTAATTTCCATATTATTATACATAACCCTATTATTGGCCTAATTTTGTCTGCACTATTTTTAATTGTTGGTCTATGTACTCATGCATCAGATGGATGCTTTTGGAGCATCTCACTTTGGTTGAGTCGCAACAAAAATCACTCATCCTCATGAGCTACGTGATTTAGTGCATGTTAAAACAGTTCGTTTGAAACTTTGAAAAACAAGAACCCTGCATTGCTTTGTGCTCGATCAAGAGCACGTCATGGAGAGGGAGAGAGAGGGAGAGAGCGAGAGAGAGAGAGAGGGAGGAGAGAGAGAGGGAGAGAGAGAGAGAGGGAGGAGAGAGAGGAGAGAGAGAGGGAGAGAGAGAGGGAGAGAGAGGAGAGAGAGAGTGGGAGAGGGAGGAGAGAGAGAGGGAGAGAGAGTGGGAGAGGGAGAGGGAGAGAGAGAGAGAGAGAGAGAGAGAGGAGAGAGAGAGGGAGAGAGAGAGAGAGGGAGGAGAGAGAGAGGGAGAGAGAGAGAGAGGGAGGAGAGAGAGGAGAGAGAGAGGGAGAGAGAGAGGGAGAGAGAGGAGAGAGAGAGTGGGAGAGGGAGGAGAGAGAGAGGGAGAGAGAGTGGGAGAGGGAGAGAGAGGAGAGAGAGAGGGAGAGAGAGAGGGAGAGAATTCTTCTCTCACCAAATCTAAGGTGAGTTTTTAATAAGTGCACACAGCTTGGCGACAGTGCCTTAAACAACAAAAATAAAAGTCCTTGCATTCGTAGGAAAATTATACAATGCTATAAACTTTTTATACTTAAGTAGCCTACAGTACTATAATTTTTAAATGGATCCAAAACAAAAAATAATACCTTTATTAAACCATTTATCCAAAAACCAATATTTGTTGGGGAGAACAGTTGTGTACACAGAACTCCGATAGGTCTCTTTGTAAACAGTTGTTAAAAAAAACGTTCTTGTTTTCATTTGTGGAAGGCTGTGCTGGCTGTTTCTCTCATTGGTTTGATGGGGTGCGTTGCCTGTACAGCGGGATTGCTGCCCCCTGACTGCCACATATTCGCAAAAACATCATGGTGGTACATCAGGCTTGAATTGCTCCGATGGTAGGAACATTCCTAATTACTGAATTTTCGCACAGGTCAAGGGCATGATTATTTGCGTTCATTTTTTCTTGTAATTAATCGCACTAAATTAACTCGTTAAACCGACATAATATTACATTTGCATTACAAGTTAAAGTGAAAGCGATGCACATATGGTGCTTACTTTCAAAATCCTCCTGTATGTTTTCGCTGGAGATTTGCGCGAACCACCGCAGACGGCGTGACGCATCAGGGCGGGTCAGAAGCAGTTAATCTTTATGCGCTCTTCAGGAGCTGCTCTGATAGCCTACAATAACACCTGAAAATGAGACGCAAAACCCGCCGTTGATGGCATGCCTATTTTTGCTTCAATTTACATTTTCGGACAGTCAAATGTGATTGGAATTTAAAGTGCACAAAAATTACAGTTGTCTCATATAATCACGGTTAAATAGACGCAACAGGCCTAAACTTTGGCAATGCTTGTGCTGCAGACAATAATACATCAAATTGTGTGGTTTGTTGAGGAGAGGTGTGCTTTTTTTCTTCTTTTTTTGCTTGGAGGGTGATAAACAGGTCTTATCTAGGGACCAGAATATTATAGAGCCATGTAGGTGGGCTCTTTGCCAGCAAGCAGCCCCCAGAACACCCTAGCAACCACCTAGCAACCTCCCACAGCACCCCAGCATTCAGGGCTGGACTGGTAATCTGGCATTTTCCCGGTGGGGGCGATCAGGGGCAGACTGGCCATCGGTAGAACCGAGCGGGCCAATGCGCCGGCCGCGAAACATGCCGAATGTGCCACGATAAGCTAAAATGAGCCGCCGTGTTATGCAGAATGGACCACAAAACGCCGCCGCAATATGCAGAAAAGGACAGCATATCAACAACTTTTGGTTCACATCACCCCACCCTCTCAACAGTTGGGCCAGTTGTAAAATGTCAAATCCCGGGGAGATTTCTCTTCCCAGTCCAGCCCTGCCAGCATTGTAGGAGTAACTTTTGCATGGGCAAGGACCACTTATATTTTCTTCAAAAAATGTAAACAGTTAGTATTTATCCATACTGCTGTGACTGATGTAAGTGCTTCTCTGTTTTAGTGGAAAGCTACTGTTAAAGGAATATTCTGGGTTCAGTAAAAGTTAAGCTCAGTTGACGGCATTTGTGGCGTAATATTGATTACCACAAAAGTTATTTAAGACTTGTCCCTCCTTTTCTTTAAAAACAATTTATGAAAATCGATGTTACTGTGAGGCACTTACAGTGGAAGTGAATGGGGGCCAATTTTGGAGGGTTTAAATGCAGAAATGTGAAGCTTATAATGTGAACTTAATACAATGATATTTATACATTTTAAGTGTGTCTTAAGTGTCCAAATACCTTATGAGTCCACTGAATAAACAAACCTTTATGGTTGTTATTGAAAGCTTTGCTTTGTCATCATACTGTTAATTCAAGTGGCTTTACTCTCAGCGGACGTTATATGGGGATGTTTTTAGCATGCACATAAATTAGTTGAAAGATGTTTGTAGCAGTGGTGGCTCAGCGGTTAAGGCTGTGGTTTACTGACCTGAAGGTTGGGGTCAAGATGCCACTGTTGGGCCCTTGAGCAAGCATTCACTCTTCTGTTTAAACTCATGTATTATTTGATATACATGTATTAACGTTCTTTAAATCATAATTTTTTACCGTTGTTTTAGGATTTTAGAGTTTGTTGACTACATCGTCATGGCAACGAAGTTGTACCAAAGTCTTTCTAGCAAGTCAGTCCACTGTCGGCCATCTTTGGAACGCTCTCGGGAGGATATTCCCAGTCATGACAGTGCAGCTCCTATCTACTTGAATGGGGAAAGACCGAAATCTAAAAAAAACGTTTGGTCAACGTTACGATCAAATAACATATTTCAAATCGGCAGTAAAATCTGACAACACTGGTCTCATAAATTGTGCTTCTTTACAGAAGATTATGCAAAAGAATCTTCTAATGCAAATTTGCGTTCTCAAGATGATTGACAGGCGATGTCTGTATCTAAAAGGTGATTGGCTCTTTTACCTGTAAGGCGGGACTTCCTTTATACATTTGTTGACCGTTGGGTGTTTGAGATACTTGGTTGGGCGTTCCAGTTTCTACCATTCATTTTAATAGTATTGGCCCGTCTCTGCTAAATAGTCTCTGATATAACTTTACACTGAAAAGTTAGTAAGTGATTTTGTCATACTAAAATCATGTTAACACACATAATGTTTATTCTTGTGGCTATACTTATGACAAAGTAAGTGTTTTAACGTTCAAAAATTAGCCACCATTCACTTCCATGTCATGTGGCTCACTGTAACCCAGTGAAGAAATTTTATAAAAGGGGTCAAAATAAATGTTTGTGGTTTTCAACATTATACCACAAATGCTGTCGATTGAGCCTAACTTGTGTTGAACCAGCAATATTCCTTTAAGTCTCTCTCTGTGTGTCTGTATTTATAATGCATGCACTGTCTCTCTTTGGCAGCATTTGCGTCTGTCTCTAACCGAGTGGGGTCAGTGTCGCGTGCAGCACCTGCGTTTTCCATCTGTCAAGGACATGCTAAGTCATTTCCGCAACTGTCCGATCCCGCTGGAATGCGGAGCAGCATGTGACGTTATGCTGGCCAATTACGTACGGATAAACCCCACACACACAGGTGAGACAATATACGTTTTCTTTTGAAAGAGTCTTTTAAACATCTAAACAAAGCCATTTGGTATTGTTGTTTTTTAAGATAAAATGTTCAATCTACCATTATTTATATGTACAATATATATATATATAAATATATTAGGGCTGTCAATCGATTACATTTTTTAATTGAATAAATGACATGGTCCATGGTCCCCGATTGACAGCCCTAATAAATATATATATATATATATATATATATATATATATCCATCCATCCATCCATCTTCAACCGCTTATCCGAAGTCGGGTCACCGGGGCAGCAGCTCTAGCAGGGGGCCCCAAACTTCCCTATATATATAGTAGTTTAACTAGTTTAAAGACATTCAGACATTGAATGTAGTTGGACACTTAAGACACACTTAAAAATGTATGAATGAATTAAGCACATTACACAGAATCTGTCTTTTTCTAAATGTCCATTTTCCTGCATTCACACTCCCTCGCAAACTGTTAATGTGATCACTTATAAGCAAAAATACAGAGACGTGTTTTATCACAAACATATACACAATTACTATCATGTTATATTGTGTGCACATACTGTACATACTATACATACAAGCATACACATTCTTACTGACACCTGAATGTAGAGAATGTAAATGGTTAGTGTGAAGATGAAGCCCCCTATAGGATATATGGAGGAATTGTGTTTCACACAGGGTTCTTGTCAGAACAAATGCAGTTATGCATTAACTTATATAACTTATAATTATGCAAATGCAGGACTTCATACACTTAACGTGATGTACACAAGTAGGATGTTTTGGCGATCAAACATTAGCGTTCCAATCTGAGGAACCATCATTTCGACCAAACTATTGCTGCCAACTATGCCAAGTCAATTCAAATGGTTTAATGCAAGTAAAATATGAAGTAAGAATCTAGCTAGAAATAATCAATAAAGCGTGATTACATTTTTCATGATTTTATATTTATTGTATATTTTAGATTAGATGAACAGGCATTAATTAATAGTACATTATAGTAAACAGCAATATTTACCTTTTTCAAAGCATGTAAAAAGCCACATGGGGAATATTTTTGAGTGTTGCTGCAAACGAGTCTTAGTTTGGGAACAAGGGATTGAAATGGACAATTTGAAACATCTGAATCGAGCTTACCAACTCTTAGCTTTTTTTTTTTTTTCTTCTTCTTTTGTTTTGTTACTGAGGTATATATCAGAGATGCAATTAAAATATCTGTCAAAATATATACATACTCATGAGGGGGCTCTAAACTGCTGACACTGTCTGTATGGGAATCTTAATGGACAAATAAAAAGCTCATTGAAGTTCTTCGTGCAGTCAGGCAATATTGAATACACTGTAAATGCTTGTTATTTCACCAAGTCCGATTCCTTGATCAACATACTTTGCTGGTCCTGAAACAACAAATCATTGCCATCTTATTGTGAGGTTAGGGGTTGGGTTACTAATTACTAATAAATTGACTAATTGACAAATTATTAGTATTTTTAATTTGTTTTATTAAAGGTATAACAAATAACATGCAGCATCTCCTCCATGTCAAATATTTTTAGAGATTAATCAACTTTGATTGAAATGTTCTCTCAGGTGTCTAAACCCATGAATAGATAGGCCAAGAATAAAAATAACATAAAAACAAACAAACAGAGGAATTCACTACAGGGGCATTTTTTGCCCACTTTAAAGTCATTTATGACTTTCTTCAAATTTTCGAGAAAGTAAAGTCTTGTTAAAACACTTTCCACTCTCTCACAAGTTTATTTAGTCTAATAACAATGTTCAGCTGTGAATATACATGCATCACATGAGATTTATGTCATATTTGTCATTTCTCGCACATCTCAAATTCTGTTTTGTGTTTAATGGAAGTCTGTGGTGGAAATGACGCTGATGGAAATGACATTTTTGACGTTTTGAAATGTAATGGATGAATCCTAATTTCATAGCTAAAATTTTATGGATGCCCAATGAAAATATTGCTCATGAGTGCTCATAAGTGATACTTATCTTTGCATTTTATTGGCATTTAAACATATTTAAGCACCGCACTATGCCATAAGTTGTAAGTGTAAAGTCAATGGGCATGACAATGAAATTTTGCTATTTTTTGCTATTTAAGTCTAGGCACAATTAAAAATTTTATTGATTCTTATATGTATATATAATACAGAATAAACAATATATATAAAAGAAAAATTCCACAAAGGATACAATTCACAAGTTCAACCACAATGAGCTCAGCAGCAAGTCAACAAAGGGAGAAAAAGTGACTCCTGCCAGGTCTCCTAAGCAACCATTGCAACCGGTTGCTAGAGAGTGTACAGTCACATGGAGTAACATCCTCGTGAATGCTATAATGTGGTTTGCTCTCGGTGGGGGGTCTTGGTGAGTTGTGTGTGGATGCCGCGGTGGATGCCGTTGAAGCCACATAATCCACACAAGAGCCCTCCAGAAAGGTCATGTATTTGTCCCATTTCTTACCATATGCATCTAATCTGCCAAGCTATTTGTATGACATCTTTTCGAATGCCACCACCCTGCCCAATTTGGTGAACCATTCTTGAAATGAGGGAGTGCCTTTTGACCTCCATCCTCTAAGAATTATTTGTCTGCCAATCATTACACTGCACTTACACTGGACCCAGCATTTTGTATATTTGCCACCTACTTTAATAACCACCCTATCACCCAATATACATAGTATGTGGCAGAATTAAATTTGAGTATCTAAAACCTCACATATAAAATTCTGGACTCTCAACCAGAATTCTTGAATCTTAACGCAGAACCACAGAGCATGGGTTTTGTTTCCATCCTCCATCTGACATCGCCAGCAGGTTGGCGTGACTTTTAAACCAAGCCTAAACAATCTAGATGGAGTCCAGTAGAAACTATGCAAAATCTTAAACTGAATAAGGCATACCTTTGCATTCCTAAACATAGTTTTAACATTTCTTTTAATTCTTTCCCTCTCCACATCCTCCAATTCCAAGTTCAAACCTCTTAAGAGCTGTTAAGACCCCGTCACTAAGACTGAATCAACAAGGGGTAATACACTGACTGATGCTTCCATGACCCTTTCCAAAGGCTGTAAGCACCATACAGAGTGTGTCTACATCTTTCGGGGGCTGAGTGCTACCACCAAAAATAGTACAAAGTAGATGGCGAACTGTAAATACCTGAAAAATTGAGACCTAGAAATCTCAAATTGCTGTTATATTTTCAAAAGATCTCAAAGCTCAGTTTTCATAAACGTCACCGAGTGTAGTAACACCCCACCTGATCCATTCTTTCCAGCAAAAGGGGGACTTGTTAATACATAATTTGAGGTTCAGCCATATGCTTGAGGAAACGTTTAGGTAAATATCTAAATTTAACACACGTGAAATAATGGGATGCATTTTTACTTCTCCTGGCAATTTGATAGAAAGACTTTGCAATGGTGAGATTCGGGCAAGGATTGCATGTTCAGTGTAGTACCAGGGAGGTACTCTCTCAGGTGGAAGAGACCAATAGGCCAGGAGTCTAAATTTTATGCACCACACCTCCTGCTACAATACCAGGAATGCTGGTAAGGCTGCTAATGGTTCCAGGGCAAGATAGAACAGCAAATGGGAGAGACAAAAATCATCTGAAATTAATCCATTAGTCTGCACTGCCACTGACAGATGTTTAAAGAGTAACTTAATCTACCCAATAAAAGCGTTCCAAAATTAATAATTACATTTTCAAAATCTTAAAATGATAGTCCCATTCCACCCTATCAAATGTCTTTTCGACATCAAGTGAGGTGGCAGCAATCAGGGTCTGATCATTCGCTACAGACCACATAATATTTATAAAACATCTAATATTATCAGAAGAACTACGACCATGAATAAACCCCACTTATAACTAACTTATATATAAGAGATGTAATTACTATGCTTAATAACAGTCCCAACTAGTGTCCATCACTAGTGTGTGTGTGTGTGTATATATATATATATATATATATATATATATATATATATATATATATATATATATATATATATATGTGTATATGTATATATATATATATATATATATATGTGTATATATATATATATATATATATATATATATAGACACACACACACAAAATTGAAGTTGAAGAAACGCTCACATACACCCACATAATGCTTTTTCTCCATCACTTTTGCATACTAGCATTTTCTCTGTTCTGCCTCCATAGGTCCGAGTTCAGCTATTGGCTCTCCGGTATTGGTGCCCTTCTCTCGCTGGAGCTCTGAGCCGAGTCTGGCGCACTGGAGCCTGGATTCATACGCTCACTCCGGCCCCTCTGTGGCCCAGTCCTGTTTACCCCAATCAGCATTACCCCCAGCCTTACACCACATACCCCCCTCACTTTTTGACCGGCCCGTACCTCTGCGCCGGAGCGAGTCGGTGGGTCGCAGAAACCTGCTCCGACACCCTAACCCCCTCCCGCCCCTACTGCCCAACCGGGACTCTGACTACGAACTAGAGCCGCCCGACAGGGGCCGCAAAAGAGCAATCGACAACCAGTACATGTTCTTCTGAAAGAGACTGAGAACAGGAACAAAAAAGACCACAGATGGAAAAACTATCCCGGACTTTTGCCTGGATGGAGAGCGTATGTCAGCCAAACGGCGATCTCAAAGAGAAAAGAGCACGAATCGTGCAAGAGCAAGGCGAGACTCGCAGCAGAGGCAGGTGTCTGTTAGTGAATGACGATGCCAGGCACCTGACCTTGCCTTTCTAAGAGGCCTGACAGCTGTCTTCCCCATGAATGTATTATACAGATGTTTCACTATGGCTGCAATGAGTGTTTATTATAGAATTACTAAAATAGAGATGAGAATTAGACAGCTGCTCATGGGGATGTGTTTGAGAAAGCTTATAGAAAGTTCATGATGGCTGGTCAAGAAGTCGTTCACAGACTTGGGAAAACACACCACCTACCAAACCTTGGCAAGGGTCAATTCAAAGACTTTAAGTGTTCGTTTGCCCAAAAAATGTACTTTTAAAAATGTACTTACCCTCATTTCTTTACAGACTTTCTTGTCTCGTCTTCTCGTGTGAACAAGCTTCTCTCATGCACTTATGAATGCACAATCAAGATTTTCACTGAAAAATATTTTTTTCTCAGATTCTTTCTCACAAGATCTATCCTATGCCTTAAGAAGACTTGGAATATGTTGCAGGAGTTGCATTGACTACTTTTATGATACGTATGGGTCCTTTTTTAAAGCTTCACTATCAGCTGACATCATACTGAAAAGTTGGGCCGGAGCAGAACGCAACAGTCGGGTTTCGGAAGTAAAAATCTCATTCATTTTCTCCATGCGCGAATTCATTTTTACCGATAACTTACAAACCTTTAAAGGCAGATCCTTGAGCTCCGATGTTTTTAATCAATAGTGCATACTTCTGTTGAAGCCACCGGTCTGTGTTATTTCAACATAAAAAAATCATGTTTAATAGTGCAGTTTCGAGTGAAAGCCTACACTACCCATGATCCTGCAGAGAAAGAGACGCCAATCAGAGAATCCGTACAATCTCAAGCTACTTATGTATTTGTATATATGTGAATATTTTGCAATAAATTTTAAATATATTGTTTCTATACTTATAAGTCCCTCATTAAAGATGTTAAGTACATAGCTTTTGTGTTTTTGCCCATTTTTCAAATACTTTTTTGCTTCAAATCAAAGTTTATATTGCTGTGATTCAGCTCGCAGCTGGTTGGTGTTGGTCATGACTTAGAACCTCTTATAAGAAGAACTTTTATGAAATCCCTACTGAAGAAATGAATGGGAAAAAAATACTTCCGGAACCAAGACGGCTGAAAAAGTCGGCAGGCAATATTGCATGCTATAGTCATTCAGTTGGTTCCTCTTGTGTTACACATAAGAATGTAATTACAAGAGTGGGTCACCCCTACAACATGAGGGTGAATAAATGATGGCAGAATTTTCATTTTTGGGTGAACTATTCCTTTAAAGCTGCAGTGTGTAAGTTCTACAGAGGTACTCTGTATACATTTTTAACCTATGGATGCTTACTTATAGTTGTCTTATCTATTAAGATGTTATAGATAGATTTTTAACTTAGAAAAAATTGTACACTGTAGCTTTAAAAGAATGTGTCAGGTTCAAAACAACTTGGGTCTATTACCAGCATCTGTGACCCGGTGACTGTTACCACAGAAAATTGTTTGAATTGTCCCTCGGTTTGTAAAAAAACAAAAATCATGTTTACAGTAATGCACTTGCAGTGCAAGTCTATGGGGCAAGACATTCCGGAGGGTTGAAACGTGAGATGCAAATTTAATTTAAAGGACTTATATTAAGTTTTCTGTTGAAAAGGTGTGTTTTTTGGGCTCTAAATTTGTCATCCTTTTAGTGGAGAGACTACGTTCCTAGGTGGAGGAACTTCTGCTTATGCGTTTCGGATGTTATTGCTGTGAATTGAATTTGCACCTTGTAATCAGTACTTTGTGGATAGATACGTCACATCCCTTTCTGGCATTTTGTGCATACTCTGCAAAAGCTACTGAGTTTAGATTGACACGACAAGAGTTGAATATGCTGCACGGTAGAGTTCTAAAATATATGTTTAACTCTTGGGGCAAGTCCTTCGAAAGAGTTTATATTTGAGTGTTTATCCCAATGAAATTACTGTATATATGATCTTTGCTTGATTTTACAAAACCATTTTCTGTGGTTATCAACAGTGATGGATGCTTTTAATAGAGCTTGAGTTGTATTGAACCTTGAACATTCCTTTAAACAATTAATAGATCAAAATAGTTTTTAGTCTAGCAGCACATACACAATTTCAGGTTGTTTATTTCATGTTCAATTGTAGTAATGCACAGGTTTCCATATGTCAAACCAAATAACTATAGAAGACTATAGAAAATATGGACCATATTTTGATCAATCAAATAGCTGAGGCCTGGATGTAATACATCAACGCAGTTCACCATGTCATTAGATTTTAGAGGTCCTATGCTAGGTTTACAAGTTAACTGACCAAAGAGAAAAAATAACCAAACCAACCAGCAATATCTAACAGGCAATAACTGTCCTAATGTCTAAATTCATATCAAATTTTATAAAAGAATTGGTTTTATTATTAACACGTAAGGTAGTTCTTTCTAAAATCTCTTTTATTTTTACTCGCCCTCCTGATGTTCATGGCTCCAAGCTGTTGAAATACTACTTTTAAAATAACAGCTTTCAAATCTGACACCATAAATAGTTGTTTTAAGCTATCTTTCATTCATCTTTCAGTTCATGCATTACAGAAGCATTACTTGGTCGTTTTCTGACCGTTTTCTGCGTTTTCTCAGTTTTTTAAAAAAGTGGTAAATGTTTTACTTTGTGGCTTAACACTACCACAATGTTCAGATCTTTATCAAGCAAACGAATTCCCAAATTACTTGGCAATGTGTTGTGTTCATACAATATTGGGTGAATGTCAAAAACACCATCCAAAATCCAAAGAAAAAAAGCAAGCAATTATATTTTGCATGAAAAAATGTTTCTTTTTTGGGACTTTTTAGATCTAGATGATTACATACATACATTTTTGAATATCAACTCTCACTTATTAGCATCATAACTTTATAGTAATGTTTTACTGCATTACAGTATTAAAATCATATCATAATAAATACTAAATACTAGTATGGTCATTTAAATAATATATGTTTTATATATATATATATATATATATATATATATACACACACACACACACACACACACACACACACAGTACGGTAGTGAAAATGAGTTGTCATGAAAATAATGTAATGCACCAATATTAATGGTTCAAAAAATAGGCTTCTTTCAGCAAAATATTACTGCATATTTATGTTCTTTTGATTTTGGTGTGCAGATATGACTCAACGGGTTTTGTGAGATTCACCCAATTAAGCTTCGATCTGAAGTCCCAAATCCGATCAATGTCCATCAATTAATCAAATATAACTCATCAAAAATGATCTCTCTCCTCCTCGTCTGCCTTGCTGAAGAATTCGACCCCTGCAACGTTCTGTTCTAGTACGTCCCTTCTCATCCAATCTTTATTGTACATTTTTGTAAAAAGCCTTGATGCCACAATGAACTGTTTCACACTCCTCTGTGTGGGATAACAAAAGGCGGCCATGTTCTAGACTCTATATAAATGTATATTTTATTAGCATGACATGAATGAAAGCGTGAACTGTACCTGTGTATCACTACCTCGCATTGCATTGTGGACTATGTGTTCCAGGTGGACTGATTTTGGATCGGACGGGGGTGAGGCAGCATTGAAAGATAATCAGATAGACAATCAGTTACTAAATTACGTGTCGTTGACATGCATGTCTACTACTAAGTGATGTGCTACATTCGATCAGCAGAGTATTGTTTAAATGACTATGCTGCTTCCGCAAATGTTATTGTAAAACACTTGTTTTTAATGCTAATGAGTTGTTTATAACATGGATTTTATTATGTACAGAAATTGCATTTTGTATACCTGACTATCAGATACAAAAACAACTGCATTGTCTGGTAATGAATCGCTAATTACAAACGTGGTGCTCCACGGGCCCTATTTACAAAGTAAATCTTAAAGACATTTGTGCATGTTTTGGTTTGGTACTGTGTTGTATAAAGACTGAAATGCCTGGAGGGAGGAAAAACTGATCCTAGAACAGTGCTTTGGACTTTCAGATGCTTATCTGCAGCACAGCCTGCTCCACCTTCTCATGATGTACCCAAATGTACCCCGTCTAAAGTCCTTTGATGTTCAACTGATGAATGTATTTCTTCTCTCTCTAGACTGTTGTTACTATGACAAATGAGAGCACTGTAAACCCCTGGGCTTTACCCTCCACTAGTTTAACCACTCCACCACGGCTTTCTGATCAAACGCATGTTACTTTCCATGTAGCATTATGCATATTAAATTATATCAGCTGTATATTTTATCTTTTTTTAGGAAGAAAAACAATAAAGTTAATGTTTCAAGAATGCCTTTTTATGACTGGTAAATTTTAAATGAGTCAAACAACATATAAGAGAATCTAACTCGACAAGTAATTAGAGACACATTTTAAGCACACAATATTTAAAACTAAGGGGTTTCTTTATGTCTATTTTATCGTACCCTTTTCATAATGCTTTAGGATAACTGTTGCACTCAGCGCTTGTCTAATTTACTTCTAATTTGTGCCAAAAGTTAATGTCTTGCTTGGTGTGACACACTTTAAATAAATAAATAAATAAGGCCATTAGGCTAAAATGCTTTATTCAAATGAACATAAATATTTCACACAGGGTTCATAAGGAGGGCTCTGATGGTATAAACAGTTTATAGCCGATTATTGCTGTTTAAATTGTATGTACCATGAATTAATGATGGTAATACTGTGGTCCTTGAATATGGTAATGTATTGTCTAATGATCAATGCTTTAAAAATATCTTTATTTGGGGTCCTTACCCAGCAAATGTTGATATATGCGATTAATTGTGAATCATTTGATTGATTAATCACCACATTATTTAAGTAATTTGCTTACATATATATATATATATATATATATATATATATATATATATATATATATATATATACACTCTGGTGGCCTAACATTTGGAATAATGAACAGATTTTACTGTTTCGGAAGGAAATTGGTACTTTAATTCACCAAAGTGGCATTCAACTGATCACAAAGTATAGTCAGGACATTACTGATGTAATAAACAGCAGCATCAATATTTGAAAAAAGTCATTTTTGATCAAATCTAGACAGACCCCATTTCCAGCAGCCATCACTCCAACACCTTATCCTTCAGTAATCGTGCTAAATTGCTGATTTGGTTCTAGAAAATCACTTGCCATTATATCAAACACAATTGAAAGCTGTTTGGTTCATTAAATGAAGCTTAACATTGACTTTGCGTTTGTTTTTGAGTTGCCACAGTATGCAATAGACCTGCATATCTTAAGGTCAATATTAGGTCAAAAATGGTAAAAAAAAAAAGAAACTGCTTACTCTAGAAACTCATCAGTCAATCATTGTTTTGAGTAATGAAGGCTATACAGTGCTTGAAATTGCCCAAAAACTGAAGATTTCATACTACGGTGTACACTACAGTCTTCAAAGACAAAGCACAACTGGCTCTAACAAGGACAGAAAGAGATGTGGAAGGTCAGATGTGCAACTAAACAAGAGGATAAGTACATCAGAGTCTCTAGTTTGAGAAATAGACGCCTCACATGTCCTCCGCTGACAGCTTCATTGAATTCTACCTGCTAAACAACAGTTTCATGCACAACAGTAAAGAGAAGACTCAGGAGGCCTTATGGGAAGAATTGCAAAGAAAAATACACTTTTCAAATAGAAAAACAAACATAAATAAGGTTAGAGTGGGCAAAGAAACACAGACATTGGACAACAGATAATTGGAAAAGAGTGTTACGGATCTTAACCCCATTGAGCTTTTGAGGGATCAGCTAGACTGTAAGATGCGTGAGAAGTGCCCGACAAGACAGACACATCTATGGCAAGTGCTACAGGAAGTGTGGGGTGAAAGGTCACCTGAGTATCTGAACAAACTGACAGCTAGAATAACAAGGATCTGCAAAGCTGTCATTGCTGCACATGGAGGATTTTTTTTTACATTTTTTTTTAGTTTAAGCTCTGAACATTTTATCAAATTGTAATAGAAATTGTTCACGTTATTAATGTCCCGACTATACATTGTGATCAGTTGAATGCCACTTTGGTGAATAAATGTACCAATTTATTTCCATGACAGCAAAATCTGTACATTATTCCAAACTTATGACCACCAGTGTATATAAATATATATATAAGAGAAGTTTGAACTAAGTTTGAAGCACAAGAAATAGAAATAATCCTTGTGTAAATTGTCAGTTTTACACTAAGATAAAATGCTATTTCTACCCATTTTACATGCAAATGTTACCAGACATCATATTTTTTGATCAAGAGAATTCACATTAGATCATAATACATTTTTTCTAGTAAGATCTTTGATATTAGGGCAAAAATCATATTCTTGATCATAATTTTTGTATTGTTTTCCTGTAAAAATATCTAAAAAATCTTTAAAACAAGATGAATTTGATTGATCTTGTTTTAGAAACAACACTGCATTAGATATTTGGGTTTTTCAGAGAATGTATTTTTAACATGTGTATTGTGTCTTACTGTACTGGCAGAGTTTTTATAGTCAAAACAAGTGAAAAAATCTTCCAGTGCTGAAGAAGTAATCCAAAGTATTTAGATTACATTACTGACCTTGAGTAATCTAACGGAATATGTTACAAATTACATTTTACAGCATGTATTATGTAATCTGTAGTGGAATATATATATATATATATATATATTCTAGTTCTTTAAATGTGTCAAGGGAAGATGTGCAATTTTTTACCTTTAGATATGTGTTTAGCATGTATATTAGGATGGATAATGTACATTCAATATATTTCAACAGCAAATAAATGGAAATATTTGCTTATTTAGTTATTGTAGTAGTAATTATGGCTATATTATGAATTCAGATTAATCATTTCTAGTTTACAACGAATAATGACGTTTGAAATGTACATCTTATAACAATAATTATTAAAAAAATTGTCCATAAAACCATGTTTGACAATACCCGTGTACTTTCTGTCAGGGTCGAGACATCATAGCATAGACAAATACAGTATGCATACTATATTCTACAGTTTTTCGGACTTTTCTAGAGTATAAGTAAACTGTCCATTGACTTTAATGTGTAAATGGAATGGTATGCACGAAACCTCCAAAACTTAATCATTTATTCTTCTTTAGCTTTCACACATCAGACGCAGACCTGCCAAACCAGAAGAGGGCTTGAAAGCGTCTCGTGTGCGTGACGTCACCGGCCCACGTCAGCATCTCGCGGAAATACCGCCGCAAGCAGGTCTATCGGAACCAGGAGTTGTGATGTTTTTACACACGAATAGAGTGTTGAATATCATAAAGCCCATTGTTATCTAGTCATATCACTAGGTGAGTTACTGCTGTTGTCCTGAAGCCGCATTCGGTTCCGGTTGATAAGCGCCACAGAAAAGTGGGGACAAAATGTCCCTGTTCCAGTCAGCGCTCGATTTCCTGGCTGGGCCCGGCGGATCCACCGGCGCCAGCCGCGATCAGAACGACTTCGTCGGGCAGGTGGTTGAGCTCGGGGAGTTGAAGCTCCGGATCAAACGAGTCATCGCAGAAGGTAACAGAGTCATTCAATATAGCAGCAGGCTAGCCATGCTAACCTCTGTTTGTTTTTATTAACCTGTGTCTTTTATTAAAAAACAGCACTTGAGTATTATTACCATACTGTATATTCACATAATGTTGTTATTTACATGCATACAGTGAATGTATATAATTGCGGTTACAGGATAATTGTGTGGATTAAAACAAGCTAGCTACGTTGTTAGCAAGTCACTTGTCTCTGATGCACCTGACCATTAACTCACGTATTTTATATGTTCATCTTTATGTTTTCACTAATCTTGTTTGTTTTGAGCCATACAGATATATTTGTATGTTATGTCATTTACTTCTATATTAATGGCACCAATATTTACTTCTATATAAATATGCTCTTGACCATTAATTAATAGTTCAAATTCATATTTCATATGGTTACCTGTATGGTTAAACTCTTCTTCAGATATTTGTATATCTATGCAAATATTGCAATGATAATACTGAAAGATTACCATATTCATATATCATGGTATTTATGAGGTACTCTAATGTGACTTAAAGAGTGTCATGGTATATGGCGAATAAAAAATGGCAATGCCATTGCACATGTCTAAAAAACAAAACATGATGACCATCCCCAAAAAACTACATTGCACAAAAGAATAGGAAAGACAAAGTGTATTGTTTTCCTTGTTTTCAATATCTAATCATTCTTTTCCCCTCCCCAATTTGGTATACCCAATGCGCTCTAAGTCCTCATGGTGGCGTAGTGACTCACCTCAATCCGGGTGGTGGAGGACGAATCTCAGTTGCCTCCGCGTCTGAGACCGTCAATCCGCTCATCTTATCTCGTGACTTGTTGAGCACGTTACCATGGAGACGTAGCGTGTGTGGAGGCTTCACGCTATTCTCCACGGCATCCACGCACAACTCGCCACACACCCCCGCTGAGAGCGAGAACTACACATTATAGCGACCACGAGGAGGTTACCCCATGTGACTCTACCCTCCCTAGCAACCGGGCCAATTTGGTTGCTTAGGAGACCTGGCTGAATATCGAAACGTTCTTAAAACAAGATAAGTTTCCTTGAGAAGCAAAACAACAGACGTTTTGTCTTGTTTTCCGAAGAAATCTAAAATAAAAAGTTACTATAGTTACTTTTTATGCTTAAAACAAAGGGGAAAAACAAATCGCCAAGACTGATTCAAAGGGAAAACAAGTTTATTTGTCTTGTCTTAGTTTTTTCTTGTATTAAGCATAAAACCCCACGTAATTTAGTTCGAGTTCTCTAAAAACAAGACTTAATATCTTAATGTTATTCTGCTTCTCGAGAATTTTATCTTGTTTTAAGGATGTTTACATTAGGGATGCACCGATTAAAAAATCTTGGCCAATACTGATACCTACTGAAACAGAGTTTAACAAAACACAGATATTTTCCACTTACCTTATTTTGTCATCTGACCATTGTTTAATGTAGGAATTATTATGCTTATAAAGCTTATTTACCATTCTAACAATACAATACATAATTTCCATTGAACATTGGATCTGTTGAACACATAACAGGCCAACTTTTTGGAAGTGTGCAAGGCCATGTTGTGATTTCAATCTTATTTCAAGCAATAATGGATATTATACCAATTTCTCAGAAGTCAAAAGTGTTTTCCATGGTTTGTCTCATTATATAGCCTGAATGTAAGTTCCTCACTACTGTCACGTCCATCTACTGCGTTTTTTCGACATTTCTGTGAGAATAAAAATGATATATTACCTGTTCTTAGGAGTGCCAGCCCGTCTACATATTGTGACTATTATTAGCCTATTTCTGGATTGTGCATTTGAATTCACAGAGTTATTATTGGACTAACAAAGTGCGTTACTAATTAATAATAAATAAACAATCGGTTTTTCATATTACCGTTTTCATGCTTATAACCGATATGTTGATGGTTTTTATTTGATCAATTATTGGCCAGTAAATATCAGCAGCCGATACATCGGTGCATCCCTAGTTTAGATGTATTTATCATTTTAAAAAAAGACGAAAATACTCAATCGAGAACATGATTTTTTTGCCATGTGTGACATAACAATGGTACATTTAAGGTGCCATTGAACAGCACCTCATTTGCATGTCCACATAATTATTTTTTTTTTTTAAATTATGTCGTAAGTTTATCAGTCTGTTTATGCTTTTCTACTTTGTTTTGAGGCATACAGTTAAATATACATTCATAATTGCGGGTCGCTGTGTAGCATCTTTATGTACATACAATAGGCAATAGCCTACGATTAAATACAATATACATAATCACTTAAATATTTGAAAGACAGCTTAAAAACAGTGTTTATGTTGAATACCAAAAAGTATATGGATGTGTCAAGCTGTGTGTTCTTGTTACACCCATAGTGTTGAGGCCTGTGGAGTTACGAAAATAAGATCAGTTACTCCATAACCCCTCATATAACTCAAGACAATCATTGACAGTCAGTGTTGCCCATTGGCTCAGCAAGGTCTGTTGGGTAAACAAGAAGGGTTTACATGGGTTTGGTGAAGCTTCGTGAAGCTTTATAGATCTGTCCTGGCTGGTACCAAATGGTTACAGGTTCGAACTCTGCAAAGGTTCATGATTACCCATGAGCTATCACCATTGTGCCCTCAGAAAAGGCAGTTTGCAGTACCTTTAATAAGTGTGCTGTCAGTAGCTTTGTATAAAAGCACCATGAAATCAAATAAATTGTTAGGTATAGAAAGGGAGAGTTAAGTTTTATTATGTACACTACTCTTAAACAACGATTGAGTTTGGTTAGCTGTTAGGGGCCAAACTTTCTCCCTATGACTAAGTGTTGTTTACATAATAGTGGGTTGTATATGCATTGTATCATGTTCTTTGAATCATAAAGACACTTTGTTTTGGTTTCTCATTTTGGTGTTAATGTATGGGCTGAAATGATTAGCCGAATTTTAATCAGTCATGCATTGTTGTGTCCGGCAATGGCTATAATAATAGAAAAGACCAGCTCAGATCTGATGGTGGTTACTGCTCAGTGTACTTTATATTTATCTAACGGCACTTCTAATGCAGTTGTGTTTTGTACTTCTATATCTATATATTTTTTTTTTTTTTTTTTTTTTGAGAATTTGTGAATGCACTGTAACGTGAAACTCTAAAGCTCCTTTTGATTCGTGCAGCCTGACTCAGGCCACGCTTGGCATTCATTTACCCATCGCTATGGTTACAGGCCATTGTGGCCACTTGAGTTTGGAGTGTTTCGAAAGCGTCCATAAATACCTGGCATTGTCAATTTTGTTCAGCTCAAGACTTGCGTACCTACGCGTAGCTTGTTGACGTCTTTTATGTGTTCATAAACCATCATTTGAGGAAAAAGTAGAAAATGGTCTTTAGAAATGTTATATATTGTCAATGAATATTCAGTAAATTATACTGAAATTAAAGGAGTAGTTCACCCAAAAATGAAAATTCTCTCATCATTTACTCACCCTCGTGCCATCCCAGATGTGTATGACTTTCTTTCATCTGCAGAACACAAATGAAGAATATTAGAAGAATATTTCAGCTCTGTAGGTCCATTCAATGCAAGTGAATTGTGGCCAGAACTTTGAAGCCCCAAAAAGTACATAAAGGCAGCATAAAAGTAACCCATACCACTCCAGTGGCTAAATCCATGTCTTAAGAAGCGATCTAATAGGTTTTGGGTGAGTAAATGATCAGAGAATTTACATTTTTGGGTGAACTACTCTTTTAACTAAATTTTGTGCTCGTGTAATGTGAAATTGTTGCAGTGTTGATTTTTTTTTTTTTTCCTCTCTAGATTTTCATGTTTAAATGTCAAGCACCCACATATATAATGTCAGTTTTGCAGGCTGTTTCTGGACTAGATGACATTACACTGAAAATCCAGTTTGTTGCCTGTTGTTCAAACACAACCACCACGCCATTTTATAGCCTCAGACCTTTTGAAATGCTGGTCATCGCAGAACATCTATAAACCATGGACATCTCAGTCTCTCTTCATTTCAGGCTCATTACGAAACCCATCCCTTGAGTGCTTTGCTTTTCTTCTGGGAGGAAATTGATGTCTATCCTGGTATGAGATGGTGATATGGTGGTGTATTAACAGGAAGTACTCAAAACTTAGGTTTCTTGACGATGAAATGGTGTGTAAGATGGAGGTTTATGGGAGATCATGTCAAAATCTGACTCTCTTTTAGGAATGATTCATCAGGCTGTATCATATCACAGCTGCAGACGTAATGCCATACTTCCTTGTCTCGATGTTTGTTTAAAATTCACTGCTGTTGGCAGCGGTTTCTCTGTTTATGTTATGAATGCGTTGTGGAAGACTCATTCAGGTTATGTTTATAATGGGTTTTAAAATGCTGGAGAGGCGCTGACATTTAGTGACACAAAGTCATCCAAACTTTTGTGAAATGCCTCTCAAAAAAATGTCTCCTTTCTAACAGACCAATATTTATCTTCTAGGAAATGTCTGTCTCATTTCCTGTTTGTAACAGAATCTTAATTCATCTCGAAACCAGATCAGAATTCATATTGCATCACATATCTGATCGTATAATTGTGTCTCGCTCTGTCTACAGGTGGCTTTGCGTTTGTGTACGAAGCTCAGGATTTGAGCAGCAGTAAGGACTATGCCCTCAAGGTATGATGATGTCATCACACGGAAAATGATTTGGCAGTCTCATGACAACTTATTATTTGTATGAGATGGTGAAATTTGACTTTCAAATCTCAAATCGCTACAATACAGGCATCAAAGTTTAGCTGACCTCCTATCCAACACTTTATCTTAAGAAAGGGAATGTCATTGAACAAATTTAGTTACTCTTTCTATATTTATTCATGCTATACGAAGTGACCATGTATGTCAACAACCTGTAATACTCTTCCCTCGTCTTGTTGGGGAAGGAGTTAGATTTATAATTACGGATTAAATTGAGGAAAAATCATCATGACTGGACCATTTGCTGGTTTGATTATTTTTCTCTATGGGAGTAAAAGTTGTATGTTTTTGTACAAGCTATCTCATGTGATTTCGCCATCTTGACTAATTAGTAGGAATTGTCTTGAGACTGGGTTGCTACTGTATTACAGATAACCTCAATGGATTGAGTGTGTACTGTCATTATATGTATATGTGTTAAGTGTTGAGTCATTAAGAGGCTACGTTAAGTCAAAACGGCATTTTTGTGTTCGCAGAGGCTTCTCTCTAATGAAGAGGAAAAGAACAAAGCCATCATTCAGGAAGTCTGCTTCATGGTAAGAATTAAAAAGTGACAGATTGCCAAATTATTGGCTGAATTGTTAGACCATATCCTAAGTAGATGTGACACAATAAAACATCATGTTCAAATCATGTTAACCAAATTACATGTTGATGTTCCAACATTGTGTGTCATGACTAATAAAAAACATCTGTGTTTTTAGACCGAATCTTGGTTACTGTTTGGTGTATAAATTATAATTGAGATGAATTTATTCTGTTTGGTATTATAAATTATAATCTATATACAAAGTTACTACAAATAAATAATGTTTCTATTATTTATGGGCTTAATGACAGACTTTTGCTTTGTTTGGGACGTGTTCTGATTGGCTTTGATTTTTGTTATGTAGCGCGCTGTTTCGCTTTCATCGTTTCATCATTTATATCTAAAGTGAACGTTGCAGCTGGACAAAAAAATGTTTGTTTTTACATTGGACTTGAAGTGTAAATGCAGCCTAACAGACCTATCGATTTCTAGTATGTCGTTAATATTAATCAAACAACAAAGAAAAGGAGAAAACCACATGCTGCTTTTGGCTGGATGACTTTAGTAGCTTTAAATGGGTCATGACATTACTTGTTTTTGTATTTTTTTTTCTCCCCAATTTGGAATGCCCAATTCCCAAATGACATAACTTTTTTTAAAGTTTAAGTTCTTTGTGGTTCACTTATAATATTAGTATTTTAAAAAATGTTTGCATAAAAAAAACAGTCATATATTTGTAAAACTTAATAATTTTCCTTCCTCATTCTGACCCTCTGTCAGAAAAGCTCTGTTTTGGTGCAGCTTCCCCTTTAAGAATTAACAGTAAACGCCCACTGATCTGATTGGCTCTCTTTTCTTGTCTTACCTGCTCTCTTTACTTGCATCTCACTGCTACTGGACAGGGCTACTGAAGTGATAACAAGGGGCAGTAGTGGCTTGGTGGTCTCACTGGTTTCCTAGAAGGCTGTAGGTTACTGACCTGAAGGTCATGGGTTCAAGCCCCAACCCTTTACCCCATCTGCCGTATCATGGCTGACCCTGCACTCTGACCCCAGCTTAGTTACATTTACAGTTATGCATTTGGCAGACGCTTTTATCCAAAGCGACTTACAGTGCACTTATTAAAGGGACAATCCCCCCCGGAGCAACCTGGAGTTAAGTGTCTTGCTCAAGGACACAATGGTGGTGACTGTGGGGATCGAACCAGCAACCTTCTGATTACCAGTTATGTGCCTTAACCACTACACCACTAGTTGGGATATGCGAAAACTGTATAGGGACAGTAGTGGCTCAGCGGTTGAGGCTCAGGGTTTCTGAGGGTTTCTGAGGTTACCAGAAGGTCAGGGGTTCAAGTCCCAGCACCACCAAGATGCCACTGTTGGGCCCTTGAGCAAGGCCCTTAACCCTATCTGCTCCAGTATCATGGCTGACCCTGCGCTCTGACCCCAGCTTAGCTGGAATATGTGAAAACTAATAAATTTCACTGTATATATGCAAAAAACTGTGTGTATAATGTGTGACCAAAATAAAGGATTCTAAGATAAGGTAAAGTAGGTGTTTTTGTTGAGGCGGTCAGATGCAAATTTCTACCACACTGTAGAGGCCTGCAACTCAACCCCGGGCCGATGGGATCCGAGAACCCGACTGGTTTAGGTCTGGGTTCAGGTCAGTTTTTCAAGAAGTACTTTGGGTTCGGGTTGGGTTTGTGTGAATGAAAAATAAACGGGCCATTCTTGATTTGCGCATGCGCACTCACAGACACGTGAATGGACGAGTTAGGGGCCGTTCACACCGAACGTGATTTTGTACGCATGTTCTGTTTTTTCCATTGTTTTCCTATGTCTTTGACATTTGCACCGCGTCTTGCTTTTTCTTCAGTGCCTCGCGCAGGACCGGCACATTTTAAACACCACGTCACATTAAAAAGAACTTCAAATTGTCAAAAATGCATGTTGAGACACTTGCGCTCTGTTGAATCCTTTTGCTGCGTCTAGATTGTTTTCAGCACAGTTGTCACAACGATTCAACAATCTGAACAAGTTAAGGCTGCATAGAGGGAACTGTTGCATTGTTTCATTTTATTCCACATTGTTCTGCACCAAGTGAAGTTTCAGCAAGTAAACGGTGAGGCAATGCTTTTTCCCCTTCAGCTCTAGTGTTCTGAGGGGCGGCTGTGCCTTGTTAAAACTGTGTATGTTTACTGTTTCAGTCTGTTAAAAATATTGCCTAAATGCTTACCTAAAATACAGCCTGTTACAACAGTACTTGCTAGGAGAAGAAATTATATAGTAAGTGATTTCGGGTCAGGTTTGGGCTTAAAATCTGATGGTATCGTTTGGGCTGGGTAGAGGCGGGCCACACGGTCTCGGGTACGGATCGGGTTTGGGTTTCATTTTAAGGCCTGTGCAGACATCTACCACGCGGTGACATCACAGAATGGAGGAAGTAGAAAACGAGTCATTTTGGCAGGTTGGTTTCAAACAAATGCTCTTTATGCAGTGAGGAGGAAATTTTGAGTTCTGAAACTTATAGTAAGTTTTTATAATACAGCGAACTGTTATATGTGAAAATTCCTCATGTCATGACCCCTTTAAAAAGTATAAATGTATTATAATCATACAGTGAATATCAGGAATTTAAGTAGCTTCGTCATAGTTCATTTCTTTTTTCCCCCTTTCAATTTCTGAATGTTCACTTGTATTCAGTACTGCTGCTAAAATGGCTTTAAGCACTGTTTTCTAAATTTGTATCTTTTTTTTCTATTATTTTTACACTCAAGTGTATTTCTGTGTATTTATTTTATAGCTTGTAATTTTTTCTTTTATTACTGACTGTTTACTTCTATTGGATAATTATTTGAGAACTTGAAGTAATGTTGAATTAAATTAGTTGCATTGAGAATTGTCAAATTGCATCCATACGTCAGCAAAATTGACATTTTTACCGAAATAAATCCAAATGAATCAGGAAACATGAAATTGTGAATTGGAATTGAATTAGGAAATATTTATCAATCCCCAGTCCTAGTTGTGCCTAGTTAGCACACTGTTATTGTCTACCAGTTAATCTGTCACCATTACTCATTCTCTTAACACTTCAGCACAAACCTTATCTAAGAGTTATAGGATGCTAAAACTATCCTCAGCGCTCTGACTCTTCTTTCCATGTGCTATATGTAGAAAAAGCTGTCTGGACATCCTAATGTTGTGCAGTTCTGCTCCGCTGCGTCCATTAGTAAAGAAGAGTCAGACACGGGACAGGCCGAGTTCCTCATCCTCACAGAACTCTGTAGAGGTACACACACACACACAATTTTGTTAAAGCACATTAACACAATGCTCTAAACAAATGGATAGTTATTAATTTTGGGATGGTCTCTGATTTAAAATCTCTGTTACGTACATTTTAAATCTGACCTAGGTAAACAGAAAAATGCTTTTTATAAAAGCGACACCGAAAATGTTCTCGCCAGAAATTATAATTTTTTTCATCATTTACTCTCCGTCTCAATCTTGTTTGACTTTCTTTCTTTTGCTGAACACAAGCAAAGATTTGTGATTTGCATTGATTGTCCATACAGCGCAAGGCTGTGGGGTCCAAAACTTTAAGCTCCAAAAGAGTAATCCATATGACTCAAGTGGTTTAATCCATGTTTTCTGAAGAGATACGATCGGTTTTGGGTGAGAAACAAAGCAAAATGTAGGATGTGTAATGGAGCGTACGAAGTGGAATCGCCTCATGATCACAGAGGAGACGGCAGATGAAAAAGGAGTTACATTTTGGTCCGTTTCTCACCCAAAGATGTTCATATCACTTTAGAAGGCATGGATTAAACAACTGGACTCTGCCTTTATGTCCTTTTTGGATCTTGAAAGTGTTAGACCCCATTGACTTGCATTGTACGGACAAACAGACATCATAATTTGTGTCCCATAGAAAAAAGAAAGTCTCAAGTTTTCGACAACATCAGGGTGAGTAAATGATGAGAGAGTGATACATTTGGGTGAACTGTTCTTTTTTTTGTTTTATACATATTTCACTCTCTCTCATTCTTTCACTTTTGTCAGTTTCCTGTGTTTATACAGACCTCGCCCTCTGTTTCCTGTAGGTCAGCTTGTTGACTTTGTGAACAAGGTGGAGCAGAAAGGACCAATGTCATGTGACACGATTCTGAAGATTTTTTACCAGTCGTGTCGCGCTGTACAGCACATGCACAAACTGTCTCCACCAATCATACACCGGGACCTGAAGGTGAGGCCCCTCCCCCTTTCTGACTGTGGTTTAGATACTTCAGTGAGAGAGTTTACTCGCAGAACATCGCGCCATTATACAATATGAACAAAGAAGAGGTAGTTATTGAGGAAGAAATCGGGTGAGTCTCATGAAAACACATCCAGGTCATTTTTCACCCCCAAAGTCAGAAAGAAAATTCATACAATATTTAATATCATTTATTATGTATATTTTATAATACAATTTTTACAATTAATTTAAATGTCTGATTTAATATATATATGTACATATACAGTTCTGGACCACTGCAAAATGATCAGTTTTTCTGGATTTACTATTTATAGGTATGTGTGAGTAAAATGAACATTTTTATTTATTTTTTTCTCTTTTCTAAGCACCGACAACATTTCTACCAAATTCCAGATAAAAATATTGTCCTTTTAGAGCATTTATTAACTGGTCAAAATAACCAGAAGATGCCGTTTTTTCAGACCTGGAATAATGCAAAGAAAACAAGTTCATGTTCATTTGAAATACACAATACTAATGTTTTAACTTAGGAAGAGTTCAGAAATCAATATTTGGTGGAATAAAACTGATTTTCAATCACAGCTTTCATGTGTCATGGCATGCTCTCTACCAGTCTTTCACATTGCTGTTGGGTGACATTATGCCACTCCTGGCACAAAAATTCAAGCAGCTCAACTTTTTCAATGAGGTTCAGGTCTGGAGATTGGGCTGGCCATGACAGGGTCTTGATCTGGTGCTCTTCCATCCACACTATGATTGCCCTGGCTGTGTGCCATGGAGCATTGTCCTGCTGGAAAATCCAATCCTCAGAGTTGGGGAACATTGTCAGAGCAGAAGGAAGCAATTTTTCTTCCAGTTGTACATGGCCTGACTCAAAGATGAATCTGCTCAATTCCAGCATTGCTGAAGCACCGCCAGATCATCACTGATGCTCCACCAAATTTAACAGTGGGTGTGAGAATCTGTGGCTTGAAGGCCTCTCCAGGTCTCCGTCTAACCATTAGACAACCACGTGGAGGATCATGACGATCCGGGGGTGATAATTCTGCAGTGGTCTCTTAATTTTTTCCAGAGCTGTGTGTGTGTGTGTGTGTGTGTGTGTGTGTGTGTGTGTGTATGTATGTATATATATATATATAAAATAAATAATATAAATAAATAAATATATATAAACTGTATACAGACATGTAAGTTTTTTTTTTTTTTGTCTTAATTATTTTTTATTTTTTTGCATGAAATTTATTAGGACTATTATTAAGATGTTTTACACTGTGACATTATTTTTAATCTTATTTTTTTTTTTTTGTTGTTGTTATTATGCAAGTAATTTTTTCTTTTGATTTTGGCTGTAAATATGACCTGTATAGCATGTTCTTGACAGGTTTTCTGAGATTCACCCAAAAAGTCATGACTCATGATTTTACCATGGTTAAGAAGTGTTGTTATGCATGATATGAAGCTTACCATGGTAAAATAACTGTGGTGCATGATTTATTTATTGCTTTTATAAAACACCAGCAGCAACATTATGATAAAATACTCATTTTCTGCTCAAAAACTTTAGAGTAAAGTAGAGAAGTAGTTGTATCGTAATAAGTAATATTGAATAGTAGAAGTAATACTGCAAATAAATAGAAAGCAGAAAACTCTTTATAGTTGGCACAAGTTAAAAAAAAAAGAGTGGTCTCAGGTGCATATAAAGTATGTTATTTTCCTTTTTTTCTTAGACGTGACTCATCAAATCAGATTTTAGTGGTGGAACTATCCATTTTATAAATTGTGATTAAATGTTGTCAGTTTTATCAAATGTCGCTAGTGAAACCTGTCAAAAGCACATGTTGAAGTTTAGTTAGTATATGCATTCATATGTGATATCCAGCCAAATCGCAAAAACTAAACATGTTGTGTGTATGTGCATTTTCTCACCTGACTAGTGCCAAATACTAAAGTGTACATTGGTAAAATGTCTTTTATTTTCAGATCGAGAATTTGCTAATCAGTCACCAGGGCACCATAAAGCTGTGTGACTTCGGCAGCGCCACAACCATCGCACATTATCCAGACTACAGCTGGTCGGCTCACAAGAGATCGATGGTAGAGGACGAGGTACGAAACTAGAGTCTAGTGTTCTACCCCAACCAGACTATCTTTATGTATCTTTATGTAACATATTAACATAAATCTCAATTTCAAGTTTACTTTGCCATGACGATATTGTCATATGGTTGGTTTATTTTGCCATAATTGCGATTGTGATTCATCGATTAATGCATAATATTTATGGAAATGATTACATATGGCCAGGGAGACATATTTTGCGGTGATTGTATTACATTCATTGGCTGTTTCCTGGTGAAGCATTTAATGATTAAATTGTTTTGTTGATTTCAAGTAGTTTGTCGTGTTTCTGGTCCTCTTAAATCAGTTATTGGGAGTTAATTGAAACGTGCAAATCTGTTTGCACTTATTAAATGGACGTTTATTTTCTAATAATGACCCCTTTTTTAGCATTTTAAAATATTTCAGCAAAGTTTGTAATGCAGTTTATAAATGCTTTGTAGTTAATTGTTTGTAGTAGTAGTACAGTATGCTTGAGGTTAACACAATGCTAAAAAACTGAACAGTTTGGACTAAAAGGTGACAGAGTATATTGATTTTTAACATTCTTCATTCATCAATTATTTATTTGACTTCACACCGGCAAATCTTTCACACGAAGACCTATTAAATAATAAATGAACCCTCCTTTTCCCCTTTCTCTTTCTCGCTCCCTCTCTCAGATTACTAGAAACACGACTCCAGCATACAGGACACCAGAGATGATAGACCTGTATTCCAACTACCCAATAAATGAGAAACAAGACATATGGGTGAGTTTGGTTATTGACATATATTTCCGGGTAATATCGGATGTGCAATTGATATGGTGACGTCTGATGAAAAGAAACATCATTTCAGAGGAAGAGCAAGTTATTACATTTTATGAAAGATTACGAAGAAATGTGAATTTTTTTTTCTTAGAAATATTGTGCATTGAAGAATCGTGCACAGTAAGACCAGGAATGTATTGTAACTAGTGCTGTCTGTCGATTCAAATATTTAACTATTATTTAATAGCAGATTTTGAAACTTTTGACTTTACATATACTTCTTTTCCTGTCAGAATGCATTTAGCATGAAGCTAAAAGTAATCCATACATTTCCGTTGGTTTAATCCATGTCTTCAGAAGAGACATGATAGTGTGTGTGAAAATTGATCAATATTTTAGTCCTTTGTTAGTATAAATCTCCACCTTTGATCAGCCCCGACCAGTAGGTGGCATTATGCATGAAAAATATGAATCAGGGGGGCAAAATCAAAAGTAACAGTCAGTATCTGGTGTAGTCATCAGCTGCATTAAGTACTGCAGTGCATCTCTTCCTCATGGGCTGCACCAGATGTGCCAGTTCTTACCCCACTCTTCCAACAAGGCACTTGCAAGTTCCCGGACATTTCTGGGGGGAATTGTGCTGCCTTTCTATGCTTTTTGGAGCTTCAAAGTTCTGTCCACCATTCACTTGCAGTTAATGGACCAACAGAGCTGAGATATTCTTCTAAAAATCTTTATTTGTGTTCTGTAGAAAAAGAAAGTCATTCACATTTGGGATGGCCTGAGCATATGTTGTCGTTTTAATTTGATAGCTTTAATAATTGCAGTAAATAATAGTCAGTTTAAAAGTGATCTTTACCCAAATTCCTTCCACCAACCGTGACTTCGATGGACAAGTGGCAAGGCAATTTTATTTTGGTCACAGTTTTGTCACAATGCACTGAATGAGTGGTGGTGGTGTAGTGGGCTAAAGCACATAACTGGTAATCAGAAGGTTGCTGGTTTGATCCCCACAGCCACCATCATTGTGTCCTTGAGCAAGGCACTTAACTCCAGGTTGCTCCGGGGGGATTGTCCCTGTAATAAGTGCTCTGTAAGTCTCTTTGGATAAAAGCATCTGCCAAATGCATAAATGTAAATAGCTCCGCCCACAATTAAATCTTATTGGTTCAAAATCATCAATATTTAAATTAGCTAAATTTTCAACATCAATTATGTTCTGATTGGTGGATTTTTTCACTTCCTGCAGTCTTCTGCTGTCAATGATTACAGAAAATGTACTTTAGGATGTTAACTTGTCATGAAGCACACATTGTAACTATGTTATTAAAGGGTTGGCTTTTTATTTTGCTTTGATCCTCTAGGCTCTGGGCTGCATATTGTACCTGCTCTGTTTTAAGCAGCACCCGTTTGAAGAGGGAGCAAAACTCCAGATTGTCAATGGCAAATATAATATTCCTCAAAATGACACCAAGTACACAGTCTTTCACCAGCTCATCCGTAAGCGTCCTACCAAACATTTGCTTCTACTGTTGTTCTGGTCCTCTCTAAATGCAACTACATGTGCCAGATGTCGTGTATGTTGTTCCAGGGTCGATGTTGAAAATCAACCCAGAGGAGCGGCTGTCAATCAACGAGCTGGTCAGCCAACTTCAGGAGATCGCAGCAGCCAGAAACGTCAACCCCAAATCACCCATTACTGAGGTACAGCCAGTCTAACCGAAAATCCATGCTCTATCCACTCTTATGAATTGTTCATAAATCATTCAAATATTTTAGCCTGTGATGCAGGAATTGGTTTATAGCACCAAAAAAAAAAAAAAAATTTAATATTTAAATTTTTGTTTTGTGATGAATTTCATACATGGGCACATTTTATATTTGTCTGCAAAACTAATATCAAGCAATTAAAGGGATAGTTCACCCAAAACTGAAAATTAATTCATCATTTTATCACCTTCATGCCATCCCAGATGTGTATGACTTTCTTTCTTCTGCTGAACACAAAGATTTGTAGAATGTTATTTCAGTTCTTTAGTTCCATTCAATGCAAGTGAAAGTGACCAGAAATTATAAGCTCCAAAAAGCACATAAAAGCATAATAAAAGTAATCCATAATACTCAAGTGGTTAAATCCATATCTTTTGCAGCGATATGTTTGGTGTTTGTGAGAAACAGATCAATATTTCAGTCCTTTTTTTTCACTTTCACCTTTTTTGTTCTTTTTTTGCATTCTGCGTGCATATCGCCACCTAGTGGCCAGGGCTGGCCAAAGTTTGAGATTTATAGTAAATAAGGACTTTAGTATTGATATGTTTCTCACATGCACTAATTCATCACTTCTGAAGACATGGATTAAACCAGTGGATTCTTATGGGTTACTTTTATGCTGCCTTTATTTTCTTTTTTGAGCTTCAGATTTCTGGCCAACATTCACTTGCATTGTATGGACCTTCAGAGCTGAGATACTCTTCTAAAAATCTTAATTTGTGTTCTGCAGAAAAAAGCAAGTCATACACATCTTTAATGGCATGAGGGTGTGTAAATGATGAGAGAACTATTCCTTTAGGCATTCGCCCTTTAGATCAATGCTTTGAATATCATGAAAAATATAAATTCAGACAGATGTGTCCAAACATTGACTTGTAGTGAAAGTTGGCAATAAACTGGCCACACTGCTCAGCACTTTCAGCATTGGCCATTGAAAATCCTATTTTGGTCATCCACTTTTATCGATTTGCCCTGATAATAGTAATATCTGCTTCAGAACTGATTGGCTGACTGGTTTTGCTTGAACTAGGCTTTAATGGTGCTTCATTTAAAACAAACCCCTCGTTGTTTCTTGCACACTCTCTCTCACAAACACACATACCCACACTGAGACAAGCAGAGACCCACATACTGATTGCAACACTCGGAAGAGCCATTTAGAGAACTCGTCTCTTCCTCTCTTCATGACCTGCCAGAGACAAAGGGTCGTCTCATATCTCTCTCTCTCTCTCTCTCTCTCTCTCTGACCTAATGGCTGATCTCACTACATAAGGACAAAAAAAGGATGAAAGCCTTGTAAACAAGATGGAGAAAAAAATTACGTTTAGAGCTTTACCAGTCTATTTGATTAAAGGACAAATTCGACGAACGGATCATCCTACAGTACTATTATTTGGATTATTAATTGTGCATGTGTAGGAATTTCTGCTGAAATGCATCTGATTTTGCTGCTGTGATTTTGACTAAATATGCTGTTAAAGAACTATTTTCTAGGTTTTTAAATACGTTTTCTCTATTTGTTGTCTTTGAGACTCAAAAATGTAAATTTTTATTTCAGTGAAGGAAAATATTGTTTCATTTAGTTTTCGTTGAAGTATTCATAAGCAATAAAAACACTGACAAGTGTGTGGTGCTCTAGTCAACGTTGTTGCTGCATTGCTGCCAGGCTCTTGTGTGTACACATGGTGCAGAGGGCAGCTTTAGACTCATCTGATCTGAGTTAAGAAGGGGTTTCACTCTGGATTAAAGTGATTACCACCATCAGCCAGAAGGAGAGAGAGAGACAGAGCCTGCAGTGTTTGAGTCGTCTTGTTTTCTTCAGTCATTGAGTCTTTTCTTCGGCTTTCTTCCTACTTCTGATCTTAATGTGTAACGGAGTGTTGTCCTGATGAGTCTGTTAAGTCCATTCTACTGTCTGAGGTCTGTGCATGATGGCTATGAATCTCTACAGCTGCTGGAGCAGAATGGAGGCTTTGGAAACAACAGCGCACAGCTTCCCTCGCAGATCAACAACATACACAATGCTGGTGAGCACTGCAGTACACAGCTTTAACTTTGTGATCTAACGTTTAAGCATGATGTTTGTTAGCATGCAAATTTGTTTGTTTAAAAAATGGTTTGTGTAAAGTTTACATGAATTATTACATTTACATTTTATTAGGAGAAATTGAAGGTGGATGCTGCAGAAAGCTTTGCCCATTTGTTGGCTTATGCCCAGCTGGTCGTTAAAAGTGGCTCCATTTCGTTCTGAATTATTAGACATCCTGCGTAATTCATACTACTAATTCTCCGGAGACATATCGTACTGTTTTATGATCATAATGAGTAAAGATGATCAATATCACCCTGCAGAAACACTGACAGCGCATTAATAGTGCTGTTGTTTACGTGTGTTCAGTTTATGCTTATTTTTCTTTGTTTCCTGATGCCATTTTATAAGATCTCACCTCTCTAATATGCATAAAATAATGGGACTAGTTCATTTGGTTTTAACCTGTATGTGTGTGGTTGCAAATACACCCCAATTTACAGTCAATAATTCTATACGGTACACAGAACAGTAAAACCGGGCGGATGCCAGGACAGTTTCTAAGGTGTTCTGAGTGGTTTTTAACATGTTGCTATGCAGTTGCCGGGGTGTTCTGGGTGGTTGTTGGTTGTTATTTACTAGCCTTGGTCTCATTGTATAGAAAAGTAAATAGCACACCTTGGTATCTCGGTGTATGTATAGTTCACATATCTGAACTTGAGATGGCGCTTGCCTTGGCACTAATTAAAGGGAACATGCAGACTATACACAGTCATTTACGCCATATACACAAGGTATTTCCTGCACAGATGCATTTTTAAATTGCACATAGAGTTAAACTGCTCTTAATGCAGTCCATTATTATGGCCAGGAAGTGGTCGGTTTTTAGAGCTCCAGCTTTTACTGTTATGACAGGTGCATCGTTTGAGAGATTTTCATCAAAGGGTGTTTCAAACTTTATAGAGAGAGAGAGAGAGAGACACGGCACCACAGTCATGTATTATACTGATGCAATGTGGGTTACTTCTCATTAACATTGCTTTTATACTAGGTAAATACTAAGCTAAGCTGATGATATTTTCTAAACGTAACCCGACCCCCTTTTATTTTTTTGTAACCATGTTTAGTATGTTTATTAATTCATTTTCCACCTCGGGACTGTTGGGTGCTTCACACAGTGTAGCTAATTATTTAAGCTAGTTATTTGACATGGTGTTCAAGGTAACATTACTGGACAGACACCATATTAACCAACTTCTTTATGAAAATACAGCTAAAACAAATTTTCAAAGCTAATAGGAATGCAAACCTAGCGTAGTGGTACTTTAACCCTCAACCTACCTTCATGCTGTTATAAAACCATACACAAACATCACAACGCCCTGGTCACACCCCTACCCACATATTTACCCCCGGGGGAAGGGTTCCTCTTATGGTGCGGTAAGAGTATTTGTCATCTGTTCACTATGTGCTGAGTTTACTCTGATTTTCTTGACTAAAAGTGATGATAACACTCGCACAACTACACAAAATCCATGATTCTGCATTTACAGTCTCAATTTTAGTTTGTTAAATAGTCTCGTGGTTTTGAAACGTTCTGTGAAGAAAAACAGCAAGAGTACTGCAAAGACCATTTGATACATATTGCCCACAAAAATGCATCTAAAGAGCCATGTGATTCAATCAATAAAAACAATTATCTTGTTATGGCACTCATCATGCTGAACACTTATGTCTGGATATGTGTGACTAGGTGTGTATGATGCAGACCAGGGCATGGGTGGAGGTCTCCTGGACATTCTGAAAGGAGGAACCGAAAGATTCCTCACCAACATCAAAGACACCTCTTCAAAAGTCATCCAGTCCGTGGCCAGGTGAGACACACATACACTCTTCTTACCCCCGCAGCTTTTCATTTTAACTAGAGAAAATGCCTGGATGAGTTGTGTTCTTGTCGTGATTTATCATTTTCCGCTGAGCCATTTGTTAGATTTATTAGAGTGAAGGGCATAGTTCACCCAAAAATTTAAAATTATCTCATTTACCCACCATCATGCATCCCAGATGTGCATTACTTTAGCAGAGCACACATTTTTAGAAGAATATGTCAGCTCTGTAGGTCCATACAATGCAAGTGAATGGTTATCAGACATTTGTAGCTCCAAAAATCACATAAAGGAAACATAAAAGTAAGTCACATGACTCCAGTGTTTGTTCATATCTTCAGAAGTGTTATATACAGTTGAACATCAAATTTACATACACTTAGGTTAAGTCATTAAAACTAATTTTTTTTTAACCACTTCACAAATTTAATATAGCCAAAATATATATAACTCGTTTAGGATATCTACTATGTGCATGACACGATTAATAACAATTGATTTACAGACAGACTTTTTCACTTTTAATTGACTATCACAATATCAGTGGGTCAGAAGTTTACATACACTAAGTTAACTGTGCCTTTAAGCAGCTTGGAAAATTCCAGAGAATTATGTCAAGCCTTTAGACAATTAGCCAATTAGCTTCTGATCAGAGGTGTACCGGTGGATGTATATCAAGGCCTACCTTCAAAATGCCTCTTTGCTTGGCATCATGGGAAAATCAAAAGAAATCAGCCAAGACCTCAGAAAAATAATTGTGAACCTCCATAAGTCTGGTTCATCCTCGGGAGCAATTTCCAATCTCCTGAAGGTACCACGTTCATCTGTATAAACAATAGTATGCAAGTATAAACACCATGGGACTAAGCAGCCATCATACCACTAAGGAAGGAGACCCATTCTGTCGTCTAGAGATTAGTGCAGTTTGGTGCGAAAAGTGCAAATCAATCCCAGAACAACAGCAAAGGACCTTGTGAAGATGCTGGAGGAAACCGGTAGACAAGTATCTATATCCACAGTAAAACGAGTTCTAGATCGACATAACCTGAAAGGCTGCTCTGCAAGGAAGAAGCCACTGCTCCAAAACCACCATAAAAATGCCGGACTACAGTTTGCAAGAGCACACGGGGACAAAGATCTTATATTTTGGAGAAATGTCCTCTGGTCTGATGAAACAAAAATGGAATTGTTTGGCCATATTGACCATCGTTATGTTTGGAGGAAAAAGGGTGAGGCTTGCAATCCGATAAACACCATCCCAACACTGAAGCATGGGGCTGGCAGCTTCATGTTGTGGGGGTGCTTTGCTGCTGGAGGAACTGGTGCAAGGAAAATTATGTGGATATATTGAAGCAACATCTCAAGACATCAGCCAGGAAGTTAAAACTCGGTGTGCTCAAATGGGTCTTCCAAATGGACAATGACCCCAAGCATACCTCAGAAGTTGTGGCAAAATGGCTTAAGGACAACAAAGTCAAGGTATTGGAGGAATGGGCCAAAATTCCAGCAACTTATTGTGAGAAGCTTGTGGAAGTCTACCCAAGTTAAACAATTTTAAGGCAATGCTGCTAAATAATAACGACGTGTATGTAAAATTCTGACCCACTGGGAATGTGATAAAAGAAATAAAAGCTAAAATAAATATTATTTTATATACTATTATATACTATTATCCTCACATTTCCCACAATGAATATTAAATAGTGATCCTAAATGATGTTTTCTATGATTAAATGTCAGGAATTGTGAAAAACTGAGTTTATATTTATTTGACTAAGATTTATGTAAACTTCTGACTTCAGCTGTAGGTGTGGGTGATAAACAGATATTTAAGTCCTTTTTTAATATCAATCTCCACTTTAACTTTCACTTTCAGACGTGAAAATGAAACCAAACAGGCACCACATGTGACTTTCCTATGTGAAAATAAAGATTGAGTTAAAAAGGACTTAAATTTTGATCTGTTTCTCACCCACACCTATTAATAGTTAAACACCTAAAAGTTTGACACCTAAAGCAATGAATGTCTAAATTTCGTCTCTAGTTGTCGTGATTGAGTTTATAAAGAGATTACCGACCAATCATGATTCTGTTTATGATACACACTGACCTACAAGATTTTAAATTCCCTTCCACAACCCCTGCCATAACCTGTTTGCATTTTGGTATCATGTTTTATAATTATTCCCCTTACATCTCCACTGGCCTGTCATGGGCTTTTTTCTCTAAGTTGGCCCATAGATTGGTTTTATTTCTTATTTTTATTTATTGTCTTATTTGTTAATTTTGTTCCTGAATCACATGTCTTGGTCCTAAATCACCAACCCATTGCAGCTCCAGGTAACTATGGGAACACACCAGTGTGTCTTCATTACGTGTGTGTGTGTGTGTGTGTGTGTGTGTGTGTGTGTGTGTGTGTGTGTGTGTGTGTGTGTTAAGATTTTGTGTGAACTTCACTCAACACTCATGGCTTTCTCGTGTTGTGTGGATCCATATCCACAGCCTGCCACCATCAACACACAGCTTTACCCTGATCAATAAGAGTTCATGTTGAAATTAGAAGTTAAACTTAGAATTAGATGCTTGCCTTCTAAATTCATTTGTGTGCATCCTGCGTGTCTGTCTTTAAATGGATAGTTCACCCAGTCCTGAAAATTCTCTGGTCATTTTCTCACCCTTATAATGTCGTTCCAAATCTTTATGACTTTCTTTGTAATGTTCTCTCTGCACACTTCCATTCATTGAAAGTGATTGGCTCTCAAGCTTATAAAAGTACTGTTAGGGTTGTTCATACAACTTGTGCGCTATATTTATTAGAGGTCGACCGATAGTAGATTTTGCTGATACAAATAACCGATTAATCGAGACTTGGCTCCATTACAATGCTTTGTTTTAGTCTTTACCTAAATTAAGCTTTTTATAGCCTATTCACCAGATAAAGGTGTGTGTGTGTGTGTGTGTGTTTGTGTGTGTGTGTGTGTGTGTGAGAACACAATATGTATATGACTTTGGAAGCCACATCATAGCTTTGTGTGAGGAACAGACTAAAGGTGACTAAATTATGAGAGATTTTAATTGTTTAGGTGAACTGTCTCTTTAAATGTAGTTTTTGCCCTGTTACCCAGATATCTGTATAGTATAGAGTTGGTTGACTTGTTCAGGTTTGTATAAAACAGTATTGTTGTGATTCTTCTGTCGAAGTTTGCACCGTGTCATAACCAAATGTGATGCAATCTTTTCCTTGTTATATTCAGAATGGTTTTAATCAGAATTGAAGCCAGTGACTCAGTTGCCAGTTCAGAACAACTTCATTTTGGCCGAGGGTGTCACACTTACTGATTGTTGTGCCAAGTTCTCACTCTCAGACAGACCATTTGCTTGTCGCTGGAATCTTATCGCGTCACGTCTGGTCAGGACACGGTGTTGGCCTGTTGTTCAGATGTTGTTTTTTGTGTTGCTTATGTCTAGTTTGCACATTTAACTCTGTGTCTTTTCTCAGTTATGCTAAAGGAGATCTGGATCTGTCCTACATCACTTCCAGACTGGCAGGTGTGAGCTCTGAACTCTCACGTTTTGAATACTGCATTGTATTAGATATACTGAAAATGGGTCAAGTCTTGCATTTTGCATGAAATAAAAATACACTGTAATACATTGTATTGCTTAATATTCAGTAATTATAATTAGATCATTTATAATCGATTATTAAATTCTGTAATCGTGACGTTACATCTTTAGATCATTGTGTTGATGGATTTTTACACTCCTATTTTGTGACTTATGCCGGTAAATTATTTGTATTTTTGTACGTGTGTGTTTGTAGTCATGTCATTTCCAGCTGAAGGGGTGGAATCTGCAATCAAGAATAACATTGAGGATGTGCGCTTGTTCCTGGACTCTCGTCATGCGGGTCATTATGCCATTTACAATCTCTCCAAACGCTCCTACAGACCAGCCAGATTTCACAACAGGGTGAGGGCTGATGTCTTTGTGTTTCATACTACCTCACATCTCAAAAACTCCTTAAGTAGATCTCGGTCTCTTCGAGTAGACGCCATATTTGATTCAAAGTAATAGTTCATCCAAAAATGAAAATTCACTCATCATTTACTCACCCTTGTGCCATCCCAGATGTCAATTACTTTCTTCTGCTGAACATAAATATTATTTAGAAGAATATCTCAGCTCTGTTGGTCCATTCAATGCAAGTCAACGGTGTCAAAAACTGAAGTACCAAAAAGCACACAAAGGCAGCATAAAAGTAATCCATATGACTCCAGTGGTTTAATCCATTTCTTCAGATGCAATAGGATAGTTATGGGTGAGAAACATACATTTATAATAGATCTCCCCTTTCAAACAGCCCTCCTAAGCACTCTTCTCTCCTAAGAGGTGTACTTTCACTTTGGTCATATCGTCACCTACTGGGCAGGGAGGAGAATTTATAGTAAAAATTGACTTAATATTGGTCTGCTTCTCATGGAACGTGGATTTAACCACTTTAACCATTTAAAAATTGCTGCCTTTGTGCTTTTTGGAGCCTCTTGACTTGCGTTGAATGGACCTATAGAGCTGAGATATTCTTCTAGAAATCTTTATTATCAGAAGAAAGAAAGTCAAAGGCACCTGGAATGGCATACGGGTGAGTAAATGATGATAATTTCCATTTTTGGGTGAACTATATCTTTAATATGAACAAAAACTATATTTTATTTCGAAATGCTGTAAACAGTAGAAATATAGCAACATTTCCACTGGACAAAAAGACACATTCTCCATTCTTTCATCAGCTGAATGACTGATATGATTGTGTGTGTAGGTATCAGAGTGTGGTTGGCAGCCCAGACGAGCTCCCACTCTGAGGAACTTGTACAGTATTTGTAAGAACATGCACCAGTGGCTTAAGCAAGACCAGAGGAACATCTGCATCATACATTGCCTGGTGAGTGACAACACCTTCTCACAAACACAAAAGCCCCTCTACCAAAATATGGATGACACAGAAAGTCAGTGTCTGAGTGCATCTATTAGTTCTGCAGGTTAGTCAATCCTTTTCATAATGTGCTGTTTTGTATGCAGGATGGTCGGGCTGCATCGGCTGTGATGGTCTGTTCGTTCCTCTGTTTCTGTCGACTGTTCTCCACAGCTGAGGCTGCAGTTTATATGTTCAGTATGAAAAGATGCCCTCCTGGTATCTCACCATCACACAAACGGTAACAACTTCCTCTATCTTTTTCTCACTCTTCCTTGGTAAACCAAAATAAAAAATAACAACACACTTCACTGTCTTTGAATAAATGGGATAGTTCCCCCAAAAATGAGTCACTCTATGTCGTTCCAAACCCATGTGACTTACATTCTTGCATAAAACAGAACAACAGATTTTAAGCAAAATGTTAGTCTCCATCACCATTCACTTTCATTGATGGAAAGCATTACAATGAAAGTGAGCAGGAACACACTGCAAAGACACTTTTTTTTTTTTAAAGATAAAGTGTCACTTTTTCAATGTCAATATGTGTTATATTTTCCCAGTTTATTGTTCATTGATGACTATAAGTAAGCCATTCCTGGGTTTACCACCCCCAAAAGTGTGTGTGTGTATATATATATATATATATAGAATTAGAATTTTTAGAATTTTTCTAAATGTTTATTGTTTCAATGTACTGCATGAAAGAACTGTACGTTATGTGATCATGTGTTAATTGTGATTAATTGATGACTGGTGTTTTGTAGGTATATTGAATATATGTGTGACATGATGGCAGAAGAGCCCTTAATCCCACACAGCAAACCCATAACCATCCACTCCATCGTGATGACACCAGTGCCACTCTTTAATAAGCTGCGCAACGTCTGTCGGCCGTTCTGTGAGGTTTATGTTGGTGAAGAGCGCATCACCACCACCTCACAGGAGTACGACAGGATGAAGTAAGTCAATTCCACTATATGATGTGTAAATTCTGATGGAATTTGGTTGCCTGTGTCCAGTGTCTCTATCGGTGACAGACATTGCTCCTCTGATTTCTGCAGAGATTTTAAGATGGAGGACGGACGAGCAGAGATTCCTCTGAATATAACTGTACAGGGCGACGTTTTAATCGTAATTTATCACGCCCGCTCCACGCTGGGTGGACGCCTGCAGGCCAAGGTAAGACACTTGTTCTGTTTCACAAGTTTTATTATTTTCTGTTCCATTTAGTTTTGTTGTATAAAGAATTTTCTAGGCTGTTGAGTTGGGGAACTTGAGTTCGGACTCGAGTCTGAGTCACAAGTCCAATTTTAAAGGACTTGTCACGGACTCGGATGCATTTTTACACTGTCTTGACTCATACTCGAGCATTTAGGACTCTGGAGTCCAGCCGAGTTCATGGCATTTGTGATGCAATGACAAGCAAACAAATAACAACATAGGGTGATGATACATCGTCTTTTTCCTCAGGCATGTCCTCGTTTTCAGAGCTGTAAAAAGTGTCGTGCAAGGGTTTCAAAATGTCCTCTAAATGTCCGGGATTTGGCTTTCATATTGATGTGCTCTCTACAGTTAGTTCTATCATACATTCTGTATATTTGATACTGCACATCAGTTTTCATGTGTATATGTCCTTACGTGTGATTATTCTGGCTGAGAGCGTCAGCACGCACTTGTTCGATGTACTTTCTCTCTCTCTCTCTCTCTCTCTCTCTCTCGCCTGCGCGCGCCCCCATGCTGTATGTGTGTGAGCGAAAGAGATCGCCACATGCAGAAATATTAATAATGTAAGTACACTTTTAAAAGTACGTTCCCATCTCTGTAAATTACCGTTACTACGCAAAGCCATTTCTAACCGAGAATGTTGACTTTATCGAGACTAAATGAAATATGCTACGTATTAGTGATATTTAAACTAATATGACGGATGAAATGGACCATGATGTACAATTGCACTCAGTCTCAGTCCGTCGCATATTTGTGATTTACTTATTTAATCAGAGACAATACACATTAAGAAACATAATATCTATGTAAAATGTGCCAGATTTAGCCAAGATGGCCAATTTTCATCTGTAGTCCCTTTATGTAGTCCCCACATGCTTGTAGCGCAACCTCTGTGTGTTACCTGTAAAGCTGGCACTTGCGTTTCAAAGGCAAAAAAGTCTGAAAATACAATGAAGACTCTTATTTACCTATTATCCATACTAAATATAATGTGAAAAGAACAACACGTCAGCTCAAGGAGAGTTTGTCATAAAAAATGTATCTTAACTTTAGGGACGTAGGCTACACCTGGACACAGCAGAAGGACTGAAAAGTGGGATGTGTAGTACATTATACATTACTAATGGTATCTGATCTTTTCTGTTTTTATTTTCTGTTTACATTTATGGGCATTATTAAATGTTTTAATAGTACCATTTATTAAATGTATTAAACACATTAAATGTTTCATCCATAATTGTAGATAAAACGAAACTATTGAATGGACAAATTGAAACTGAAAATGCGTGATATGAGCGTGAAGCGATCATCTGTGTTCCGCAACTGCTTTCGGGTCCTTGAATAACGTATAATGTGTAGCGAGTACGGGCAGCCGGTGGACTTTCTGGTGCCCACTTAGGGTAAGATTGTGCCCCCCTAGGGAGTTGATGCCCTACGCTATCATGTGACTTCAGAAGACTTGGAGTGAATGAATCATACGGACAAGTTTTATGGTGTCTCTGTCTTTTTTTGGCGCTGGACAGCACCAGTTACCATTTACAATTTAATTTTACCAAAAAGAGCAATGTGGACATTTTAATAGATCTTTGCTAGAACTCATGAGAGCTCATGTTTTTGTCCCATGGATGAAAGTAATACTGGTTTGGAGCAACTTAAGGGTGACTGATTTTGTGTGAACTGCTTCTTGAAGCCATGACTGACAGTTTTCGTTAGTGCAATTCATTGTAAGTGTAAATGCGTTGTGGTTTTTGCAGATGGCCTCCATGAAGATGTTTCAGATTCAGTTCCATACGGGGTTTGTGCCCAGAAACGCCTCCACTGTCAAATTTGCAAAGTAAGTATCACTGGCTCAGAGGACATGATAACTTATGTTCGTTTTATAAAGATCTTAAGATCTACTCTTTTAAAATCCACTTGATATCACTGTTGTTATTTTTCTGTGTTCGACACTGCTAGTTTTCCACTTTTTTTGGTATATTTCGAAGTATTATTGAAATGTTGACTCTGTAACTCTCTGTTTACTGTAGGTATGATCTTGATGCATGTGACATCCAAGAGAAGTACCCTGACCTCTTCCAGGTGCATCTAAATGTGGAGGTGGAGCCTCAGGATCGCCCTAGCAACAAGACCCTGCCCTGGGAGAAATTTGCCACTAAAGGACTCAATCCCAAGATCCTTTTCTCCAGCCGAGATGAACAGCAGGAGATCCTCACAAAGTTTGGTGAGTTCTTATTGAACAATGCAGGTGTCTCATTATTTTAATGGAGTTTTTTCTTGGCTACATTACATTACAAGGGTGAATCTCATGAATACAGTCAAAGCATGGCCGGGTTCAATTTCAACCACAAAATTAAAAGAAATAAACAAGAAATGTATATTTTGTATAAGAAATTAAACCCATTTTTGGAGCATTTAAGATTTTATTAGACCTGTGAATCGAATAAAAAAAATATTAACTAATTAATTGCAAATATTTTTTTTGGATTTTTGATTAAGCCAAATTGGTTAGTCATAATTTATTTTAATTATTTAAATATGTACATGTTAAAATGTACTTATTTTGTAAATTTTTTGATGACTAGTTAATTAGACACATTTTTGCATTAATTTGATACAAGCATATGTATACATTGCATAAAATCAGTGGATATGATGTTATCACAATTTAAAGTTAAATTTGCTGAAGTTTAAAATCTCAAAACTATTCTTTTCTCAGGGGGCAGCTTGCTGAATGGCTTTCGTTCTCAGTCTCTATTTTGTACTCGCTGGGTCTCGGGTTGTTTCTCTTTTGAAATGGGTTCAGATGAAAGTGAGTGAGCGTTTTCGTGCTATGCGAAGATATACAGCAGCTTGCTCGTGTCACTCGCCCGCTTGTGGGTGAAAAAGCTTCATTCTCCGTACAGTTAATGCGCTCCCGTGCTTATTATGCCTGGGGCATGCATCGTGCACAATGAATAAGCGTGCACTGTTTCACACAATCGGTTTCTGTGCGAGGATGTGCAGTTGAGTCAAGCGAGTAGCTCCTGAAAATTGAAATATGTCATTGTGAGGACACCCTTCTCCTATCGTGTGAAGTTTCAGAAAGTAGGCTAAAATTGGCCTTTGTGTATGCAATCTTTAAAAAAAAATACTTTTTTTTTTTTGTTTTGTTTTTTATCCTTATGCAGTGGTCTGAATGATTGGAAAAATCTTGGAAATTAATTTGTCATAAAGTTTACAAACCCTGTTATTACTGCAGGGCTCCAGACTAACCATGTTCTACATTTGGTTGCACCAGCGCCTCATTTGGTTGCACCGTTGGGAGGTGGGGGTCTGTGGCCTATAAAATAAAAAATTTAAAGGCATAAACTAATTATAAAAGTGATATTATTATATAACAAAAATAAGTCCAATTACCAATAATAATGAATATTTTGCCCCACTGAAATGCTCATTCCACAGTAAGGCATTGATTGTGAGTTTGGATGCAGATGTAAATTTACTGGTATTAACAACTAGAAGGTTATCTATAAAATCGATAAAAAAGTTTTACCTAATTTATGTAGGGCTAAATTATTCTGACAGTGCAACTAAATTGGGACTATGTTCATCAGGTTTTTGTTGTTTCTTGGAAATTTGAAGGCAAACAAATCCAGTTATATTTTTCTGCAATCATAGAGCATTTGAAGAGATTTTTACACTGAAGGAAAACAAACTTTGTAATACTCAAGGGTGCTGATGTGTGAAAAGTCTTGTTTATATCTGTGTTCCCAATTCCCAATATGCTCCAAGTCCTCGTGGTGGCGTAGTGACTCAATCCGGGTGGTGGAGGACGAATCTCAGTTGCCTCCTTTTCTGAGACCGCCAATCTGTAGCTTGTTGAGCGCTTTACCACTGTGATGTAGCACGTGTGGAGTCCCACAGTATTTCCCACGGCATCCTGCACAACTCACCACGCACCCCACCGAGAGCGAGAACCACTTTATAGCAACCACGAGGAGGTTAACCCATGTGTCTCTACCCTCCCTAGCAACCGGGCCAATTTGGTTGCTTAGGAGACCTGGCTGGAGTCACACAGCACACCCTTGATTCGATGTCACGACTCCAGGGGTGGTATTCCTCATCAATACTCGCTGAGATACCCATGCCCCCCATTTTATATGGTTTGAAACTACTCACTGAGGGTTTTCATATAGGCTCGCTCCGAGCTTCACTGGTTCTCGCAGGCAGTGCTGTAATGATCAGTGGTGTCTGTCGATAGGTGGAAACCGGTTCAGAGATTAAACACAATGTTTCCGAGCTCGCTCTTGGCTTCTCACTGGTTCTTGCAGCTCTGTAATTATTCATGCATTTGCCATTTGATATTGCTTTGTAGAAAGTGCCAGTGCATAAATGGAGAGAGAGAGAAAGAGGGGAGAGTCAGCCAACATTGTAGTCATACCTGTAACAACTTAGCCGCACCGGCAGAGAAAACGGTCGCAAAATGCAACCATTTAGTTGCAGTCTGGAGCCCTGTAACTGTATTGCTAATTTTTTTTCAAATGATCAGGTAAGCCATATTTTACAGAAACAATTTCCTTTATTCAAAATCAGCATTAATACATTTTACAAATAGTGCAGAAAATATTACCATGAGTTTTACTTCCAATTTTAGTATATGAATGCACCATTTATTACATAAATTATTAACAGTAGTATAGCAACAGTATTATAATCATATATGATGATTAATGTGGTTTATTATAATTGAAATAATATTTAGTTATTTGCATTATGGCAATGAGAGTTGTGGGTATTTGCTTAATTGTCATGAAAATAATTTCACAATGCAAAAAAAAAACCCTATTGATCCTAAATATAGATTTAATGATCTATTTACTTTATGTAAAGAATAATTAATTATATCTTTTGATTTTGAGGTTAAATAAGACCCAGACATTTGTTCATGAGATTCACCCAGTAGGAAATAAACATAACACTTATATAGTATGCTTTTCTGACGCTACACTCAGAGCGCTTTACATAGTGAACAGGTGGTTTATCCTCGACCACCACCAGTGTGCAGCTTCCACCTGAATGATGCGACAGCAGCTTGTTTTTAATGACACAGAGAGTCAGGACCTCAGTTTAACATCGGTCACTATACTGGGGCATTAGGACCCACACAGACTGCAGGGTGAGCACCCCCTGCTGGCCTCACTTACACCTCTTCCAGCTGTAACCTTAGTTTTCCTCAGGAGGTCTTCCATCCAGGTACTAGTCAGGCTCAACCCTGTTTAGCTTCAGTGAGCAACCGGTCTAGCACTAATAGATCAGTGGTATATTTTTGTCTCATGACTTCTAATCTGATATTTTGTCTTTGTCGCACTCTACTTCCTGATTTCTAACTTTTAAATGTTTTGTTCTTTATAAAGTATTAATCTCTTACATTCTCTGGTTGTTCAGGTAAACCAGAGCTTCCACGTCAGCCTGGTTCTACAGCCTGCTACGCCTCTGATCCACCCCAGCCAGAGCACTCTCCAGAGGGGCCGCAGACAGAGCCGGAGTCCCCTTCCCCTCAAAGTACCGACAGTAATGCTAACAACTTCTTTCAGACACTCGACTGGGAAGGTACGCAGAATCGGTGTACCTTTTTTTTTCATATTTTCTGTGCTAATGGTGGTAGAACTCTTAAGAATGGATTTAAAGGAATGATTTGCCCAAAAATGAAAATCTCTCATCATTTACTCCCCCTCATGACATCCCAGATGTGTATGACTTTCGTTCATCTGCTGAACTCAAATAAACATTTTTAGAATAATTTCTCAGCTCTTTTGGTCCATACAATGCAAAGTGGATGGGTTGCAACATTTTTAAGCTCCAAAAATCACATAAGTCAGCATAAAAGTAATCCATAAGACTCCAGTGTTTTAATTCATATCTTCAGAAGTGATATGATAGGTGGGCGTGAAACAGATCAATATTTAATTAAAAAAAAAAAAAAAATGTTTACAATAAATTCTCCTCCCTGCTCAGTAAATCTCCACTTTCACCTTCTTTTTGTGTTTTTGGTGATTCACATTCTTCATGCATATTGCCCCCTACTGGGCAGGGAGAAGAATTAAAAATCTTTATAATATATATATTTTTCTCACCCACATGTATCATATCACTTCTGAAGATATGGATTACTTTTATAATGCCTTTTGAGATTTTTGGAGCATCAAAATGTTGCACTCATTCATTTATATTGTATGGACCAACAGAGCTGAGATATTCTTCTAAAAATCATAATTTGTGTTCTGCAGAAAAAAGAAACTCCAAACATCTAGGATGACATGAGGGTGAGTACATGATGAGAGAATTAACATTTTTGGGTGAACTATTTCTTTAAATATGGTCAAATGTGTTAAATGAAATAGAGGGTCTGTTACAAAACTTAAGAGAGCTGCCTTGCTGTTTCCTGCCTACATAGGCAGCGTGACCGCAATGTCTCTAATTATATAATTATACTGCCTCTAATGGAAGCTCACTAGGTTTTGGAACAGACCCTGTGAGGGCTATTATCTTATTGGTAGCTGTATTATGAAATTAGGGGCTGGGAATGTGTAGAATTAAATTGAAAGTGTGTTTGAACCCAATATTTTACACAGTTGTTTTATGCACTTAAGGAGTACTGTTTTTGTTGTGTAATTATAGATGACAGGGGGCAGTATGAAAGCACTGACAGCCAGTTTGAGGACCAGGATCATTTAAGTGACAGGTCGGAAGAGGAGTCTATGTCTTACTCCGGTCCCATTGACGGGACTCTATCACGTGACACCAGTGAACCTCTATTCGAGGCGGACTTTACAACTACACCACCTGACCCCCAGCCTGACACTGAGGACCTGCTCGGGCTGAATTCTGACCCCTGCCCTCCGGCCGGGACACCTGTGGAGTCGGGTTTGAAAAGTTCCGCCAGTAACAGCGATTTACTGAATGACTTGTTCGCCCCCCCGCCCGGTACTGTACATTCAGCTAGCACAGAAGACCTGTTTGGAGAAGATACAGCAGAAGGTCTGTTCTTCACCAACATCAACAGCCAACCAGGACCTGCATCAACAGCCAATAAAGGTGCATGGGAGTTTGAATGCAACGTTTAATGGGTTGGGTTATCTTAATGGTGCATAAAGTAGGTTTCATTTACTTAATGCAATAAATGATAACATTTTATTTTCTCTCAACATGTTTTCCTTTGATTTTGGGGTGAAATAGGACCTTAATATGTTCTCTGTGAGATTCACCCAATTATGTTAATGAGTTACATCTTTAAGCATTATCTGCTTGCATTAAAATGGTTTTCGTTGTTTTTGCTCTCCAGACCTCTTTGACCCATTTGGTGTGGGCTCGATGTCTTCAGGGTCAGATCTGTTCGGTGACCTGCTTGGCTCGGATGGTGGCAGTAGCGGGTTCAAAGCTCCGCCTCCACCTGCCTCTAACGCCAGCCTCTTCAACCTCAGTGAGTTCTGCACTCACTTACATACACATGAACCATTAGAGATGGGGTTTTCAAACTGGGATCCGAGGACACGCAGGGGGCCACAAGGGGGGTCCTTGAAAATTTTCAGAGAAAGGGAAAAGTTTTTATATATGTAAAATAGCAAAACAGTTACTTTTTACAGAATTTGACAGTATTGCATTTTCCGTTTAATCAAAATGTTTCTTTTCAGGGTTAAACATTTAACATTACTCAGTTATTGGGTCCAAAATAGATGCGCTATCATGGCACTACAAAGTAGGCTAAATATTTTCCAGTTAACTAGGGATGCACTCATTTTTGGCTTTAGTACAGTAACAATATAAAAGTGAATTATTTCAATTGTCTTTATTATATCGCATTTGAATTTGTCTGTGGTCTGAATACACAAAAATATATAGCGGCCTTTATATATTTTAAGTGGGGGTTCTCTCGCAAGGCAGTTTGAAAAGCCCTGCATTATAGTGCCGTACTTTATTAACTCTTAGATTAAATCACTATATTTTATCATTATAAAGGATTCAACAAAAGTTATTGAAGCACAGACAAATTTTATTGTTTATTGTTAAGTCAATGTTTGTCATATGAGCTGATTTTAGCTCCATAAGGTTCTGTATTGTTTTCCAGATAAGTTACTGTATGTGTCTAAAAATGTTTGCAATGTTTTACTAGATAAGTTGGTTGGTGAGGCCCCTAAGATGACATCATCAGCGAGTCAGCCCGAACTGTTGGGTGGGTGGGACAGCTGGACAACAGGAGGAAGCAGCACGACTACTAACATTACCTCCACTGCCAGCAAACCTACCATGAGTGGTAATCAATAAATTAATCATTCAGATTCTTTGATCAAAGTCTTTCTGAGGGAATTCACAAAGTGTTTTTTTTTGTTTGCTTTTTTCGGTATAAAAGATAAGTCAAATTAGTGTTTCCTACAGAATTTTACTTAATAAAAAATATGCCCCCAATACTATTTTTTAAATACATTTCAAGGCTTCCTTTTTGTTCATTTAAATAATATTTATTAAAAAAAACTCTTTCTCTCGTTGTGAATGATTATCTGTAACTACGCTGCCCACAGTCTTTTATTATCTCATCACATTTAATTCAGACAGCAAACTCACAACTCGGGTAAACAATTTATTTTGCCGTGGCACTGTACATTCAGCGGCAGAGTGCAGGAAAATTTTATCAAACACTTCCAGAATGTGCTAACCATTCAATTAATAAGATTTCCTGATTAATCAGCAGTCTTAAAGGGATAGTTCACTCAAAAAGGAAAATTCTCTCATCATTTACTCAACTTTAGGCTATCTCAGATGTGTATGACTTTCTATCTTCTGCTGAACACAAAGATTTTTAGAAAAATATTTCAGCTCTGCAGGTCCATACAATGCACATGAATGGTGGCCAGAACTTTGAAGCTCCAAAAAGCACATAAAGGCAGCGTAAAAGTAATATTTTTTTATTTTACATTCTCGCCCATGTCCAAATCACCAAAAACAAAGAAGAATGTGAAAGTGGACATTTAAAAAGGACATAAATATTGATCTGTTTCTCACCCACACCTATTATATCACTAAAGGTGAGGTCTATAGGTAAACTATCTCTTTATATATTTCCCAGAAAATAGATCCAAAATATTACCCCATTTAAATTTTTGGTGCAATTTTGCTCTTGAGCCCTCCATTAATTAATTGAGTAATTATGTCAAATTCCTTTTTTGAATTTCAAAATTTTCAAAAAGTTTTAATAATACTTAATTAACTCTTAATTATTTTTAAACTGTTCCTTCAACCCGCACATTGCTACTCAGTAAACCAGATATAACAGCCTTCTAAAAGTATATATTGAAACATTTATGACCCATTTATTTTTTGTTTCTTTTACTGTTCAGCCTCAGGGGTGTCGTCTTTCACCAAGGCAAAATCGCAAAGTTTTGACCCATTCGCAGACCTCGGCAACCTGGGCTCCACACTACCTGGTAAAGAGAGTGTATCTGTTTGTGTGGAAATCTTAGTATTGCAATAGTACAAGGATTATTACTATTGTTTGTGTGTAGGCACGTTCAATGCTAGTTTCTCTGGCTTTGGTTTTAAAATGGCACCCTCTGCAGGTTGCCCTAAGACTCCTCGGCCCTCCTCTGGGCCCAGCAAACCCTGGATGCCTCCAAACTCTGCTCCCAAACCACAAGCCCAGCCTTCTAAACCCGCCAGCCAACCAGCCAAAGCAAACTACAAGCCCAGCTTCAGTGTGATTGGTGGACGGGAAGAGAGGGGTATAAGGGGGCCCAGCTTTGGTAAGGCTTCCTGAAATCCTCTTAAAGCAATGAAGCAAACAGTAGTTATTGGTGTTTGCTAAGGCAAGCATCACTATTACTATTGCTCATACATTGAAACAAGCTCCTAACCCTTCTGTGTTTAAGTCAACCTGCTTTATTTGTACTGCAGACTTGAATAATAACCTCAAATTGTGCCACTTGTTGAGGAAAGTTATGCTATTACTTTTCTAAGCAGTCAAACGTACAAATTTTGCCTTGTGGACGATAAAACGGGTAAATCAATCCATAGATCAGAATATCATAGAGACTTGCAACTTGGACCAGTAAGTAACCACCTAGCAACCACCCTGAACACATTAGCAACCGCATAGCAATGCCCTGACAACCACTCATAACACCCTAGAATAGTAATTTCTTCAAAAATGGTACTGTATTATTTATCAGAGACTAAAAACTAAATGTTTTTCACCATATTCATTCTGGTTCTGTCATTCCACAACCCCCAATCTAAATGGTAACTGGATATAATGTATAACTTGACACTGCGACCTAAAAATGCTGTTGATATTGCGAGGGGATTAAAGTGAGGCGCTCCAAAAGCGTCTGTCTGAGGCATTTGTACAATGACCCAGGGCCGTAGATAGTGGGGTGAAAGATGGTAATGATTCTAGGGGCCCCGCAACAAATTCTAAACTGTATATTTTTAATAGGAAAGGGGCCCAGAGCAATATACAGTCAGGGGGCTCAGACTGCCTTGCTATGGCCCTGCCATATCTCGGACATATTGACTAATTCAATTGTAAACTGGATTACTGTGGACTTTAGGCCAATGATAGGCCCGTGCTCAATAATATGGAAATAAACAATACAGTCTATTGTATTCTAAAGCCACTTTTTGTCTTATCAATGCTTTGCTCGTCTGCCAAAATAATGTAATGCATTTTAATTATCTGAATTATTATTTTATAATTGATATTATATTTATAGTTATTGAAATATAATTATATATTTCGTATTATTATATTGATTTAATTGTTATTTGTGGGCCTTTCTCAGTAAATATTTATACATGCGGTTATTTGTGATTTAATTCGATCAATCGGCATGTCTTATAATTAACTCCATTAAAAATGTATATCAATTGACAGCCCTAAAAATAAGCCATTCAATTTAGATTTAGCATAGGAATTGAAATAATCAGTATATAAATCGTAAGAAGCATAGTATACACAGCCATATTTAAAATGTGTTTTCAATAAATTAATTCTTAATATGAAATATATCCCCAAAATGATTTCAAATATGCATCTGGACGTGTAACATAAATGTATAATACAGTATATAGTATAAGGGTCTAAACATCACCTTATGTGGGCAGAATTATATATTTTTTTTAAGCCTGGGAGTACCCACAGAGAGAGCATGCACAGACAATGTTCTTCTGGAGCTAATAAACTCCTGAATCAACTTTATAAAGTGTTAATAACCAAAACTGGTGAGCACACACTCATTACTCTTCGCTCTTCAGCCGTAATAAGCCATATGAAACCAAACATCACAAGGTAAGGCATAAATAAAAATAGCTTTATTGGTCATTTAATTTGAATTACAAATCTGCTTCTCAGTCAAAATTCGGAAGCATCAAATCTGTGTAAATGCATCATCCAAGACCAGATTCTCACATTTCACATTTATGCATTTGGCAGACGCTTTTATCCAGTGACTTATCAAAAAAAAGTGACAGACTCAAAGCACTTATAATTTTTTCAGGCAACAGGAAGTGGTGTAATACTGAAAATGTACTGTAATTAAACCCTTTGATGTTTGTTTTCATGCTAATATTATCCAAACTAAATTAACAGGTTATTAACCCGTTACCAGCCTTTAAAAACTAAATTTTCAGCCCAGAACAATTAAAAGGGACTTTGTTCCCATCTTTTGTTCGTTTTTGTTCCTTGAACCATTTTTAGTCCTTGTTCTCTGTTTTAGGTCATAAGCCCAAAGTGAAGAAGGATGACTTTGAGGATCTCCTCTCCACACAAGGCTTTGGCACCAAACTCGATAAGAAGATGCCCAGAACCATTGCTGAGATGAGGAAGCAGGAGATGTCAAGAGACATGGACCCTCTCAAATTACAGGTACAGGCAGCTTCATGAAACATTGAGGGTGTTGCCCCGAATAAATCTAGTGACGTGGCAACCTTTGATTCTGAAAATTGTTGGCTGGGTTGGCCGCAAACTAGAGACACAGTCAGACTAAAAACACAGCTGGTTATGTAATACTAACAAAGTCATTTGTGAAGTTTCCATCCAAGTTGCCAATTGAATTTATGCGAAACACCCTAATATTGCACAAACAATGTGCAAATAAAGCCGTGTTTCCATCCCATGTGCTCAAAATAACAAAATCATCACTTCCGGAGAAATTGTAGCCAATGTGACTCATTTATTAAGAAAATACTCAGGGTTTAAAGCACACTGACAAAACAATTTAAGAACTGGTTTAAGGTCTGGGAGCGACAGAACGTCACAGCTCTAGGAGCACTATGTGTGTGTGCGCATTACTCCATCCTAATTACTTCACTGTGCAGATCTAAAAGATATTTTAAAATTTTTCAGTTTGTATTGGACTTATTTGCTCTGCAAACTCTTTGTAGGCTTTGGATTTTCTAGAAACCGTTATTTCAGGATGACCAGAGCAACATTTCAGATGATTGGTGATGATTGGTCGTCAGGACTTGAAGCTAATCTAGGAACTTGACTTGAAATCTAAAAGTTTTGTTTTAGGTTTCTCAAGGACATGTGCTGATGAATTTGCTAAGTTGATATGATGATGATGAAGGTAATGTTTGTATGTCAGATCTTAGATTGGATCGAGGGTAAGGAGCGGAACATCAGAGCATTGCTCTCCACGCTCCACACGGTCCTGTGGGAGGGAGAGACGCGCTGGAAACCCATCAATATGGCTGATCTGGTCACACCTGACCAGGTAAAGAGGGTCTACAGGAAAGCCGTGCTTGTTGTGCACCCAGACAAGGTATGTGATATATTGAAAAAATGCTCAAAACCGGTTAAAATGAACACAAATTTAAGTTGCCATTCAGCGAAACCTCTGCCTAGTGTCCGAAATGAACTTTTCTGAATTGATTTCCAGGGGCATTTTAAATGTATTTATTTATTTTGGTTCAACAACCACAACCAAACGCTTACGATAACTGGAGATCAGTCTTTCACAACGCTGTGGTGGAATTTTGGCCCACTCTTTGCAGAGCTGCTTTAGCTTAGCCACATTGGAGGGTTTGAGAGCATGAACTGCCCATTAAATTCCTGCCATAGCATCTCAATCGTGTTCAAGTCAGGACTTTGACTAGGCCACTCCAAAACTTTAATTTAGATTATTTTGAGCCATTCAGAGGTGGACTTACTCCTGTTCTTTGGATCATTGTCTTGCTGCATAATCCAGTTGCGCTTGAGCTTCAACTCATGGACTGATGACCAGACGTCCTCCCATAGCTAGCTGGGGTTAGAGTGCAGGGTCAGCCATGATACGGCACCCCTAGAGCAGATAGGATCAAGGGCCTTGCTCAAGGGCCCAACAGTGGTGTCTTGGCAGTGTTGGGGCTTGAACCCCCGACCTTCTGGTCAGTAACCCAGAGCCTGAACCACTGAGCCACCACTGCCGAGTATGCACCAGTTATGCTTGGAATAATTGCACACCAATTATTCCAAGTCGCCCTGGCCCTGAAGCAGCAAAGCATCCCCAAACCATCACACTACCACCACCATGCTTGACCATAGATATTCTTCTTCTTGTCGATCACTCAGATGGACACGCCGGTTCTCTGTGCAAAGGTTGCCGTGCACTGCAGGTCCTCCAGACTGCCAAAGAGCTTTCTTTGCACCGTGGTCTCCTCCGCCCAGATCTGGCATCTGAGGCCATCATGTAGTGGGCAGGACTGCAGTAGGTGTTCTGTTTTCATGCTGCCTGTCTGACTGGCCATTTCTGAACTTCGTGAATAGGATGTGGTTCATTCGGTTGTGGCTTGTCCTCAGCCTGAATATGAGATCTTGCTCTGCCCTTGAGAGCAGGTGGTTCTGGCCATTTCGGTTATATAGTGGGTGCTGCTGCAGCCACCTGTTGTGTTGCTTTGCCTTGATGATGGTCTTGGCTTCTTGTAGGTGGTTGACCTGTCACTGTGTTCCCTTGTAGTGCCTTCCTTTGCCAGAGTGTTTGCGGCTTCGTTGCCTAGTATGTTGCAATGAGAGGGAACCCATTGTAGCACGACTGTATGGCTCTGCACAGGGTGGTCAAGGCAGACGACAGGTCATTCACTTTGTCTCTGGCAGTATCTAAGGCCTGTAGGACTGACTTTGCGTCGCTGAAGAACACGATGTTGTTAAAGGAGAATGGACTGTGCTCGATGTGGTCTGCACCTGTCTTAAGCACTACTGCTTCAGCCTTGAAGTTGGTGGAGTAGAGGCCAGTGTCGAGGGAGATGCGCTCTTCTCTACCTCCTGGGTACCTGATGTAGATTCCGGCTCCATTGATACGACCATAGATATGATGGTCTTCCACTTTTGACTCATCAGTACACAGAAAATTCTCCCAAAAGGTTTGAGGATCATCAAGGTGTGTTTTGGTTAACTTCAGACAAGGATTAATGTTCTTTTTTGGGTTTATGCCTCACCATGGATGGCATTTTTGGCCAGTGTCTTTCTGATAGTGGAGTCATGAACAGTGACCTTTATTGATGCGAGAGAGGCCTGCAGTTCCTTGGATGTTGTCCTAGGCTTTTTTGTGATTTCCTGGATGAGTCATCACTGTGCTCTTGGAGGAATTTTGGAAGGTCGAACACTTCTGTGAAGGTTCACTACTGTGCCAAATTTTCTCCATTTGGAGATAATGGTTCTCACTGTGGTGCTTTGGAGTCCCAGAGCCTTTGAAATAGCTTTTTAACCCTTCCCGGGGTGATTTATTTCAATCTCCTTTTCCTCGTAATTTCTGGAATTTCTTTCAACCTTGGCATAGTGTGCTACTGGGTGAGACCTGTTAGCCAAATTAATTTGATTTGATTGCTGATTTGATGGGAGAGGTTGTGGTGTAGTGGTCTAAAGCATAATCTGGTAATCAGAAGATCACTGGTTCGAGCCCCACAGCCACCACCATTATGTCCTTGAGTAAGGCACTTAACTCCAGGTTGCTCCGGGGGGATTGTCCCTGTAATAAGTGCTCTGTAAGTCACTTTGGATAAAAGCGTCTGCCAAATGCATAAATGTAAATGTAATGTAAATGATTGACATGGGCTGACAGTAATCAGGCCTGGGTGTGTCTAGTCCAGCTGAACCCTATTATGTTTCATAGATTTGGAGATTTATTAACTATGGGGCAAATACTTTTTCAAACAGGCTCGGTTGGTATTGGATAACTTTTTTGCTTCAGTAAATAACATTATCATTTAAAAACTGTATTTTGTTTGAATTTTTGAAAATTTTGTTTGAGAGATACACAAAAACAGATGGGGCAATTACTTTTTCACAGCACTGTATGACATACATTTAGCCAATAATGTTTTATTTTTCACTTCGGTTAAAAGCTTTGGGATCAATAGGAAATTAGACCTCAGTGATTTAAAATAGTGCTGTAAAAAAATGCTAATATTTAATATGGTGGAGCAGAAGAATAGAAAATGACACCTGTTATACAGTATGAGGAAATATTGTGCCTATAGACACTATACGTTCTCACAGTCTTAGGGCTCTATTTTAAGAGCGCTAGTAAAATGCGCAGCTCTATTTCATCAGTCATAAGTGCAAAGTCAGTGGGTTGGCCTGCGCAACATATAAAATGGGCTGCATCAAGTGTAATTTAATTCTGAGGTTTTCTCCGGTTATTCTACCGTCTGTGTCCTATATATAGTTAATTCCCTCAAGCACGATGTAATCCAAGACAGCACATTGGTAGTGTAAATGGACGGTATGCAATGAATTATAAGAATAAACGTTCTTTTGTGCTTTAACTGTGTCCTTGATGATTGTCAGGCATATTTCTATGACTGTGACATGCTCCTTTTATAAGCATAGAAAATGTGTTTCTCGTCAAGATTTGGATGTACGTTCTGTTAAATTACATGCAAGTGTTATTAATCATTTTCATCTACTGACACACAAATCATGGCTAGTATTAACAGTGATTGCATCGGCACATACTTCTTCTACCAGTCGATTTTGAAAAGTTAAATTAATTTATTGAAAAAATGATAACAAAAATATTTCTAAATTCAAATTACACTGTAAACTAAACGAAAATATAATCAAAATAACAAAGTGGTCAAAAAATCATACCAATTCAAAAACTTTTTACTCCCAACTTCTTCCACCGGCCAGTTTTGCCATGACTTTGAAATCACTGTTCGACAACAGGTGGAAAAATACCAATACAAATTTAGATTATAAAAAATCAATTGTAAATTTAAACATAATAATTGAAAGGTAAACCAATGACCTATAGTTTAACACAAATCTCATACATTTTTATTTCGTAGAAGATGGCTACAACTGTGATTGTCAGGGACATAATTTGATGTTCTACTATATTTTCATTGAATTAACTTTATTACCACCTGCTGGTTGAAACATGGTTTTCAACGTCTTAGCGTAATGACCTATGTCTCGGGAAAATAGCAAATTGCACTTTGCACCAGTTCATTCACATACGTTACACCCAAAATAATGCAAACGGTCTCACACGGCCACTTGCGCTTTGCACTGGCATGGAAATTGAGATTTAGAATTGGCACTCTCAAGGAAAGTGGATAACGTTGCACATGGTTGAAGCGCTGAACTTTAGGCACTAACAAAAATAGAGCCCTTAATAATAATCCCCTCCTTGCAATGTGTCCCTACCGATTTTCAAACCAATCTTTTTATTTCAAATACTTCAATTTAATCTATTAATTCAGTCTGAGTAATGAGATGCTGTAGGCTGTTAGCAATCAAATGAAATCAACTCATATTTGTATTTTGGTATTTTGTCTTATTTTTGTTTTTCAATTTAATTTGTTTCCAATTTTGATTTGATTCAATATCGATTCATTTGGGAATTTTTCAGGTACAATATCGGCATGTGCATCTGCTGAATTGTCTGCATAGTTCTGCTAATGCAAATTCCATGCGTGCCCATGTATAACTCTTGTCCTTGTGCCCATGGATAGTGGAAAATCAATTTTCTTTTCTCTCCCAGGCTACAGGTCAGCCGTATGAACAGTACGCTAAAATGATCTTCATGGAGCTGAGCGATGCCTGGTCAGAGTTTGAGAACCAAGGATCCAAAGCCCTTTTCTGAGTGTGCTCAGTGAGGGTCTTCCGGGTGCAGTGCGCCCCCTAGACACAGGCTGAGTCACAGCGCTCTCCCTCCATACAAACCGAGAAACTGCCACTGACAGTACACAGTGGATTGGAGAGAGAGAGAATCTGAGAGCATGACAGATGCATCAGTCTGCAAACAATCAAGGGAAGAAAACAGAAGGGAAACTCTTTCTCTTCGAGCCTCGAGGACTAGACAAATATCTTCCTGACAAACTGTCGCACCCTCCCAAGGAGGGAAACCTCTAGCATTGGATTTCTCTGCCTTTAAAAGGAGACGACGCTATCGTGCTTTCGGCATTTGTAGATGAATAAAACCACAGAAACACACCTGCACTTCAAAAGAGCTTGAAAACAGATGGGAAGACGGGAACGAGAGAGAAATTATAATTCTTGATTTATTTTATGTCATGCTATGCATCCCACTTTCATTTGTTTTCCTTTTCTTGAAAATGATGTGATATGTCAATTAATGATGTAAATATTCACTCTGTGTGTGTGTGTGTATTTGCGTGTGCGTGTGTCTGTCTCTGTCTGTCTGGGTGAGGGTGAATATAGTGTTCATATGAAACCAAACCAGATGTATTGACTTCTGCACTTGAGGTTATGAAGTTTCTGTTGTCGTCTTATCATGTTTCACCGATCACAAGTGTTTATTCTTCTCTAGCACCTCGCCGTGAGGTGTGTCTTTGTATTTCTGGGTTTCAGGGCTCATTATTTGTAGTCCAAAGGGTAAAACACCAAAAACGTAACATCACATTTGTAAAAAAAAAAAACCTTTTAAGTGGTGTTAAATGCCATTTTGATTTTGGATTTCATAGTTCATCTGTGAGCTTACTGCCTTTTTTTTACATTAAGTACTAATCAGAAACGTCTGTCTTATTTATTATTTCAAAATGTAAGTACATGGTGATTATTTCCAAGCGGATTTAAAAAAAAAAAAATAACAAGCAATTAAATGTATACAGTGGATAAAAGATAAGCATTTTGCAAAACTAAAGTCATTCCAAAGCATCTACTAACATGAATGTGCTTTTTAAGATTATTGCTGGCAATTTGGAATGTACATTTTTGGGGGGTTTTTTTAGGATTTCTTTCAATATTATCCTGTTTTCTAGGTTTAACTTAATATTTCCATAATTTCTGATTGTGACACTAGCAACTTTGCACCATTCCTTCAGGATATTGGGCCAAATGTTGATTCATGAGTGAATTTCTACATGTCTGGGCCAAATTTCTGTCCTTAATTTTATATATATATATATAATTTTATTGGTTATATAGCAATAAAAATGAAGCCTGTTTTGAACAGTTATAATTATTTTTCAATGTAAATTGAGCACATTTTTATCACAATGATCACTGCTTAGAAAAAAATACATTGTAAAATATTTATGCATCATGGTAGTATTTGTTGGGTCCTACTGCATTTATGCTGAAAGTTACAGCAATGAAAATAAACACTGAGAATATTTGGAATGACAAAAAAAAAAAAAAAAAACACTAAAATCTGGACATATGGTATCATCATCAAAATAGGCTTCATTTACTTAAGGCAAAATGTATATCTTTTGATTTTGGGGTAAATGTGACAAGGACATGTTTTCATGAGATTCAGCCGTATGCACCAAAACTTACATTGAGAAATGTATTAGATACGTGAGTCTGGATGGAAAACAATGGACAAAATGAGGACTGGAGGAAAATGTTGATTTGTTTAGACTTTGGGTTGAGTTCTGTAAAAGGGCTGCTTTGGCTATAACCTGCTGTATTTCTGGGAATATTGGTGGATTATCTGAGCTGCTCAGGAACACTGAGTTTCTGAGAGGTGATCATGGAGCGCACAACATTTGCAGACACGGTTGTGACAAAGTGTCCCTTGAATGAGATACCACGGCAATTATTTGTAGAGTGACTTGAGGAGCTGGTTCAGTTTGTCAGTGGACTGTTTTGAGTGATTTTGGAAACATTCATTTGGGTTATTCATGTTCATGTTCACCAAAATGAGGCTCAAATCAAGCTTTGTTAGAATGGGGTAGTTGTGCTAGTGCTTGAAATCGTCATTGATTGGCTAAGGAATGGTTACGTTTATCGGGCTCTGATTGGAGGGGGGAAAAAACCCATAAATCAGATTAAATTTCCTTAATATTCTGTGAATACACACCTCACTTTCTCATTAAAATATGGAAGAAAAAATGCTGCCTAATTCAACACTTTTTTTTTCTTTTTTTTTTTGCCCATTCAGCTTTTCCTTGGATGTAAACTAGCGTTCATCGCTTGAGAAAAAAAGCTCATAACACCACAGTCTTACATGTATTTTTTTAATGTAATTTTCTTTTATCAGACTTTGACCAATAAACCATAATCATGGATTGGATTATGGTAATCTCTCTCTTTTTTTTATTCGATATAGCTATTAGTTGGCTTGTGATGTGATAAGATTACTTAAATTGCACAAATTGTTCCAAAAAAAAAAAAAAAATGTTTAGGCTTTGCAAATGCAGTTTTAGCCAGATGTATGTTCTTTACATTACAATAGTCCCAGGGTAGCATATTTGTCTTCAAGCAAATGCCATTCATACAATGTAGGTAATAGGCAGGTGGTTTTAATGTTGTGGCTGATCGGGTGTATAGCTGAACTATGTGGAAAAGTATGGAAAAGTTCCTCAACTTGACCATTTTCAGTGACGAATGAACTTGGAAGTACCAACCGTGATTTTTAATTTCCCCATCCTCGTTATTTGACCCGACAGCCAAAAGTAAATCATACATTTTACGCAAACAATTGGTTAAAATTGAATTCGCTGAATTAAACATGCAACGTAATGACGTCACAATGACAACAATGTAGCATTCTACTGACGGAAACGTTTTATTGTACAACGCATACTGGTGCTTTAAATGTTCGTAAAGAATAGAAGGCGTTATTAGCATAGTTGTGGTCTCAGTATCACACAGCTGCGCACATCAGTTGCGTCAGAACTCTATGGCGTCATCATTGACCACGTGCTCTTATTATGAAACTAGAAACGTCGCAGAAACCCTCAACGCCTTTATAGACAACATAAATGCATTTTAATCGAGACTAATTTTTTTTTTAAATCATACGACCTGACACAACTTTCACAATATTTTTTTTCAAACAAGAATAATAATAATAATAATAAAAGAGTTATCATGAATTTGCCTAACGGTTGCATGCTACAAATATAGCAATACTAGCTATAACGGACTACATTAAAATATGAGATCACCAACCATGCGGACAAACTCTCGATCACCAAATCTGTTGAATCATCTCGGCTTTAACCGATCATATAAGGAAAATAGACAGGATCATGGAAAGAGATCGCAAGCATGTTGGCGATCATTCAAAATGCATGAAGTAAAACACAACAAAATTCCCCGGTGTAAACTCTTCAAAATAAAAGTCATTTTGCAATGGTTTACGATGAACGCTAGGCGCTGCAATGTCTTGCTTATTGATGACGCATCAGAATAATGAGAATTAGCCAAGCTGGTATGTTGATTTTTAAAGTAAAAATAAAAAAATGAGATATTCTGTATTTCTCTTTAAAATCGTACTTTTTTAAACGAAGCATGTAAAGTATCAATTTGATTCAACTTTATTTGCATAGTGCTTTTCACAATATAGATCAAAAGCTGCTTTACAGAAGTAGTTCCTTACTACTTTGGCTAACTTGTTTAGAGGCAACAATGGAAAGGGAAACAACCTCCTAAGATGTTTAGGAAAGATACCTGAAAGGAACTAAGACAGCTGGGAAGCACAACACAAAAGGCAATTTAAACATCTTTTTTTTTTTTTTTTTTAATTAGAATTTTTTTTCTTCTTGGAAATAAGCAGAGTTCAGGATTTCATTTTTAAAAAAACAAAAATAAAAGTTGGATTAAAATTAAATATTTAAGATTCTGCACTACACTGTCGCCTCACAGCAAGAAGGTCGTGGGTTCAAACCCCGGTTGCCCTGGCCTTTCTGTGTGGCCTTTCACCCAATGTTAGCTGGGATAGGCTCCAGCACCCCCCGCGACCCTGTACAGGATAAACGGTTGACGATGGATGGATGGATTGATGGATGGATTCTGCACTATTTCTAGGTCACTTTTGTACAAAAGGTCAGATTTCCCTATGTCCGTTAAAGCACACAAGATGCTCTTTTGAACACTCAAATCTGATATCACGCTAGAATAACATCATCATCAGGTTATGTTCAAACTTGTGGATGAGTCCATGTCAGCTCTCCTTAAAGCAAAATAACAAATTATGCAATTCATGTACTTTTTTTAAATTATTATTAAACTTTACATTAAAATGATAATGCTGATAATATAATTCGTAATGAAAAAACTATTTAGTACATAAGAAAAATGCAAAACAAAAGCATTTTCACTAGTGGTCTCGGACATTTGGACCCCACTGTATACACAAACGTACAAATAAAGACAGATGTTCAGTGAAAATATAATTGACAGACTATTATTAGTACTTAGGCTTGAATTTTTGTATTCTTGGGAGAAGCCCTTACAAAACAGCTGGAGGTCTGGCAAAAAGACTCGCCACTTGTTATTTGCATGTGAAAATGATCAGTGGTGAATTTGCAATGAACTCCCGGTTATTGCAAGGGTGATTTTGTTGAAATGAAACCTATACCACAAGGCAAAGAAGTCTAATCACTCTTTTTTGCTTTTACGCCTTGATCGGAAACAGCAACGCATTATGAAGAATTTCCACATTTTAAAGGAGATGTAGAGGACTACAGTCACTATAGTGATGAGAAAAGCGAACACATCCAGACAGTGGTACTGGTACCAGGTAAGGTTGTGGGCCTCCACACGCAGGTGTTTAGCACCTTTATTACGCATGACAAACTCTATCCAGAACACTGCCTCATCTAAAGGCTTCATTGGTCTGTCGTTATGAATCCTGGACAAACGCATGGCATTCTCTTTATACCTATTAATAGAGTAAACACAAGACAGAGTAAAACAAATGTTGTAATATGTCTGTGTGTACTTTGTATCCTTTCTATGTAGTACCACCTGTCTGTCCCCAGTCTTGTCGTGCAATGAAACCACTGCCAAACAAATAACGAGAGTGACTCACGAGGGGTCGTTAATGACAGTGTTGAGTCCGTCCACCAGGTCTTGAGTCTGCATGTTTTTAATGCCGTCCATGACAACAGCAGCCCCCTTGACCTTCATATGGGCCAAGTTATCAGGCTGATCCGCAAACAAGGGAATCCCGACCATTGGAACACCATGATATATGGCCTCAAATATGCCATTAGTGCCCCCATGAGTGATGAACGCTCTGGTTTTGGCGTGACCTGAATCAGGAAACAAACAAGGATAAACAGAGAGGATTGTTTTGCTTCAGTAGGAAAAACCTTCATCAAGACTTAAAAGTCAACATGAACTCAAACTTGACATAAGGTGTGTTTCTTTTCTCATTGAGCATGATTCATTCGTATATGTCAATCCAAGCCGCATGACTCCATTCTGGTATGTAACACCCATTTTTCACAATCCAATCAATTCCCAACGGAAAATCAAGTCCTGCTCTTGATTTCTACCTTTACAAATTATTAAATGGAGACAGAGTTTGGTTATTCAATGTTAATGTAAATCTAAACAGTAACACAAACCCAATAAATCATTCTGAGGGATCCAGTCATAGATTCTGGTGTTTGCACCAAGAGTATCTGGCGTCTCTCCAGAGTATCTCCATAAGACCTGCAATTATAAGACCTGATTATAGAGAATTACTACCTGACTTGGAGTGAATGTTCATTTGTTTGTAAAACATGGAAATAACAGAAAAAATACGTAAAAATGTTAAGTAACCTTCTGAGGTATTTGTGCTAATGCAGAGGCGATCGTATTGCTCCGTTCTTTGGTCATGTTCTTTACCATAGACCCCAGAGTGAACACAACTATCCCATCATCCCCTGAGCTCTGCACAAACTCCTCCATGTCCTACACACACAAAAGAACAACATGATTTTATGTGAAAAACAAGACTCTATATACATTTCTGCAAAACCTGAAATATGTTTTTGCAGGAAAAATTCACGTATGTTATAAGGTGAAATGTCCAATAGTGGAGCTACTGTAAAAGCAAAAGACTTCTGTTTCTCCAATTCTCTTACTGTTCAAAGCATAAGTAGGTCTTATGAAATACATATCTCTGGTGTTCTTAACAGCAAATGGGATAGGATATTGAAAAGACAGATGTACCTTAGATAAAGGCTTGGCAGGGGTGCAGTGAAGCCCTCCAACGTATTTGAAGTTGGGCAGGAATGGCCGAGGAAACTCGAAGTCCCAGTACGTTCTGATTAACCAGATATCAGCTTTACCCATCATCTCACAAAATGAAGTGGGACGTCCTAGAATGAGGAGTGCTTGATAGTGTTATGGGGTTTGGGAATTAATCCCTCACTTTGATAAATAAATAAATAAGGGTTACATTAAGGCACTAACAAAATAAAAAGAACCATGCAACTTCAGGGGTTTAAAAGCAGAAATGTGAAGCTCATATTTGCGAGCTTTAAAATTTTCGAAATCGTCATTTTTGCAGTTGTACTATTGTGGGGGAGTAAACGTTACATAATTGGCTTAAACAGCCAGATGCATTTACGCTAGACCGAGTTTTATCTGGAATGCATCTCAAACCACCTCCTGAGGTGAAAGGATTTATATCCGTCTTGGTGAGCCGTTTGCAAGTTAAACACCAGTTCTGTCCAGCAGATTTACATGCGCCGTTGTTATCAAGCTTCAACAGGTTTTCACGAAGTTGAGCTACAGTCTTCTCTCTGTTCAAGTATACATGACGCAATGTGTAGGCTGATTTTATATTTGAAAATTTGAAGTATATGAAATACGCCCTGTTAAAAACATGTTGCATGTCACTTCTGTCTTTTATAGCATGCATGCACCAGTTGTGGTCCGATTAACGTGTATCCATTCTAGACGAAGCAGAGCTCCAATCGCATTACCTAAGACTGTTAGTCTGACGTTACGAATATCGAGACTATTTCAGTCAGACTAAAGCGTGTGCATGACATTTTTAAAGGACAAGGTATTGTTTTAGTCCAAGTGAACTCAAACTTTTAAATTGGACGTAAACGTGCCGAGTGCTACTGCAGTTTGTTTGGGTATCCCGATTGTGTTTGACACTGCATCTTTGCCGTGATGGCATGAGTTTAGGTTGGGAATAGTTGGGGGTAGTTTCAGGTATATGTATACCTCACTCCCCTGGCCTTAAGAGGAGCACTAGCAACTGACGCTAGAGGCTGTAGCCTTTAGACTCCTCGTTAGCGCGCCCAACTCCCATGCCATCAGATGCCGGTTCGAATCCCGCTCAGAGGCTGGAGATCATTATTTTTCCAATTCGTTTTGGCAACGCTAGTGGCGCAAAGTTACACATTTCAAGTTCACTTTTGACTTGCATTGGACCGGGAACATTCCTTTAGCTCACCTAAATACTCCGTGTAGTAGTTGTCGAATTTTCTCCACACAAAATTGGCGAAAGCATCTTGAGAAAGGTAGAAGAGCATGTTGAGGATCCGCTCTGTAAAGCTCATCTTGTCTGTGAGTTTACTCATGGCTCCAGGGACAAATGATGGTGGAGCCGGTATCTGACCACACATCCGCTCTACACAATTAGCGATGGAGAATCGTAACGTGTACACCAAGGGAATGTTCAGCTGTTCGGCCACTATTTCGCTGCATGGGTAGATCGGGTCAGTCAGAATTACATCAAATTTTTCATGCCGCAGCTTGTCCACCAACCCTGGAGATGTGAGAATGCCATTGCAGTATGAAAGTCCCAAATCCACATTTTTGGAGACAAGCTTGTAGAATTTCCTTGAAATCTGTAGTAGGTTTAACTCATCCATCTCATAGATCGAGAAGTGTAGAAGTTCCTCAAGGAAATCACTTATGTCCTTAGAAGACATGGACATATTAAAGGGCAGGTAGGAGAAGCGGTCTGATTCTTTGGCTTTCATGAACATAGAAGCGTCTGGCAGCAGAACTGTTACACCGTGTCCTCTGTCCATCAATGTTTCCAACACAATTTTCAGATTTATCCAATGACTCCCATCAGCAGGCCAGACTAAAATATTTCCACAATCTACGCTGCTGAGCACAGTTAGCAGAGAAAGGAGATGGACGACGAGTCTCATGATTACCTGTGATAAAGTGTGTGTTTGTGTGTGTGATCACTCAAGCCTCCCTCAATCATATGTCTTATGGTATACTTGTTAACCTAGAATATGAGTTTATAATAAGTGCAGTAGTGCACAGTCATCGCGCTGATAAGACAATGGGCTGTTCAGGTACAAAGTTGAATACAATGAAAATGCTAGCACTGGTTTGTACGTGACTGAAACTTGAGTTGGTGTTGTTTGCCAGTTAATTTACACTTTAGAATAAAAACAGCCTTCATATGCAGTCTGATACGAGTAGATACCAGTTAGGTCCACGTGAATGACCAAACAACATCATATGTACCCGTGAGAAACCAGAATTCTCAATGATACTCGAGAAGCTACTGTAAGTTGAGAAATTGGAAAGGGTGTGTCTGCATGGATAGAATTGTTGTGGAAAGCTATTTTGAGTAATATTAATTTGTTAAAGAGCTTTTAGTCAATTTATGTAAAGCTAATGACCCACCCTGTGTGGTTTGCTAAAAAAAAATTAAAAATAAATTGTATTACCATGCATAAATAAATCATATAGGTTGTGCAGAAGTGAAAGTGTATTTAGTCATGAACAACAAAAGAGCTAACAATGACTGCCTGCCCATCTCTGAAAAGAGCTTCCTGTGTTAACTGGATGCTTTGTTCTTTGTAAAACTAAAAATACAAAAACTTTGTTATTTAATTTTTTTTTTTTTAACATATAATTTAACACAAATGTGAATAAAAAAGATACATAAGATGCATTTGCCTAGCACACCAAGTTACTGTACAATTCTCACTAAATTAAATCAACTATGTAACTTTTTTCCATCAAATAATCATAATATAACTCAAATCGAAATGTGTAAACTACGCAAATATCTCTCACGAAAACTGTTATGAAGTTCGACTCGTTTGATGTGCGACATCTGTTCATTTAGCTTCGCGCTTCACACTCACGATTTCGCGGCTTCAAAATAAAAGTCTCAGGATAACCATAATTCAAAAATACTAAAATAAAATACAATATAAAATAGGATTTTGCCTTTTAAATAGAATAGCCAACACACAGTAAATAACAGTGACAAAGCAGTTTTTTAAGAGTTGCATTAACAGCTGTATTATGTTTTTAGCTGTTTCTTAAAGGTAGTGAGGGACTGTTTGGGAAGTTTTGGGAAGTTCAATAAAAAAAAAAAAATTCGGAATAATCTCTTTTTAAGTATTCTCCCGAGGTATTCGAAGGGCTTGATACTGTGTGAACAAATGCACGCAGGGTTGTCAGATCTAGTTTCTTTTTTCTTTTTTTTAAGTTGAAAAAAAAAAAAGAGAAAAGGCAAAATTGTGTTTGTTTTCATATTTTAATACATTTGAAATGACAAGTACATTGTGAAGAATTCTAAAAACAAAGGCCTTTACCTGCATCACTCTTTTTTGCTTTTACGCTTTGATCTGAAACAGCAACGCATTATGAAGAATTTCCACATTTTAAAGGAGATGTAGAGGACTACAGTCACTATAGTGATGAGAAAAGCGAACACATCCAGACAGTGGTACTGGTACCAGGTAAGGTTGTGGGCCTCCACACGCAGGTGTTTAGCACCTTTATTACGCATGACAAACTCTATCCAGAACACTGCCTCATCTAAAGGCTTCATTGGTCTGTCGTTATGAATCCTGGACAAACGCATGGCATTCTCTTTATACCTGTAAAAAAAATTACATAAATTGAGTAAGACAAGTACTGCAATATGTCTGTGTATCATTTGTGAACAGCTTGTCTGTCCCCAGTCTTGTCGTGCAATGAAACCACTGCCAATTAAATAACATGAGAGTGACTCACGAGGGGTCGTTAATGACAGTGTTGAGTCCGTCCACCAGGTCTTGAGTCTGTATGTTTTTAATGCCGTTCATGACAACAACAGCCCCCTTGACCTTCATATGGGCCAAGTTATCAGGCTGATCACCAAACAAGGGAATCCCGACCATTGGAACACCATGATATATGGCCTCAAATATGCCATTAGTGCCCCCATGAGTGATGAACGCTCTGGTTTTGGCGTGACCTGAATCAGGAAACAAACAAGGATAAACAGAGAGGATTCTGGGTACATGAAAACATAATTTATACAAAATTAAGCACATGCAATATAAATGAAAAGATTAAAATGTTGCATTATTGTGGCAGACTAGTAAAGCACTAATTACACAATACAAAAAGTGACTTCAGAAGTCAATATATTGTTTTGTTTTTTTATGCCTATATAATTGAATGAACAAGTCCACAGCAATCCATCGGTCCTGTTCTCACAGGATGCGATCTTGTGTTCCACTGCACTATTTTGAATAGTTTGTTTTTGTACATATGCGCCAGACTGACTTTTTTGGAGCATCTCACTGGTTTTCAGCATCTTAAATGCCATATTTTTAGGACACTGTGTCAAGTTAAAAGCATCTCGAGATCCCTGCATTCTGTTGTGCTTCGTCTAGTTGTCAAGAACGCATTGTGTGACCAGCTCTCATTCCTGCACTGCTTTTGAGGTGTGTTGAGGCGAGCTGACTGCCTCTTACTGACGTGGCTTGTTAGAGTATACTTCAAGCAATGTACTTCAAGCTTGTATAGCTTCAATGGTAGGAAAATAAGTACTTTTATAACAAAAATTACATACGGTCTGGGTGCATGATTAATTGCATTGCTTTGTTAACACATTATATTTATATATAATGAATTGCACTAAATAAGCACATTAAATCATCAGCTCTTGCAATCTTTCTTAAAAATATAACAACTTGCTCTGCCCCTGAAATTACTTTCCTTTTTTGGCAGACATCAAGATTCACTCTTAATTTTGTAACCCCTCCCCTGCAACCACATGACTCCATTCTGGTAGGAGCACCCACTTTTCACAATCCAGTCCATTCCCAAAGAATAAAATCAAGTCCCACATTACATCTCATTGAATATCCTGTCTTACCAGGAAATATATCAGATTACGTAAAAAGAAGAATGGGTTACGGACAATATTTCACGTTGACTTCACATTGGATTAGTCAGATTAGGTTATACAATTATTATTTTAAAATAAAAACGTATATACTCTCAAAAATGGTAACACAAACCCAATAAATCATTCTGAGGGATCCAGTCATAGATTCTGGTGTTTGCACCAAGAGTATCTGGCTTCTCTCCAGAGTATCTCCATAAGACCTGCAAACAATACAAAACAAACAATTACACACCTACAGAGCTTTAGTCTTAATTTTGGGGAATATAATTGCATAGACACAAAGAGATTATAGAGAATTACAACCTAAAATTCAAAGTGAATTGTTGCAAGATGAAATTAATCAAGAAGATCTGTGAATCTCATATGACTTGAGGGTTCTACTTTGCACCCATATCAACTAAAACATCTAGAAGCAGTGTTAATTTGTTTGTAATATTAGGAAATAATGATGTGAAAATGGCAAGTAACCTTCTGAGGTATTTGTGCTAATGCAGAGGCGAACGTATTGCTCCTCTCTTTGGTCATGTTCTTTACCATAGACCCCAAAGTGAACACAACTATCCCATCATCCCCAGAGCTCTGCACAAACTCCTCCATGTCCTACACATACACAAAATGGCATTATTTAATGTGAAAAACATGACTCTATATTTATGCAAAACCTGAAATATGTTACCTCAGGTACAATTCAAAACCAAGTTCTTTTTCTCCAATACAGATATGACTTTAATAATGTTTTTAACAATAAAGTTTGTTCATGAGCGTCTTCTTTGACCATGTATATCTGCTATAAAAACATGACATATACATCTCTCCGGAGTTGTTATCAACAGCAAATGGGATAGGATATTGAAAAGACAGATGTACCTTGGATAAAGGCTTGGCAGGGGTGCAGTGAAGCCCTCCAACGAATTTGAAGTTGGGCAAGAATGGCCGAGGAAACTCGAAATCCCAGTAGGTTCGGATTAGCCAGATATCAGCTTTGCCCATCATCTCACAAAAGGATGTTGGTCGTCCTGGAATTAGGTGTGCTTGACAGTGTTATGGGGTCTAGACATTTGTTTATATGTTTGTTTTGGTTTTTAATTATGGTTACAGTAAAGAACTAAGAAAGTAAACAGGGCTACGCATTTTGGAGGTTTGAAAGCATAAATGTGAAGCACTCACATGATTCTTCCTTTAAAATGTGTACTATTTATGCTTTAAAGTGGTCTAAATCATCATTTTATTCCCTTGGTGAAAACACAAACATTAGAAACCCTCAGAGAAATTCTAATGGGTTTAATGGGAATTGTATTGGTTTTAATGGAAACTTTAATGGTCCCTGTGGGTCTCTACTGTTAATTACTTTATCTAGGGACCAATACATAGCTGTAATGCAAAACAACACTAACCATTACATCCTAATTGAATATGGACCAAAACACACTACAACAAACCATTTGATATTGGTTTTAATAGTTTTCAGCTGATAGATTGTAAAGGGATTTGTAGTTGAAATCATCAGGATTTCTATAGTGGATTTTTCTTTATGCAAACATTCCCTTGCATGTGTCATGTGATAGTGGCAATGCTGACTGGCTTTCCATAGTCATGCCAGGAGATGAAATGTTCAAGATAACTTTGCACAGATAATTAGAAAGCAATTCTATCACACATGCGTATCGCCCTTTTTACTCAAAATTATTGTCTGCGGTCATTGACATTATGAAACAAATGCTGATGATGGAGCTTAGTTTGATTTGTCCAAACAATGTAAACACTGTGGTTCATTTGTGCTTACAACATTGCAGTTTACATATGCTAACCGGGCTTTACTACGCAACATTGGCTTAATGACATAGGAATGCCTGTTTGGTCGACCAATGGAAGAAGGGCGAATTGTTTGGGGGAAACTGTTAAGCAAACCTCATTATTTTGGGTGGAGCTAGTGATGCAGAAATAACACACTGAACCTTTAACTTTAACCAAGAACATGCCTTTAACTCACCTAAATATTCAGTGTAGTAGTTGTCATATTTTTTCCACAGAGTAATGGCCAAGGCATCTTGAGAAAGGTAGAAGAGCATGTTGAGGATCCGCTCAGTAAAGCTCATCTTGTCTGTGAGTTTACTCATGGCTCCAGGAACAAATGATGGTGGAGCCGGTATCTGACCACACATCCGCTCTAGAGTGTGAGCGATGGAGAACCGTAACGTGTACACCAAGGGAATGTTCAGCTGTTCGGCCACTATATCGCTGCACGGGCACATTGGGTCTGACAGAATAACATCAAATTTTCCTTGCCGCAATTTTTCCATCAACTGTGGAGATTTTAGGATGCCATCGCAGTATGTAAGGCACATATCCAGATGTTTGGAGACAAATGTGTAGAATTTCATAAAAATCTGCAGTGGGTTTAACTCATCCATCTCATACATCGAGAATTGCAGAAGTTCCTCAAAGAAAGCATGTAGGTCCTTAGAAGACATGGACGCGTTAAAGGGCAGGTAGGAAAAGCGGTCTGATTCTTTGGCTTTCATTAAAAGAGAAACATTCGGCAGCAGAACTGTTACACTGTGTCCTCTGGCCATCAATGTTTCCAACACTATTTTCAGATTAATCCAATGACTCCCATCAGTAGGCCAGACTAAAACATTCCCACATTCTGTGCTGCCGAGCACAGTTAGAAAAGAAAGGAGACAGACGACGAGTCTCATGATTGCCAGTGAAAAAGTGTATGATCACACGGTCTCCCTCAAACATATGCTATCAGGTATAAATGATTAACATAGAACATGAACTTTAACAAGAGCAAATCTGTGATGATGATGATAATGGGCGGTTCAGGTAGAAGTTACAAAGAGAGAGGTAGAACACATGTCTCATCATGACTGAAATGTAGAAATTGGTGTCATTTGTCAATTATCCTGTGCCCAAAGAAAGAGAGTATGTTCTGTAAGGGAGGTAACAAGCACTTTCAAGTGCAGTCTGAAATATTGTAAATAGTGAGTTATGTGCACATGAATGACCAAGCAAAGTCATGCACAGGGAAACTCAAATGTTTCGCAATGATACTTGAGTTATAAAGTTGGAAGTAGCTCGTTCACATGAAAGATAGCTAAAAGATACTCTTTGATGGCAGTTAATTTAGTTTAATTACTGTATTTTAGTCATATTAATTTATTATATGAAAGAGCTTTAAGTTCATTAATGCACGGCTAATGGCTTACCCTTTGAGGATTGCGTAACTTAAAATGTATTATTTGTTAGATATCAAGCATAAATCAATCAAAGGTTTTGCAGGTGTATTTAGTTATGCATATCCACTGGTGTAGCATAAAAAAGGAGCTTCTGCTCTCATTCAGAGTTTATTTGTTTTGGCAAAGCATCACTCATATTATAGGACTTGACTCTGTTGTACAGTAGGAGCTGCCCAGCCAAGTTAAATTGAGGAAGTAAATGTCCCATATCCTGTAACCATTTTTGATGTCCTTTGTCTTTGTAAAACTGAAATACAAAGAAATACGAATATAAAGATGCATCCATGTAGCTTTGTTATAACAATTATTCCACAAGAACCCAATGCAAATTAATGTAGACCATTCTTCTTGAACTAGTTTTAAACTAACTCAGTTAAATCTATTAAGTTACTCATTTAATTCCCATTTAAATAATTATAACTCAAACAACTCACAATATATTTAATCAAATGTTTCAACTACTTACAGTCAAATATTACTCACGCCCGAACTGTTGTAAAGTTTGACACGTTTAATGTCTGTGGGACATAGTTCACCACCATATCGCTTCAAAACAAGACGGTTTAAAATCAAAACTTGTCTCTGCAGAAGAAAAATTGGCGTTTTTTTAACAGCACACGATTTGCCTACAACGAGTAAATTGAGATTACTTACTTTCATTGGATAGTACTCGCCCATTCCGATTTGAAAACACCCACAGATTGAGAAACGCCCATTATTGTTAAATTCAGACACGTGCGAACACAATTTCAAAATAAAAGTCCCAAAGAAAACGTAACTCAAGAATACGAAATAAAATATAAAAACACGATTTTACCTTCTGAATTGAAAATACATTTTAGAGTTAGTTGTTTCTTGCCATTTATTAAATGGATAGTTCCCCAAAAAGTATCATTCTTCTTATAATTTACTAACCCTTGCCATCCCAGATGTCTATGACTTTCTTCTGCTGAATACACAGATTAAGAATATCTCAGCTCTGTAGGTGGATGGTGGTCCAAAAACCCCATGAAAGCAGGATAAATGGATTCCATAAGACTCCAGTGGTTAAGTACGTGTCTTCAGAAGTTATATGATGCGTGTGGGTGAGAAACAGACCAATAAAGTCCATTTTTCTGTCTATAAATCTCCACTTCCACCTTCCCATTTTTCACATTTTTCTCATTCTCAGAGAGAACTCAAAATATAGTTATTATTGTACAATGACACTCACAAGGAGTCATTAATGACAGCGTTGAGTCCATCCACCAGGTCTTGAGTCTACATGTTTTTAATGCCGTCCATGATAACTGCAGCACCCTTGACCTTCCTATGGGCCAAGTTATCTGGCTGGTCCGCAAACAAGGGGATCCCAACCATTGGAACAACATGATTTATGGCCTCATATGCCATTAGTGCCCTATGGGTGATGAACGCTCTGGTTTTGGGGTGAAATCAGGAAACAAACATGGATGAACGGAGAGAACTATCTTGCTTGAAATATCTCCGTGTGGCAAGCGGGGCTGGAGGCTTGCAGTAGTTAAGTTCAATGAAGAGATATCTAAAAATATAGCCAACTGCGCCACCTTGGGTCTCACCCAAGGAGTTAAAAGCTTACTTGAAACAAGAAAAACAACCTTGATTGAGGACACAGGTTTGTTGTACCCAATGAAGGATGAGACCATGCTTTGCCCAAAAATATTTAATTTCTTTAAAGATGCGACATGTACATTTTTTAATGTAATATTCACCTTTATTTTGCCAATGTGTGAACGGCTTGTAACGCAAATTAAAAAATGAGCCCTTCCAGGACTTACTAGGTTGCCTGTTAAAGCCTGTAGACTGATTTTCATACAAAGGGAGGACTGTTTCCTTTTTAACAATATTAAGTAGTTTATAGTTCTGTTTATAGCGTGAGCTAAGACCTCGCTGACACAGCGCTCAATGAGATTGATTGTTAATGGCGACAACCTGAAACTCAACATGTATGTTCATGGCAAAACGGTTTTGTTCTGAAAGCTGCAGCCACTCCCCGCTCACAGCTGAGGTTGAGTGGCGTCCATATTACCTCAACTATTGTTTGCTGATAGCTCAGTTGAATGTACAAGCATGCAAGCACTGAAACTTGTGTTAGCACACTGAGGCCTCAAGGGCAACAGGACATGGAGCATGTGAGTGCCCAGTAAGCAAGTGTCCTTCATTGAAACTCGACTCTGTAACCATGTCGGCACTTGACCGACAAATGCGTTCAGTCCATTCTCCTACACTTGAATACGTCAGTACCAAATAAAGCCAACACTGGGCTTGATTGCCACTGCAACTGCAGTCACCCTGCTAGGCTTGCTACGGATGAGATCTGTCCAGTGCTGGCTTAGCCCGAGGGTCCCTCATCACACTTGGCAACATGTTCATGTAAAACAGTTCACGTTACGGGCAAGGAAGAGGCGAGAAACCGGCTTAACATATAAACTTAAAGGTTTAATGAAGAACTCAAAAGACAAACACATAATAAGACGGACGTCCGTAATTGAGCTCTCTCTTCCGATCACCGTCCGCGAGTGGCCTTTATCCCTCTTGACGGCGTAATTAGCCTAATACGGGACCGGGCGTGCATAATCACGCGCCGGTCCCGCCCTCCACCGTGCCACATTCCTCCCCCGTTCTTTCAGGCTGGGGACCCCCGGCCTGACGTACATCCCCTGGGGGGGGGAGCGCCTCCCGCGCAGTCTGCCGGCAGGTCATCCCCATTAACCTGGACGAGGGAGGGGGCAAGGGGAGGGAAACAAAAAAACAACAATTAAAAATGGGGGGGGGGGGGGGGGTTCCTGCACTGGGCGGTACCTCCCCTCCCACAAACACCATAATTTAAAAAAAAAGGGGCAACAATTAAAAATGGGGGGGAGGGTTCCTGCACTGGGCGGTACCTCCCCTCCCACAAACACCATAATTAAAAAAAAAAAAAGAGGGAAAAGGCCAACGCAGAGCAGTATCGAGAGAGAGAGGAGAGAGAGATTAAAGGAAAGAAAGAAAAAAAAACGTACTCGCCGGTTCTCTGATACGCCGTAGCTCGTTCCTCAGCCACTTCTCCACCCTCTACAGGACAGCAGCCGCGCCTCTCCGGGCAGATCGGAGGCAGTCCTCAGCCCCTGGCGGACGGAACGCCCCGCCGCGTTCCCGGGGTATCGAAGGGGCCTCCCCCCGCCCCTGGCAGCGGTTCTCCCGCTCCAGGCGGTCGGCGGCGAGCCCCTCCCCGCACGCGGTCGGCAGTCTCCAACCCCGCCGCGTTCCAGCGGCCAGTAGGGAACTCCCCCGCCCCTGGCAGCGGCCCTAACCGCTCCAGGCGGTCGGCCAGGAGCCCCTCCTCCCCTCGCGGTCGGCGGCCGTTCCTCCGCGTCCAGGCGGCTGGGCTCCTCCGTCCCCCGGCAGATGGCCGCGGCTGCTCCATTGAGAAGTGGCGAGAACTCCGCTACGGCGTATCCCTCTTCCTTCCCGGGTTTTCGGCACCAACGTAACACAGATCACGTTCATGGGCAAGGAAGAGGCGAGAAACCGGCTTGTCAACATAAATCATAGTTTAATTAAGAACTTAAAACAAACATTTAGGACAGCAGACGTCTGCTGATTAAGCTCTCTCTCCCGATCGCCGTCTGCGAGTGGCCTTTTAACCCTCTTGCCGGCTCAATCAGCCAGATACGGGACCGGGCGTGCGCAATCACGCGCCGGTCCCGCCCTCCACCGTGCCACAGTTCACCATTGCCTCAGAGTGAGGCGTCCCTGTTAGGACATGCTAGCTATTGAGGAGAACTGAGTTTTATCTTAAGAGTGTGACACTCACGAAGATGATTAGATGCAAAGATGTTACCACGGACAAGTGGTACAGGCTGGGGATCCCTGTGCAACGGATATCTGTTGTCTGTTGAACTGCTTGAAGTGCCCTTGGCTCTGAGAGCCTTTTGGTCAGATGTCAAAGTTTCACATCCTAATTTGTCCAGACAGCACTGCAGTAGTGGCGTATAGAAATCGCCAAATGGTAGTATGGTTAAAGCACAAGCTCGAGGAATGACCTGGCATTTTTGACCAGAGCTATGGAGACTGCATATCTGGCCTCTGAATGCGGCTTGTCTGACACAACAGGGTTGATGCAACCTGTGTAATGCGCCATAATTCAGACCAGGGCCTCCTCAACAAGGTGGCTGTATGCCTTAAAGTGGCAAATATTTGCTGATTGGTACTCACTCCAAGAGTGAGGACCCAAAGCATTACCCTGTGCAGATTATATTTTATTTTATACAAGGGCATTTGGATACAAGACTCACTCCATCCAAGCTCAAAGTACATGTCGTTTATACGTCATCGAAGGTTTGTTGGTAGGCACACACCCTCTGGTCAGTAGATTTTTGCCAGGGGCAAGACTCCTAAGACCTTCTTGCCCTGCTACTGTCCAGGTCTGGGACTTAATGTTAATATTAAATGTGCTTACGGCTTCCCTGTTTCCCCGTTTCAGCCACTAGAGGCGGTAAGCCTCTCATTGAAGTCTGTGCTGCTACTTTATTTGCTAGCACAGTTGGGGACCTTCCAGCCCTTTCGGTCAATAGCTTCTGTGTAGAGTTCAGACCACACTTGTAAAAGGCCTTTTTTAATACCAGGGAAGGTTATGCACCCAAAGTGCTGGCAACCCCCTCACGGCTCAGGTTGTTACCCAATAAACATTCTCTCCTCCTCCCTTTAAGTCAGATGATGCTAAGAAACTACAAATACTCTGCCCTGTGAGGGCATTACGCATAGACATTGACCGGACGAGTCAATTCGGGGTTTCAGAACAACTGTTTGTTTGCTTTTGAGGGCGCATTTTTTTTGGCCATCTCCGCACCACCATATTTGGCTTCATATTTGTGGACAATATGAAGCCAATCTTCTGCTTATATGCTCACAAATGACATCAGCAAAAGCTTGGCACTAATTTTCACCAGCCAATCAAATTGGAAGTTCAAAGTCCCGCCCACTGACGGGTTCTCCAACAGCATCAGCTTCTGACACAGCGTCTGGTTCACCTCATTCTAGGGAACCAATGTTACACAACAAGTCGATTTTAAGTTTACTGCATAATATTCAGATATTTACAAATCTATAGCATGAGGGTGTAGGGAGACCGATTGAATGCGTCATTCACATTCAAGTCAGTCACTGATGGACTTGTTTGGTGGGCATTACTGGCTGCAGTTTAATGATTGGTGGATTTTTCTCTCCTTGTATCGTTGTTCAACAGGACTTAAGACAAGGGTTTTTTTCCTCTGACAAAAATGTAAGACAATACAAAATTTGAATATGCACAAGCGCAAAAATTATGTAGGCGGTATGGCAGAGGGCAATATTTTGTAATGAATAATTTACATTTGTGTCTGTTCCTCAAACACAAGGCTTATGACTTGGTTTATAGAATCTTAGAATAATTCATATCTTTGGAGCGTGATTTGTTTCACCCAAAACTGGACAGGATATTAATAAGGATAAAAGCACCTTGGGTAACGGCTTGGCAGGGGTGCAGTGAAGCCCTCCAACATATTTAAGGTTCGACAGGAAAGGCAGTGGAAACTCAAAGTCCCAGTAAGTTCTGATTAACCAGATATCAGCTTTCGCTCTCATCTCACAAATGGTAATGGGTCATCTTGGAATTTCCCAAGGTGAAATATTTTTAAATGTACTATTTTTGCATTGCATAGATAGTGTTATAATGGTCCTTATCGTTCTCCCTGTTTTTGCCATGACATAACCTATGTCTTGAAACAGAAACATGTTCTACTTGGAAAAATCATTTGGCTTTTGGAGTGGTGAACACACCTACAGAATATTATTCGTCAAATCTCTTCCACAGAATATTGGAATAAGCATCTTGAGAAAGGTAGAAGAGCATGTTGAAGCTCTGTAAGGCTCATTTTGTGAGCCGGTATCTGACCACTCTCTGCAGTGTTAGAGATGGAGCATCAGAACAGGTACACCAAGGTAATGTTCAGATTTTCAGCCAATAAATCACTGCATGGGAAGATCGGGTCAGCCAGAATAATGTAACATTTTCCATGCTGTAATTAGTCCATTACCTCTGGAGATTTCAGAACTCTATCGCCGTATGAAAGCCACAAAAAATAGAATTTGATATAAATCTGGAGTAGATTCAGTTGATCCATCTCATACATTGAGAAATTGGTAATTTCCATGATTAAAACATGCATTTTTATTGCAGTCATGGGCCCATTAAAGTGCTGATAGGAGAAACAATGTGACTTTGGCATCCATGAACATAGAGGCATTCAGTTTTAGCACTGTTAAGCTGTATCTTCTGTCCACCAACGTTTCCAAATTTTTTCCGATTAATCCAATGATTGGCCTCAATTGGCCAGACTAAAATATTCCCACATTCTGCATTGCTGAGCACAGTTAGCAGACGCGCTGCGATTCTCATGATTACCTGTGATACACTGTACAATCACTCAGTCACTCTCAAACATAAGCTATCGTGTTTAAATTATTAACCTAAATATGAACTTTAACAAGAGTGCAAAAACAAAAGCCAATAAATCAATAAACATTTCAAGTGAAAGGTTAATAGCAAAGAGAAAGGTAGAGCATGTTCGCACGTAACACGTGGAATTAATGTGGTTTGTAATTTATTGATTTAAATATTCACTCAGCTGATATTGTGTTTTATATTGAGTCCCATGTTTTAATTAAGTTTAAAAGAAGCATTTAAAAAAATTAGCACACAATGTTCAAAGACAAAAAACAAATGAATCACTCTTTTTTACTTTTACGCTTTGATCGGAAACAGCAACGCATTATGAAGAATTTCCACATTTTAAAGGAGATGTAGAGGACTACAGTCACTATAGTGATGAGAAAAGCGAACACATCCAGACAGTGGTACTGGTACCAGGTAAGGTTGTGGGCCTCCACACGCAGGTGTTTAGCACCTTTATTACGCATGACAAACTCTATCCAGAACACTGCCTCATCTAAAGGCTTCATTGGTCTGTCATGATGAATCCTGGACAAACGCATGGCATTCTCTTTATACCTGTGGAATAAACACATAAACAGGGTAAGACAAGTATTGTAATATTTCTGAGTATAACTAAATTCTTCATAGTCCACAGTAAACGCACGAGGAGTCGTTAATGACATTGCTGAGTCCGTCCACCAGGTCTTGAGTCTGCATTCTGTTGAAGTCCATGATAACGGCAGCCCCCTTGGCCTTCATATGGGCCAAGTTATCTGGCTGGTCTGCAAACAAGGGGATCCCGACCATTGGAACACCATGATATATGGCTTCATAGATGCCGTGAGTTCCCCCGTGTGTAATGAATGCTTTGGTTTTGGGGTGACCTGAATGAGGAATTGGCATGAGTCTGATAGTTTATACAGGTATGTAAAATTAATAAACCCTCAGAAATTGTAACACAAACCCAATAAATCATTCTGAGGGATCCAGTTATAGATTCTGGTGTTTGCACCAAGAGTATCTGGCTTGTCTCCAGCATATCGCCATAAGACCTGCAAACAATACAAATAATAAATAAACAAAAATGTGTGCACAGCCTCACTCCTAATTGCTGAGCATTGTGCATGACAGAGTATTATAAAGAATCTCTACCAGACTTTGGACTATTTAAGTGAGACAAAATCAAGACAAGAGAATTTTGTGTTCATACTTCATTGCCTGAAAAAAGAAAGGATGAAAGAAAACCAAGTAACCTTCTGAGGTATCTGTGCCAATGCAGAGGCAATCGTATTGCTCCTTTCTTTGGTCATGTTCTTTACCATAGACCCCAGAGTGAACACAACTATCCCATCATCCCCAGAGCTCTGCACAAACTCCTCCATGTCCTATGAAAATTTTAAAAGTGACAACTATTAAAATGCATCAAAAACATAAACAAACACACACAGAACCGATAGGAGAACCATAATTTCTAATACATGCTTACAGAACTTTTTTAGGTTCATTGAAGACCCTCTCAGATATCAATTATAAATAGTTAACTCTTGTAGGTTTGTTGTGTCTGAAGTGGATACTTACCTACAATCAATTAAAGCATGCAAAGACATTCTATTATTTGCCAGCCATGAAAACTGTCTTTATGAAAGGTTTTTTTAATGCAATGTCTCAGGTGTCCCCAGAATGTGTCTGTGAAGTTTCAGCTCAAAATACCCCATGGATAATTTATTATACCATGTTGTAAATGCCTCTTATTGAGTGGAATCAAAAACACTGTTTTCGTGTGTGTCTCTTTAAATGCAAATGAGCTGCTGCTTTCCCCGCCCCCGACATAGCTCTGGTCTCCATGGATACAATCAGAGACAACGGTAACTTTAGCTGTATTAGCCGTGGAATCGGCTAGCAAGCACATTCGGAAAGACGATTTGCAAACATTCACAAAATATAAAGTGCGATACTTACATCTTCAGGATATAAAGCTGGAACACGAACAGTTGGTATTTATCCATGCTTGAGAATCACATTTTTGGAATATCCTGCTTTATATTTACACTCATTCACAAAGCAGTCTGGTGTAAAATGATTTGCACAAACATACACACATTTTTGTATGTTTTGGGGCACATTTCCTTGAACTAAATTTGTCCACTGCGTATTCAGTGGCTCTGATGCCGGGAGTACATTAAGTCTCTTATGTTCACTTTTACATTTTTCTCACTGTATCTGCTCTAGCATGGGAAAAAATGGCGGACTGTGTGTAGATCACTCAGGGGAGGATCTATGATAATAGGGTGGAGTCCGTCACCAGTCGTGGGCGTGGCCTGCTCTAATGTGATGTTACTTTAGAGCAGAAACAAAAACCATTAATTTTGACACACTGTTTTTGATTAATAGAAATATAAGAAAGAGGAGTGGGTGGACTTTTAACATTGAAGGTTGGTTGTGTAAACACACTGCCGACTCACATTTATGTACAAACACCATGTAAATTTTCCATAATAGGTCCCCTTTAAAAGGCAGATTTACCTTGGGTAGAGACTTGGCAGGGGTGCAGTGAATCCCTCCAATATATTTGAAGTTGGGCAGGAATGGCCGAGGAAACTCAAAATCCCAGTAGGTTCGGATTAGCCAGATATCAGCTTTACCCATCATCTCACAAAAGGATGTGGGTCGTCCTGGAATAAGGAGCGCTTGACTTTAACTTAACTTTTAAAAAATATGTATTTTTTTATGGAAAGAAGCAGTTTTTTGCATAGTACATAAATATATATGGCTAATATAAATTTGCATTGATCATTTGTCTTTTGAAGTTTTGAGCTCACCTAAATATTCAGTGTAGTAGTTGTCATATTTTTTCCACAGAGTAATGGCCAAAACATCTTGAGAAAGGTAGAAGAGCATGTTGAGGATCCGCTCAGTAAAGCTCATCTTGTCTGTGAGTTTACTCATGGCTCCAGGAACAAATGATGGTGGAGCCGGTATCTGACCACACATCCGCTCTAGAGTGTGAGCGATGGAGAACCGTAACGTGTACACCAAGGGAATGTTCAGCTGTTCGGCCACTAAATCACTGCATGGGTAGATCGGGTCGGACAGAATGACATCAAATTTTTCATGCCGTAATTTGTCAATCAATCCTGGAGATGTGAGAATGCCATCACAGTATAAAAGACACAAATCCAGATCTTTGGAGAAAAGCTGGTAGAATTTCATATGAAGCTGAAATAGATTCAATTGGTCCATTTCATACATTGTGAAATGGAGAAATTCCTCGAGGAAGTAATGCATGGTCTTTTCAGAGATGGACACATTATAGCGGTGATACGCAAAGTGATCCGTTTCTTTAACATCCATGTAAAGAGAAGAGTTTGGCATCAACACAGTTACACTGTGTCCTCTGTCCATCAAAGTTTCTAACACAATTTTCAGATTAATCCAATGACTGCCCTCAGTGGGCCAGATTAAAATATTCCCACATTCTGCACTGCTGAGCACAGATACCAGAGAAAGGAGATGGACAATGAGTCTCATGATTACCAGCGATTGAGTATGTGATTACTCCGAATCCCTCAACCATATACTGTACTATTGGGTATAATTATTAACCTAGAATATGAACTTTAACAAGTGCATGGTGCAAAAACAAGAGCAAGTCGTGGTAGGGGTAGGGGTAAGTCAATAATGTGTTGAGGTAAAAGGTAGAAGGCACAGAGATAGGTACTGTATAGTAGGTTCACGTGTGGAATAAAAGTGGTTTGTCCATCACTGAGCAGTGTGTGTTTAAAGGTGGATATAGTGTCGATACAGTATGAAGTTAAACAAAACCTTTATTATCCATGTGTTGTCATTCACCCTACATCTAGTCATAATATCTGATTGGATAAACAAGGACGTTTATACAGGAGCATGTGACACTTGGCAAAATCTTGGAAACTGTTGGCACATTCATCTTGGAAATGTACCATAATCAAAATTCTGTTTTCTTGTCAATTTTGATCATATCATCAATCATATCTGTTGTAAAAAGGCCAAACCTTTGTGTATTTATAATAGTGAATCCAACACATTCAGCAAGTAAAACACACACAATATACAATATACACATCTATCTACATACAGTAATGTTGAGCAGTAAATATCATTGTCAGAAAGAACTCAAGTCCTTAGTTCTGTTTCACAATGACACCACAGTAAACTCACGAGGGGTCATTAACAGATTTGAGTCTGTTCACAATGGGCTTGAGTCTGCATGCTGTTGAAGTCTATGACGAATGGACAGCAGCCCCCTTGGCCTTCATATGGGCCAAATGATCTAGCTGGTCCATTTACATTTATGCATTTGGCAGACGCTTTTATCCAAAGCGACTTACAGTGCACTTATTACAGGGACAATCCCCCTGGAGCAACCTGGAGTTAAGTGCCTTGCTCAAGGACAGAATGGTGGTGGCTGTGGGGCTCGAACCAGCAACCCTCTGATTACCAGTTATGTGCTTTAGCCCAATACGCCACCACCACTCACTGTGGTCCACAGACAAGGGGATCCCAACTATTGGAACACCATGATATATGGCCTCAAACTGTATATGCCATTAGTGCCCCCATGAGTGATGAACGCTCTGGTTTCGGGGTGACCTACACCAGGAAACAAACATGGGTAATAGAGAGGATTCTTTTGCTATGGTAGAAAAATCGATAGTGGGTGCGATAGAGTTTCCTTCAAATGCATACTTGTGTTGTGATAAGAATTACGTTCTGACATATTTCAGAGCACAATACATGAAATCGAGTTTGCTTAGCTATAAGCATTTGTGTTTACATACTTTACTCACATGGGCCTATAACAGCATTAGACAAATTTAGGTTATACTGAACAATATAATTGTTTATATCCAAAAATGTATATACTCTCACGAATTGTAGATTCTAGTGTTTGCATCAAGTGTATATGGCTTCTCTCTGGCGTATCTCGATAAAACCTGCAAGGAAACAAAAACATAGCCTCAGTCTCAACTAATAAGCATAGCAATGACAAATACTTGATAGAGAAGTACTACCTGACTTACCAGTTACATTAACGCAAGACTAAATTAAACAAGATTATCTGACTATGAAGCTCTTTTTACTTGAGTGTTCTTCTCTTACCCATTACAATGAAATCATCAAGAAACAGGGTTCATTTGGTCATAAAAAGAATTGGAAGGAAAGAAAAAGCATGTAAGTATGGCAAGTAACCTTCTGAGGTGTCTGATTCATGGCTCCAGGAAAAAATGATGGTGGAGCCGGTATCTGACCACACATCCGCTCTAGAGTTTTAGCGATGGAGAATTGTAACATGTACACCACAGGAATGTTCAACTGATCAGCTAAAATCTTGAGTAGTGACATTAAATAATGAAATAATGAAGAGTGGGTCGGTCAGCATGACGTCGAACATCCCATGCCACAATTTGTCCATCAACCTTGGAGATTTCAGAATTCTGTCGCAGTATAAAAGACAGTTGTACTGATCTTTGGGAATATCTTATAAAATTGTACATGAATCTGTAGAGGGTTTAATTCAGTGTTTCTCAACTGGTGGGTCGGATTAATCCAATGACTGGCCTCAGTAAACCAGACTAAAATATTCCCACATTTTGCTGAGCTAAACACAGTTAGCAGGGAAAAGACACAGGCTTTGAGCCTTATGATTACCAGCGACCAGCGATCACTCAGTCTCCCTCAATCATATATAGTCATATATAATCAGGTATAATTATTAACCTAGAATATGAAATTGAAGGAACTGTTCAGGTCAAATCTAGAGGACAAAGACAATGAAATAAATCAATCAATCAATCAATCAATCAGTCAGTCTGTCTGCCTATCTATATATCTGTCTGCTTCTAAGCAGGTTGTAACAATCTGCCTCTTTGGGAAAGTCACACTAACCAAGGTCTATATTTTAAGATGTGCTATAAAATAATACATAAACACTGTTGCAAAATGGCCAAACTCTTTTGTGTATTTACAACAGTGAATCCAACACATTCAGCAAGTAAAACCCACACACCACAATATACACAATAATCCAGTTCATTGAACTGAACATGTTTGGTGTAAACAGCCTCCAAAGTTACATAATTAACTTCTGAAAAGACCAGCCAAAATATAGCTATAATTATAGCTGGAAAAGACCAGCTGTAATGACTGTTTTCAAAGAGGTTTCCCAAACAATCTCACCATCATCCACTGGTTAGATAAACCGATAGTCCCATCCCAAACTAACACCATCGATTGTGGCAATTATCATATAACTGCAATAAATTGAATGGTATCTGCACTTATAGTATTCTGTTTGTTTCCCTGTCCCAAGCTCTGGATTCATATCCCGAGGTTACCAGAGCCAGATCCTGCTCTGTTCCTGCGTGGTGTTGGACTCCACTGCTATGTGTCGCTGAGTGATGATGACTAAATGCAGCCGGTGCAAGTCAGACATCACTTCAGTCTACTACGATGGACTTCAGAGGATGAACTGATGCCAACTCCAACTGTAAGACATGGGATACTTCATATGCCACTGCCTGAACCATGGATTTAGGATAGACCGAAATGCATGATTTTCTGTAAAGCTGCTTTGAAATGATGTGTGTTGTGAAGAGAGCTATACAAATAAAAATGGCATGACTACTGCGTCTGTAACGAATACTCAGACTCGATGGTTGTGTTAAACCCGGAGGTTGTGTTTATTTAGTAAAGTGACTCAGTGAATGGGATGCAATCAGCGAAGCGATGGCAAGGGAACCTGGGACATCTACGATGGAGAGTTGAGCTTGGGTCACTGGAGTGAGTGAGCGCAGAGCTTGGGTAATCGACACTGGAGTGAATGAGCGTGGAGCTTGGGTTGTCGTCACTGGAGTGAATGAGCGTGGAGCTTGGGTAATCGACACTGGAGTGAATGAGCGTGGAGCTTGGGTTGTCGTCACTGGAGCGAAGGAGCGTGGAACTTGGGTTGTCGTCACTGGAGCGAAGGAGCGTGGAACTTGGGTGATCGTCACAGGAGCAAAGGTTGGTAGAGCTGGGAATCGTAATGGAGACCAGGGTTAGAGTAGCAAGGAAGTGAGTCTGTATTAATGATCGAGACCAGACGAAGAGTGAGGGGTGAACAGTGCTTTTAAGGAGTGGAGCTGATACGAGTGACAAGTGCAGGTGATCAGTAATCAGGGGAGAGGGATCGCAGAGTGTTAGTGCAGGGAGAGACAGGAGGATCTGTAACAGCGTCGAGCCTGCGATGTTGAAAGCGCCACAGTGTTTACACTCTTTAGGCAATTCAACCTATGAATAACTGACTTGTAGTTGATTAACAGTAACACATTAAACTGATATAGGAGAAAGTATTTTTACAGAAAAAACCAACACCCAATTTGACAAATTTATGATAACAGATCCTGCAGTTGCATGCTTATAAAAGGCCCTGTTCCAAAATGTTCTACTTTTCTTCCTCCCTTTCTCTGAGTTACAGCATGTTGCTTTTTGAAGTATAGATTTGCCTAATCTGATTACAGATCATTGGATTGTCAGTGTGCCATAAAAAAGTGCTCTAGACGAGAGGGCCACTGTCCAGCCAACAATGGGCATCCCTCCAGTCAGCTATGCACCTGCCTGCTCTCCAACCAGCTCTCCTGTCGCGCACAGATAGCACTTTCTACCCTGTCTCTTTCCCTCAGCGCTTCTCTCACTCTCTCTCTCTCTCTCTCTCTCTCTCTCTCTCTCTCTCTTCCATCCTTTTTTTCTGAGGACAAATATAAGGATTTATGACCCCTCCAGCCCTTTTTTTGGAGACAGGCTCAGACAGAGTGGGAAAAATGTAACATGCAGCATGTGAATTGGTTTAGACGTATAAAGAGATCAGGGCTAATCGGTTGGCACCAGAGACACTTCTACATTCAGCCGCTCTTTGGGGAGGGCAATGGAGCGCGGGAGTGAATGCATGTGAGAAAGAGAGGGAGGGAGAAGCCCATGATCTGCTCTATTGTGATAACAGATTTAGGCAGAGTGTGGGGCTCCGATAAGGAAAAGCACATTCAATAGAAGATTAGCCGCGTACTTGGAGTAGAACAGTGCAGGAGAGGAGGACACTTGGAACTATGAGGAGCAGGATGTGCTAGTGAAGCTGAAATGGATTCTGTGTATTATTTATTGTTGATCATTTTTCTGTTTACTTCATACAATCATTTGCCTCTAAAGAGTTGCTATTTATGCATAGAGCTTGGGTGTAATCTCAAAGCTTGGTATCTTTAGCAGATTTATCCATTTAAAGCAGACAGCAGCACAATATATCAATGGAGGAATTCTTAGATGCAGTGCAGAATATATTAGAGTGTATATACAGGTAGTTAACATTGTCAAATGTTTTGATTAGAGCTTATATGAAGGTATAAGGTATAGCTACCATTTATACCATTTTTAATCACCTTTTAGTCCTCACTTGTTCATATTAATTGGTCCTACAGTGTAACAAATTCATATTTAATATAAAAGTATTCCCTGTAGCCTCTCAAATAATAGGTCACCAATGCTAAATGTTGGTTAAAATAGTATAACAGGATGTCAACTTTCCAAAATTATTTCATGTCAACTACTCACATATTCTTCTAAATTTGAGCACAATATTTAGCTGATCTTGATTTGTGAATGTATGGGGAGTATTTTCCACTTGATTATGTAATTATCTTTTCTGATACCTCTCGAAATCTTGTATGCCTACCAGCATTTCTGTTTTTGTTAGAGGAAGTTTTTCCAGATATATTCATTTTAGATATTGACGGTCATGATGCATTGTGAGTGTTGTTTGAACAGGAGAGTTAAACTGAAAGGGTGCAATGTACCGGTTTTCTACCAAAGCTTCAGTAAGCACAGACACATTCACCAGATGAGTTTTGACTTTCTGTGTTTGGTTTAAGGATCAAAGTTGCCGTGTTTGTGTTTGTATGCTGTGTTAAATGGTAATTAGTTTGGAGGTTGGTCAGCTGCAGATTCCAAACAGGGGTAAAGTAGTATGAACAGCTGTCCACAAACCCTTTCTTCCTAAGTCTGTAATGATGACTCTAACACAGCTTGGAACAAATGCTTTAGCTTATATTAGACTAAACTGCTCTGAACACAAACGAGTTGTAAATTAATTTCAAGTTCAAATAATCTCATCTAATTTTTAAGACTGTTTCATGACAATTAAGCACATTTACCCCTAAAATTTGAATTACTGTAATGCAATAATATAATTCACATTACTGTGACTATTAATGAAAATACATACAAAACCACAAATCATGCAAAATTGTCATGAAAATAATGTTGCAAAGCTACAAATTTGAATTGCCTTAAAAAAGGCATCAAAATGTCTTTCTTTTCTTCAGGGAGTGAAATGTGACCGGAACATGTTCTTGGCAGGTTTTGTGAAATTCTTTCAGTAACTAAACTTATATATATCCGGTCCTCGAATCTGATTGGACGAGAGATGTTCCATGAGCACTGATCAGCACTCCACCATCAGTTCTCTGACGGTTCACTGTGTGTGTATCACTCCACTTGTGTTCATACTGTTCTAAACTAAAGTGTAGGAGTAGTGCATATTACTGTCTTTATTTTGGAAATGACATATATTAGCCAGCAGGTGGTGGCAAAAGATCATTTTTGTGTGTAATATGAGGCAGTTGGTGACATAAAGTGAATCCGTTAGTCATTGTTTGAGAACAGTGCTTTGTGATTGCTCGTATTACTAATACATTACCAAAGCTAGGAAATAGCTTTAAACGGCTTTAAACGGACAACTTCAGGATTAAGGCTCATGCTGAGAGACACAATGGACTGATTTGTTACAGAACTCATGTGCTTACCTTTTATCAGAGTTTCCACAATGGATGCATACTGTTTAAAATGGCGGAGGACATCGCTGTTTCTATGGTGAATGACTCTTGTGCACAGGCTACAGCGAAATAGAGAGGAATACCCCGCGTGGACATCTATTTTCCACTGAAAAAACTGACAGCATCTCTGACTGAGTGTGGCAACAGGTGATCGCACATGCTCTCTCTCTCTCTCTCTCTCTCTCTCTCTCTCTCTCTCTCTCTCACACACACACATACACACACACACACACACACACACATCCAGCCATCTATCCTTGTTTATCCAATGAAACAGCACAAGCCATGATACTATTTATAAAGTAACATTTTTGAATTACTAACAGAGGCTTGGACGCATGTTTTGAACCAGCAACGGCAGATTCTGATCCGTCGCGTAAGAAAGCATTTCCATGCACTAATGTGTTTTTATGACCATACTCGGATTTCCTATTTTTTTTAAATGTACTTGTTCATTGAACTGTTGTATATAAGCAATATCACACTCGCAATCGTGCGATATGGCCCTACTGCTGTAATTACCTACAGCACTCGGCCTGCGGCATAATCACAGCAGTGCTGATGTAGGGCCATATAGCACGATTGCAAGTGTGATATTGCTTAAATATATATATATATATATATATATATATATATATATATATATATATATATATATATATATATAATTTTTTTTTTCTTCTTGACAGGGCTTGTGTAATGGTTTCTGCTTGACCTACGGGATTCAAACAGCCAGCCAGCATGGGAGGCAGACACACTAACCTGGAAGCTAAAGACTACAGCCTCTATCGCCAGTTGCTAGTGCACCTCTTGAGGCCTGGGGAGTGATGTTTACACACTGGTGATATCCCAGCCTAGGCTGTGCCTATAAACGCACGTGTGTGTGTGTGTGTGTGTGTGTGTGTAAGTGGGTGTTTGTGGGGTGTGGCTGACACACCTGACGCTTGTTGAGTTGGGAGCTTAAGTATCCTTGGAGGTGTTCAGGATTGGGGCCTTTGTTGGCAGCGGCGTCCTCACAAGGCATGGAGCTGCGACATGGCATCAATCTGAACTGGTGTCAGCCGGCATGGGAGGTGTGCACACCAGTCGATAGTGCACCTCTTGAAACTTTCAAATTTCAGTCAAATAAAATATCTCAAACTAAAATCAATTACAATAGATTTTCTATAGGCTACTGACGTTCGATCGCAACACAAACACAAACATACACACTCCCTCTTTGTGCGCCTGATTGGTCACTGGCGAGTGTGGATTTTGACTCCAAGATGACCTCCGGCATTAGACCAAAAGTTAAGCTGTGTCTACAATCCCCTCTCTCATGTGGCCTGGACACTTACAGAGGTCATCGCTATGGTCACACTGCTCTTAAACAGCCTCTGCGGTGGACAATTATCTGACCACAGCAGAACAGCCCATCAGAGAGCTCAGAACGGACCGATAGGCATTCACACACTTATAAGGAGGAAAAGTGTTCTGATCAATCTGATGAAGAGTGATGAAATATTTTAGTACATTTTCAGAAGGTCTCTGAATGATTGTTTTTTTTATTAAATAAATTAATACAATAAATAAAGATTTTGAAGTAAAACAATTGTTTGATTAATGAGGGCAAACATTTTACAATTCTAAATAATGAATGCACAAAAACAATCTTTGGCAAAACATATTTTGTATGTAGTTTAAATTATAGCATTTTTTCATTAAATAAATTAGAATGTAATGTGCAATTCGCTGCACTGGCTGAATCCATTTATACATACAAAAAAATGATTTTATGATTTAAGCATTTCAATTTAAAAACAAAATTCCATCAAACTGAATTGAGCTATATTTAACAAAGTAAAATAAAAAAAAACGAAATACAGTTTTATTAATTTAATTTAGATAAAAATGACACTTTTCAATTTGATGGAAGTTTTAAACGAAATTGCAAAACGTAAATCTTAAAACTTGGCTAAAATACTTTTTATGCAGCATAAATAAATAAAAAATACAATTAAATATATTTCAAATCTAAAGAGGTTGCAGTGTTTTCATTGTTGTTCATTCAGACAAAGAGATTAAATTAAATAAATGCAACAACAACAAAAAGTACAGATGAGATGCTCATAAAGTGCATCCTTGACAGGGCCTCCGCTCACTTACAAATGATGGCAGTTTTGAAGCATTAGCAAATAACGCCAACACATTCATGTTTTAGTCTCTGGGTTTCTGCAGATCAGTTGTTTCCAAAAGGCGTTGATGGATAGAGTGACTGTGATGTCATAACTACCTCTAAAGAGTCACAATGAACAATCCAAGAATCTGGAATCTGCTTCAGCTTTATGTCTCCATGGAGATGGAACTTTGATTTCACCACACTGACAATGTCACAATCATAGAATCCTCTAATGGAATGTTGACGCTTTAGTTCAGAACATTCTATTAAGGAGAAATTAAAATCCTTAAGTTCTATTCAAGCAACCGTCTACCACGCTTCTGAACTGCCGCAGCTGGACCCGGGCGAGGGTGGGTCAGTGTCGCTGTTCCAGGTGCGGTCAGTGCGCAGATTTTGCATGTTCCCTGTAAGCAGTGTGAGAAGTGCGGCTTGAGAGTGAGCCGTTGGTTCCCCTCCCTGGTTTTCCAAAATAGTAACCAGAAAATTGATGTATCGCATGGCTAGCCGTAGAATCTCATTCTTACTGAGCTTTTTCTCAGGTGGGTGAGTGGGGATGAGTTTCCGCAGCTCTGCAAAGGCAGTGTTGACGTTATGTTGCCGCCAGCGCTCACGAGTGTTGGTGAACACCTTCCTTGTCATGATACTGCGGTACTTCTGCAAAAAGAGAGAAATGGTCTTACACTGGTCTGAGCACAGGCGTGGGTCAAATTCAAAGCAAGATGTCACAAAGCATTCTGTTAATAATCAGAAACATTCAGAAACTGTATATACACAAACAAAACCAGAGAACTCAAAGCAGCAAGAAATGCAACACAAGAGAACAAACAGCATCTTACCACTTTCTGCTGTCTTTAAGCTTTACGAATGTTGGAGCTTCGAGCAATGAAATTTGATGAAAAATCTCAAAACAATCCAGGACACAGGTGAAAGCAGCAGTTTTTAAGGAATAAAAAAAAGTGCTGTAAGTTCATTACATTAATGACAAGTAATAAGCCAGTACCTGTCCTCTCCTTCCCAGCTCTCTGACATTCGCTGAGCCCTTTAACAATCTTCTCAGACAGACACGAGAGTGAAAGAGAGTGGATATGAGGGAGGGGTGGGTTTTGTCTTGTGCATCTCATTTTTATAGTCATTCTGCTGAGTGACGTCGCACTGGTAGAGTTGGGGGCTGAGAGCACACGGAATGATTTTTACATCTGCTATTAATGCATTAAAATCGATTAACATAATGCATCATGATGCCATTCACAGCAACAGCATTTGGGGGCTAAATACAAAGAAAATCCAGTTTGTAACAAGCCGAACATGTAAAATGAACTGTGATTTAGTGTATAAACCAAGCAGATTATATAAAAGTAGACTAGAAAGTGTTTGTCTTGTACATCAAATATTCAACTAAAGAATTAATTAAAAGTTATTTAAAAAACTGTCCTTAAAGTTTTCAACCATAGCCCAGTACCAACATTTTTATGTCTTTCCTTAAATTGTTTTAAATTGATGGATGTCCTCTTTCTAACCCATGATATACATTTGTATAGCCTATATTTACCCCTATATTTAAATGTTAGCTTTTAATTTTTTTTTTCACATTGCAAATACTTTCTGGTAAACAGTTATGCTGTCGAATCACAGAAAAAAACTCATCCCACAGTTTTCAAAAACATACATAGAAACATACTGACTGAAATCCATTTACAAAGTGTACGAAGCAATCTGGGGTAGGGCAAAATATAACGGCGTAACCCAAGACAAAATATGAGACAAGTTGACACTATTTTGTGTTAATGGACAGCGTGCCACAAATGCAGTCAATAGCGGTCAGAACATTCCTTTAATATCAATTAAAAAGAACAAATAAAGATATTATTGTTATTATTGTGAGTTTGTTCATTATGGTCTTAAACACCAAATCCACATTCACCCCATCGGGCAACAACATATATGACAGACTTTTCAAAGCCGACATATTGCTTATGAACTCCAACAGATATGCGTCTGTAGTGCAACATTTGTTTCTTTCTTTTGTTGGGATGCTGGATATCCACCTGCTAACAGATCTATTACAGGGACTCCATCCAATAACGAAGTGACATCATAATGAAAGCCATTCCTCTGATTGGACAACACGGTTAAAGTCTCAGCATATTCACCCTGACAGAGTGATAATAAGGGTTTTGTTTGAACGATGGTAATCTTATTTAGCATGTCCTGGGGCTCCACATAAATTACACGAGGTTATGACAGAGGCAAGCTTGTGGATCAGCAAATTCTTTGAGGCTAAGTTCCCTGAGGTCCCAAAAGTCCCCTCTCTCTCTCTCTCACTCTCTCTACATCCCTTGTTTCTCTCTAGTACTTTCAACCTCCCTTCAGACCAAAAGCTGGTGTCTTACTGCAGCAATTGTTGCCGTTCTCCTCCAAACCTACGAGTGTTGTTTTAGAGGCACGACGTTGCGTTAAAAGTCTCTCTGCGAATTGTGGGGGATTTGCATAATGGGATTAATGAGGGATTAGGAGTCAGGCAAAGGACAGACCAGCTCTGAAGGGTTTCATAGGATCAAGCTGAATTCACGACCCCATTCATACAGGCCCGACTGCAAAACACACCCTGCACCTGCAGAGCTGGCTTTCAGAGCTCCCGAAAACTTGAGGAGAAGAGCTCCACTCATATCCTGCACTAAACTAAACTCATCAATCAGATCTTTTAATATGAACTCGTCAAATTATACTAACACCAAATTATCTGAGCTGTTATTCACGTTAATTTGATCTGACTCACTCTGCTGCCGGGACTGTACAGCATCACTCCACTAGTTACCTGAATCATCTCTTTAACATGCCGAAAGTGCACTTGACTTCATGCACATTTGATTATAAGCCAGGTTATAACTCTCGTCTGCATCATTTCATTATTATTTGATTAACTTGTGCTATCCATGATCAACAAAAAACGTATACAAGCATTTCTATTACAGTAAATCAAATTCTGTTAATCGCCTGCTTTCCACAGGCGGTAATGTTAATTGTGCTGGGCAAATTGCACTTAGTTTTGGAAATAAAGCACAAGATATGGAGCACCTGTTTAGTGGATTTCTCTCCCAAGTGTCCATAGCTATTAGAGAGCATCCTTACTAGCAATACAATGTTCCTAAAATTATAAAAACCAGGATTTCTGCCTGTTTTATTAAGTCCAATCGCTTACAAATGTATAGAGCGCACATGCCTACGTTTAACACTCAAAGCAGTTAGCTCATATCCCTAACCCTATGAAGTATGAGCAGTTATACTGATGCTTTCCTTAGGAATCACCACTAATAAAATAAATGTGAGAACCTTGCCAAAAGGTTCCTAATGAAGCATTTATTGCATAATTGACAGTGCAAATAGGATGCCAAAAGATGTGACTTAACGCTAGCAATAAGGAGAACGACAAAAAAAGGTCAGATTTGAACAGCACGCTCTTTTCTCACACCTTTCTTCCCGTCTGAAAGAGCAGCGTGATTACAGAGGCTTTTACTGTCCCATAACTGAGGTGTTTATTTAGAGCAGTGTTTTACTGCCTTAGACTAGACACACACCAACCCCTGCACACCCTTAATTGTGTCCAAACACTGTCCAAAACTTCTGTTTTAGGTGCTATTGTTTGTGTAGGCAAGCAGAGAGTTCAGCCATGTGAATGGGGAGCGTGTTAGTGTTATTTATGAAGGCTATTTGCAATTTTATGGAGGAGGCAAATGGGGGTGCAGAGAGAGTTAAAAGGAGAGTGATGGATAGAGGAAAATGCCCGATGGGAGCGTCTTTTCACAAGCTCATTCCAACGAGGGGCTGAAGTCAGACTGCTGGCGTGCTGAGATAAGCCCCTCCGACCCCCATTACTCTCCCTCTTTTCCTCTTCACATCGTCGCTTTTACCCTGCTCTGACTATCGGTGATAAGAAGACTGTTTTGTAATTGAATGACTATCTTTCTATCACACTCGTTTTAAAAAACAGCGAAAGGCTAGAATTGTGCATGTGGTGTGGGAGATAAATTAATGGCTACTGTTACCGTGGCATCCCTCATCATGCACATCAGTAATTTGGAAAATGATTTTTTTTACTGCTATAATCAATTCTGCTTCATGTAACATGTGGCTTATTCAGGTCCAGACCAGTTAAGGATGCACAGCCACAGCTTGACCCCCAGTAAATTGGTAGGTTTGTAAATATGTCGTTGATGCATATGAAAAGACGTCTTTCATCAGCATTCAGATGCATTGTTTTCACCTGCTACTGTGTGCACTGTAAAGCTGAAGCATACACGTTCACTCTCAACTGAATGGTCAGAGGTCTTTAGATAAAGAAGTCATATGAAACTTCATGGTTTTACAATTAGTTGTGGGGAAAAAAACAGAATAGCAGTAAATACTTTTGAACAATCAAAATACAGTACATTATAAAAACTTAAATCTTGTTTAATCTTGTGAATCTGTAATTCTAAAAACATAAATCTAATGAAAATCTAATGAAAAATTCTAATCTATAAATGCTAAAATCAGTTAAATAAATTATATATATATATGTATATAATTTAATACATTTATAATTAATAGTAAACAATTTTGGTAAAAATTTAAATCTAGTTGAATGGAAAAAAAAACTTAAATCTAATGAAAATCTAATGAAAAATTCAAATCTATAAATGCTAAAACCAGTTCAATAAATGATGTATATATATGTTTATAATTTAATACATTTATAATTAATAGTAAGCAATTTTAGTAAAAAGTAAAATCTAGCTAAATCTAATAACGCCTGTTATTCTATTAAAAAAAATTATTGCTTTATAATCATGTCAATTTAATATTTATAAATACTGTACAATCAGTAAGATGTTCAAATTGACCAGGGTTTTCTTCTTATTTGTATTGTAATTTCAATTAATTTCAAGCTGAACAGAGAATATTGTTAATATTCAGTAGCTTAGTGGTGTTAGTTTAAACATTAATATGAACTGGTTAATGAAACGATAACTATATCTATGAATATAAATATAAATATACATAAATATTTGAAAGAACATATGAACGCACTATATGAATGCGCACATCATATTACATGATACATGCATTAACTTGAGAAATATTCAGAAATCAATCAACAGAAAATGTATGTAAGGGCATGAGAAAAATCTCAGTCTAGTCTCTAGAACTCTCTCACAAAGCAGCTTCCCTCTCATACACTGTGAAAGCACTGGGAATAGACAAATACATAAATAAATAAATACATAAATAAAAACGCTCCAATGGACCAATATTGCACATCAGACATTAGAATAAAAAACAACAACAACTAGTATGAACCAGTATTGCATGAGTTTCCTGGTTCTCACTAATTCCTTTGTGATGAATTTCTTAATTTACGTTAATTAAGAAATATTACTTAAAATACTTTGCAAATAACTAGATTTTTTTTTTAAATAAAATTTTAAGAAAATGTGAGTGGCGCTTGCACATGCAAAACAATGCTAGTGTGCTATGTGGTTGCAACAGTGTTCTGGGTAGATACTACTAGGTGTTTGCTTACTGGCCCATCCCAACGTTTTTACAATATTTTGGTGCCTAAATATGGCTTGATCACATCAAAGTCTGAACACTTATTATTAATGTCCATAGCACAAGTTACATGTTAAATTTTAACACTTATGTTCAGGGGTTTGTTCAAATTTCTAACTCTAAGTATTGGCAACAGTAATATGGATGCTTGCCTTAGAAAACGCCACTAAAAGACTGGAATTAATGGAGTGGCGGTGGTGTAGTGGTCTAAAGCACATAAGTGGTAATCTGGTAATCAGAAGGTTGCTGGTTTGACCCCCACAGTCACCACCATTGTGTCCTTGGGCAATACACTTAACTCCAGGTTGCTCCAGGGGGGGATTGTCCCTGTAATAAGTGTTCTGTAAGTCACTTTGGATAAAAGCGTCTGCCAAATGCATAAATGTAAATGTAAAAAGCATACAAGTAGTGTGTTTCTGTATGTTATGCATGGTCTTAAAGATCTATAACTTTGTATGTTGCATAAATATGTTTATCTATGCATACGTATGTGTGTACCACTGTGCAGGTCTTCTCCTTGTCTCTTCCTCCCGCTCCTCTATCCTGGGATGAACCGCTCTCAGATGAGCTCCAGAGAGCCTGCAGTCCAGAGCCAAACCCACAGACTTCATCCTTGCGGCCCAGTGCGTCTAGGGTAGGAAGAGAACATGGGATCCTTGTGGATTAGCTTTCCCTGACAATGGATTTGGGTTTGAATGAATGTGTTCTTCACGTTGTGGATGGCAGACACTCGTTGTAGCTGAACTTTTGCAGAACTGACATGATGTTAACAGGTTTCATGACTGTGTTAAAAACGAGTTGGATCTGGAAGCCATGTTTCCTCTCCTTTTCTTCTGACGCAACCTGCTATAATAAAGAAGCAATTTAAACCATTACTCACAAAATATTTGACCATTTGTTCCCGTGAACTGGGTCTAAAATGAACTTTTGGCCACACTGGCCAATTGCCGGTGAATGGAGAAAATATTTACATAAAAATATAAATATTAATTGTTTTCTTAAACATTCATATTTCTCACTGAGTGAAAACATTATACATAAATGCTGGTAACTGGTTATAACTGGTTAATTTCATTGTGAAATATAAATATAACCCAAAGGGTTTATCATAGTAAAGTTTTTGGAGCAACACCAATTCATGTTGCCTGAAAAAATTAAACATGTCCTTTGATCCTGAAGTAAACTTCTGCATCACACATTTCTTTGTCTAACTGTCCATTGTGGATGCCAAATTCTGTGCAAGAAGACCTTTTTAACAGCTATGTATAAATACTGCATATACTGTATATGCACGGCTAATCCAGATACAAAGAAAATATTATTAGAGGTAAAAAGTCCATTTCTCAGTTGTTTCCAAGTCTACACTGAATTAATGTTACATGTGATGCATTAATACAGATTTGATGCTGTTGGTTTTTGACTGAGAAGGAAGATCTTTAATTAAAATTATACTTAACTGTTAATTAACTGTATGCTGTTATGATTTCTATGCTGATAAATCCATCATACAGGGGGGGAAAACTGCATATTTTCACTTATTTGGTGAGCCAAGTGTCAGAAATAGAGAAGAGTGAAAAATAAAGTAAATTTAATGTAAAAATAAAACTTAAAAATCCAGCGTAAAACTCCCACAAGGGAAAAAAAACTGTGCCCCATTGTGGAAAAAGTAAAGTAATGAATCCAGGCTGGAGCAAGAGGTTATGGGGAACAGAACTGACCGGAGCGAGAACAGGAACAGGGATGAAACAGGGCCAATTAAACACCACCACTAACACGCAGACAAGACCGACTGGAAAACAAGACAAACTGGCACTGGACAGCAAACACGAGGAGAATAAAATAGGGAGAGAAATTAACAGTGTTGGGGAAGCTACTTTGAAACTGTAGTTTGACAAGCTACTCATAATATTAAGTAGTTAAGCTACATTCAAGATACTCTTTTGAAAAAGTAGTTAGCTACACAAGAAGTTACTATCAAAATGTAGATAGCTACATTGAAGCTACTTAATAAGGCAATATGTATTAAATGTGTTGGCTCAGCGGTTAAGGCTCTGGGTTACTGACCAGAAGATCAGGGGTTTGAGTCCCAGCACCACCAAGACACCACTGTTGGGCCCTTGAGCAAGGCCCTTGACCCTATCTGCTCCAGGGGTGCGGTTACATGGCTGACCCTGCACTCTGACCCCAGCTCAGCTGGAATATGTGAAAACTAATAAATTTCACTGTATATATGCAAAAAACTGTGTGTATAATGTGTGACCAAAATAAAGGATTCTAATACAGTTAATAATGGCCATAAAATACAACAGTATAAAAAGATCAAAAACATTTTTATACTTCACATTTTCAGTCCTGCTGTGGCCAGGTGTAGACTGAAGATCACATTTTTATGACAAACTTTCCTTGGGCTGGCATTTGTTGTTCTTGTCACATAGTGTTTAGTGTGGATAATATGTGAATAAAGACTTGGAAACACCTGCTTTCATGCTCATTGTATTTTCTGACTTTTTTTGCCATTGACATGCAAGTGCCAGCTTTACAGGTCACATACAGAGGTTGCTCTACAAATGTTTGTTTGCTTTGTTCAGGTCCAGAAAAAGTGGAAAAAGTGGTCATCCTAGATTATTGCATAATAATACATGCCATAAATGATTTCTTTTACCAATCATTTTATTTATTTTACATGAAAATAATAGTTAATAAATGCTAAAAAAAAATGAGTAATCAAATAGTTCTGCATGATAGTAATTATTATAATAATATATACTGTATATTTATAAATCTAATAATAATAATAATTCACTCGCTGTTCCCAATAATGCACAGATGATGAGAAGTGAAATAAACATATTTAGAACAGAAACAAAATCCCTCAATAATAACAATAAAGGCAATAATAACTTTTTGAATTATTTTATTTAAAATAGCAAAGGTAAATATGCTGTTGTGTGATCTGTTAAGAACAAAGTGTCTTTGTTACATAAAATAATAAAATGGTGTTCTTTTATCATTTTCAGATTTACCTGCTCCTGTACAATCTCTTCTTATCCAAGTGAGCTGTAATAAGCTCTAAGTAGATGGCAGTAATTCACTATTTTTGTTTGTGATCTGCCATTACAAAAGAAGAAGATGATGCTGCCTGATTCTGATCAGAAGACAGAAATATTGTTGGACATCTTGGCGGTAAAAGTTTGGCTTCTACACAATAAGGAAGGCTATTAGTTATAATCTGACCAACATGATGTAGCGTTTGGTCACGCTGCACCACTACTTGCTGGAAAAAGTAGTTCGCTACTGGAAAAGCTACTCTGTTTTAAAAGCAGCTGAGCTACTGTCAAGCTACTGAAAAATGTAGTTAAGTTATTAGCGTCACTACATTTCGTTAGCTACTCCCCAAAACTGTAAATTAAACGGGTTAACGGGAGAGGTGAGACAAATGAACTAATAATAAGCCAACATGGAGGCGGGGTATGAAATAAGACAGAGAGACATTCGGTGATACAGAAACAAAACAAAGCCACGTGCTCTCACAAGACAACAAAACACTGAATGGCATGAGCGCACCAAGACAATATGGCAATATACGCCCATGCCAACCGACAAACAAGGCCAGCGAATGCATAGCAACGCCAAGCAAAGCGATGTCACGCATTCTCAACCTAAACTAAGCCTGAGAGTACATCGCAAGGCTGAACCCGGGGAGCGATACTGTAGGTGATTCCTCACCCCTCACCAATTTGTTTGGGCATTTTACATTGGCGTAACTGTCTAGCTCATGTTTAGACAGACCAACAATATTTGGATATTTATTTGACATGTTTGATGTCAAAACATCAGGAACTCTTCACTTCTGCAGTAGACAGTGTGTTTCAAAAGCATAGACAACTTGTTATATTAAAATGTATTATTATAATTAAATTTCACCATGAAAGTCTGCACATGACATATAAGCAACAGAGAAAGCATTAAAAGCATAAGATTACATGTTTAATGATAGTGGCACCTGGTGGCGAAGGTTGGTAATGCATTCCTTTTTTTTGAAGAGAGAAAACAAATTTATTTTTGGAGAGAAAACATTTTTTTTTTGAAGACAGAAAATAAAAATTTTGAAGAGAGAATTTATTTTTTTTTTTTAAGAAAGAACACAATACAGTATATTTCTGTAAAAACTCATTTACTATCACTGGACATTGCTGTGCGGTCCTAAAAATGTCAAGCTTTTATTTTTGTGGAAAACTGCATATTTAGAATTATGCAAAAGTGAAATTTGTGAATCTGGAGTGCTTAAAAAAATAAAGCGCTCAGCGCGCATAAACCAACAGAATTAGGAGCACATCTGTTGAGCGTGGGATCTCATGTGTCTCTAAGCACGAGATGGAAACATGGAGCGTGCACAGAACCGCTCAGAAATCACTGAAAACACTGTATCATAAGCCTCACACGTACTCTTAAAGGGTTCCTGTAGTTCAACTGGTCGAGTCATATGTTCGATTCCCAAGGAACACACAAACATAGACATGTACAAATACAGTATGTACATATATGTTATACATCTTTGGCTGCTACATTGTGTCTCGTTGTTCCAGCGTCTATTCATTAACATAGGCTGCTATAATGTAGTCTGTTACAATAAGTACAAAAGAGTGCATAATCAAAATATAATGCGTAATATTTTGTCATAATGAGAAGACTCGCTGGTCTAAGCTAATCAATTTAGGAGAGGGATAAAGGCCGCCAGAGACGGCAGTCCGGGAGAGAGAGAGCTACAGGCAGCTGCCCTGTATGTGTTTGTGGTTATGTTTGTGTCTTTTTGTTTAATTAAATATTACTTTGATGCTTCATCCGGTTCTCGCCTCCTCCTTTCCCTGTTACCCTGTTACAGCAGTGTTAAGTTGAAAACAGTTATGAAGACCTACAGTATCTAGATGTTTTAATGAAAGATTTCGCTGCTCCAGAGTGTAGAACGCTGTCTTTGCCCCCCGGACAGAAAGTCACGCTGCATGCTGTTGGAGTTTGTTGCTGTGATGATTCATGCTTTCCCCATTTAACTTGGAATTTGAAACTTCATACTGGGAATACACCTAATTATATGGTTGAGTGACAATAAAGGGATTTGATTTGATTTGGATGTTCTTATGAAACATATGCCATTGGTGACATCTTACCCCTTGTGGACAAAAGGTCAACATGTGTTCAGTGAACTTTATCTGTATTTCTGGGCAATAACAGTGAAAATGTTGAATTGCTTTTAGTTGATAAGATTTCAATGATTTCAATGATTGTGGCTTTACAGATATATAACTTTAAAAAATAAACCTACCACCTACTCTGAGAAATATTGACTCAAGTTGACAATAAGTAGCAAAACTGTAGCAAAATGATTACTCTGCATCTCTCGGTGGGAGTGCAAATGATTCGCACATTCATAGGCAATTGTAAAGAATTATGCATGGGCGCTTACTTTGGTGTTGCCACCCCTCATAGTTCTAATGCCACCCCCTTGCTGTCCCATATATCATTTTCTAGATCTGCCCTTGCATCCTCTGTGAGTAAAATTATAATTTTCTATAACAAACATCAACATTTCATGGATATTCTAAACTTTTGAAGGATAAATACATTCGAAAGTTTTATACCTTATTCTTCATGTTTTAATGAAGTAATGAGATTCAGTACTAGTTTGGACTCAATTTAACTTAGAAGCTTGAATTTTGCCTTTTATGCAAATATAATTTGTGTTTATGTATGAATTTAGCAACATTTTAATCCAAGTTTTTTTTTTTTTACATTTTCAATAAAACTTAAAATTTTACGTTTTTCAATAAAATTATGGGGACACTAGAAATGTATCAAACCCTTGCAATTACCAGTTTGTAACCTAAAAAAAGTCCTCGTAAACCACTTAAACCTGCCCACACACACACACACACACACACACACACACACACACACACAATATATAGCAAATCTTGTCATCTATTATTGACACTGGAAGTCAAACCCCATAAAGTAAAAGAATTAACCTTCACATCAAAGTTCTCAGACTTGTGTCCAAACAGCACAAATGTAGAGAAGATGAAAATCTGATTGATATAGATGCTGATGGAAAACCTTTAGAGTGAAAGAATCAGGAAACAAAAAGCTTGATAAAAAAAAATGCCATAGCTTAATCAAATGATGTGCAGTATTAGCTAAAAATATCTGACTGCTCAATGCAATTATTGACCAATCAGAATGATTGTCCGAATTCAGAGCTCGCACCAAGAACGCTCAGATACCATCTTATTACAAAAAATTGAAATAATAAGAAATAAATAAATAAAACACTAACAGGCTAATGTTAGTGTTTTAATAAAACAAGAACCCTTTCTACAAGTATTATTTATTTCTTACATAATCATAATAAAAAAATAATCTTATGCTCAGAAGTTTGTGATTTAAAAAATAACAAACGTTACTGAAAGAGCTTTCCAGTGTATTAGTAACTGGGTGCTAATTCTGCAAATGAGACGACTTAAAGGAGACCTATTATACAAGATGTAATATAAGTCTGTGTCCCCAGAATGTGTCTGTGAAGTTTCAGCTCAAAATACCCCACGGATCATTTATACACCATGTTGTAAATGCCTCTTATTGAGTGGACTCAAAAACACTGTTTTCGTGTGTGTCTCTTTAAATGCAAATGAGCTGCTGCTTTCCCCGCCCCCGACATAGCGCTGGTCTCCATGGATACAATCAGAGACAACGGTAACTTTAGCTGTATTAGCCGTGGAATCGGCTAGCAAGCACATTTGGAAAGACGATTTGCAAACATTCACAAAATATAAAGTGCGATACTTACATCTTCAGGATATAAAGCTGGAACACGAACAGTTGGTATTTATCCATGCTTGAGAATCACATTTTTTTGGAATATCCTGCTTTATATTTACATTCATTCCCAAAGCAGTCCGGTGTAAAATGATTTGCACAAACATACACACATTTTTGTATGTTTTGGGGCACATTTCCTTGAACTAAATTTGTCCACTGCGTATTCAGTGGCTCTGATGCCGGGAGTAAATTAAGTCTCTTATGTTCACTTTTACATTTTTCTCACTGTATCTGCTCTAGCATGGGAAAAAATGGCGGACTGTGTGTAGATCACTCAGGGGAGGATCTATGATAATAGGGTGGAGTCCGTCACCAGTCGTGGGCGTGGCCTGCTCTAATGTGACGTTACTTTAGAGCAGAAACAAAAACCATTAATTTTGACACATTTTGAATTTTGCATAATAGGTCCCCTTTAAATTTTGCTTCAAATTGATCTTGCATTAAAATTTTGGATTTATCGTAGATTTAATTCAGTATCTTACCTTTCAGAGGTGTAGTTCTGGTCTACATATTTATGAAGCACAAAAGAATAACATTTTAATTATAATTTATTTAAACAATTATTTTTTTTATATATAAAACAATACTATAAAAATACATATTTTTATTATTATTTAAAGTCACAAGGATTTTGCATTAAAAGTTTTAATTTCTTTCAGAATTTATTTTAAATTCAATTAAATGTCTTACCTTCTAGAGGTGTAGATGTTCGAAATATTTCTGATTTAAAAAAAAACTTAAAAAAGCTCTGTTTTAAAAACATTAAAATTATTCTCAGGGATAGGGTGACATCATATCCTTTGTAAAAATTAACTAAAGTAAAGGTCATAACAAATATAGTTGTAAAGAGCTATTGTATATGAGCGTACACGCGTGTACAATTGCGTGATGCATGCGTAGCGCCAGCCTTGGTGGGTGGTGAGTTTGGCAGTGATAGATAAGAGATTTCTGCTCTATCATGCCACCCACACAGTCTCTCTCTCTCACACTCACTCACACACACACACACACACACCCCAGCTTAGCTCATCTGGAAACATCCACTTACATTTGACATCACCACTGGCACCTACTGAGTGTACGCACATGTAACTCAAATTAAAACACAGAGAAATAAGCGCAATATGTTGCTTTGAACATATGCAACGATTTATTCATACAAAAAAAGACACTATCTGAATCAAGAAATGGAGCTCATGAGCACATTACAGAAAATACCTTGAAATGGGAGAACGTTGCCATGTTTGGCTATGATCAGTATGGAATACTAATGTACATCATACTGGTTAGTATACATACAACAATAATGGGTGAGTTCTGAATGGAATTCCCACACTGCTTTTACTTATTTTGCCATAAACACACACACACACACACACACACACACACACACACACACACACACATATATATATATATATATATATGTATATATATATATGTATATATATATATGGCAAAGTAATACCTAGCAGTATGTTAGTATGCCACTTGGATGTCACATGGCCAGGGGCGGGGGCGGGGCCAGAAGGGTGGCAGCTGCCCCCCTAAAAATGAGATTTGCAACCCCAAATCGACCCTGCTCGCGTCCTGGAGACGATGCGCAACAGCTTAACCTGTCCGTGTCGCACATGGTCCATAACAGCGTTCTGCGTCAGAAGACAACTCCCCCCCAGACGGAATCCTCCGCAAGAGGACACCATGACATTCGTCACACTGGAAATGGAAGGTCAAGCTGAGTGCAACGCATTGCACGATTTTATACTGTACATTTTGGCAAACGTAGAAGGTCATCCAGGTTTGCATAGAGAACATTTGCATATTGTACAAGATAGACTATGCTGAATACATATTCAGAGTAATATGGTAGCATGCAATTCTGAAGATAGCCTAAGTGGCTGTTCAAACTGAATGCCTTCTTGCACTAAAAAAAAAGCTGGATGCAGAGACGTGGTGTGATGGTCAAAGAGGTCCGTCTAGTGCATGTTTTAAAAAAAAGGATGCAAAAATGCGTTTTGTGTCAACGGTCCTTAAGTCTTTGGTTTTGTCCATCTGACACTTAATTCTAGAGTATGGCTTAAATATGATAAAAGACCAAAACATACAAAATGTAGAACACTACACTTCCAGAGAACTGACATATAGGAAAAGTTGTCCCACAACGTTGGACGTCAAATGTAAAATACAAAAGGCTGATTAGACCTTCATTTGCTCTCTGGCTGAAAGCATCAGCATCTAAAGCCTTTTTGTTCTTGATTATTGAGGATATATCGCAAAAAATCATTCTGGTTCATTTAAAAGAGTCAAAGAGAGGCTGGAAAATGACGAGTCTGAACTCATGAAAATAATACGACTACGGCAACATTTTTTGCTAAATTATATTATGTGGTGCGTTACACGTATAGTAATAGTGCTTTGATGTCATTAGACAGCACTGTGGTAGGAAGACGGCGAAAAAGCGAGAGTTTATGAACTGATAATCTGTGGGAATCTCGGAAATGAGAATCTCGGAAAAGTTAAGACTTGTTGCACTGTGAAATCGTGAAAACATGCGGTGCTTGTCGAAAATATAGATTTTAGATAGCCATTTCTATCTTAGAGACTGACCCGCCTCACCATTCTGAACAGCACTGTGGCAGCAGTGGAGTCATTCAGGTTCCTGGGCACTACCATCTCACAGGACGTGAAGTGGGAGACCCACATTGACTCCATTTTGGAAAAAGGCCCAGCAGAGGTTGTACTTCCTTCACCAGCTGAGGAACCTGTCACAGGTGCTGCTGATACAGTTCTACTCAGCAGTCATTGAGTCTGTCCTCTGCACTACAAAGGACAGTTCGGACTGCTGAGAGGATTATTGGTTGTCCCCTGCCCTCCCCTCGAGAACTGTGCATTTCCAGAGTGAGGAAAAAGGCTGGAAAAATCACCCTGCCCACAACCCTTTTGAGCCATTGCCTTCTGGCCGACGCTTCAGAGCTCTGAGCACCAGAGCTGCTGTTTTTGTATTGTTTATGTATTACTGTGCACTGAAAGCCACCGAGTCACCGAGACAAATTCCTTGTATGTTTAAGCATATTGGCAATAAAGCAGATTCTGATTCAAACAGACATTTCGCATTCCCATGCTCCGTCTGAGCTTTCCCTAGTGTGCAGATGCCCTTTCTCATGATTTGTCTGGAAGTAAATAAAAGGCATTGTTGTTTTAGTGCCTCAAAGTTCGTTTCACCAGGAAACTGCAACAATAAGTACAAAAAAAAAACATGTCAAAATTATTTTGACGTGTATAACGTGTATCTTTAAGAGCAGGTTGAAAATGATCACGTAACAAAAACGTTTTTGCACAAGAAACCTTGACAAACATTTTAAGTAGACTTTAGTGGGGGGGAAATGCTTTAAAACCGTAGAACATGTCCCCGTTAAAGTCTTTTCCGAAAAACCTCAAATAATAACGCAGAGGCAGCAGGATTGTTTGTGTTTTTTGGGCGCCTCCTGCACCTCTTGAGGCGTGTCCATGGCTGAGCCCCGCCCTTCAAACAAAGAACGGGATGAGCCAGAAGAGATGGACTGGTTTCTCCCACAGACAAGCTCGGCTGCATTTCCATCCATTGTAGACACATCTGTCACTGTCCGTTCCCTTAGGGACATATCATCATCGTCCTCATCGATTAACACCACGTCTGTCCTAATGTCCACCTGGATGCACGGAACGGTCTGAACATCCTCAGAGCTCTCCAGGTTACTGGAGTCAATAAAACCCACGAGAGAAGACTTGTCAATGTCCAATGATGCGTCTATAAGACTGTCCTCAGCCTCATGGTGCAGATATTGCATTTCTTTAAGATTTTGGACATTGGAAACACTCCATATGATACATCTGTGTTCATTCGTAGCCGTCTCCGTAATACCATTCTGTTCCTTTCTTCCACAATCATTGTGTTTCTGGGGGTCTGTATGTTCCTCTAACGTCAGTTCTGGTTCAAATATGGTCTGCTGTGCATCCCTGTAAAGCTTCCCAGCCTTTTGAGAATTGTTCATCATACACTTTTGTTTCTTTATACAGGTTGTCTTGCCACCAGAGCCTAGCAGAGTGAAAAAAGGATGCATATGGCAATGAAAGCAGTTAATTTATGTATTATGTATTGAATATATATATATATATATATATATATATATATATATATATATATATATATATATATATATATAACAATATGAATGTAAATGCTACAGCATTAGCTCAGTACTAATACAGTTATTTTATGGGTTCTGTTTGGTTATGGTTAAATTTCAGTGTCACATCTACTTATACTCACCAGAGTTAGCGTTGTCTTTGGAGACCATGGCAAGTCCAAGCACACCTGGTTCAAGACACAGGTCACATCTGTACCATAGATAAAACAAAAAGAAACAAAATCCCCTCTAAATCCTCTCAGATTTCAGGATTACACCAAAGGAATTCACGAATAGCCTCTCAACTACAAAACTAATACCGCAACATTGTTTTATTTTGAGTGTCCAGCACATTAATGCTCCAGATGTTGCATGCAAAGCCTGGGAAGTCATGCAAAATGTCCAGACATGCAGGCACTAAACCTGAGACACCTTACGAACAGTAAGATGAAGAAGAAAAAAAACCAGCATTGGATAAGGGATACAAAAAAAATGGAGGTTGGGCCGTTTTTGCTCTCCACAGGATGAATAAAGCCATAAAGCCTTTAAAAGCAGCAAAAATAACTCAAAATCCCCAAGAGACTCCAAGGCATTTTTAGAGGAAGAAAGACATTCTCTCTGGCGCTCAGCCGACACTCGCAAGGAACACAAAACAAGCACATATAGATGAATATAAAGAATTTAGGCACAAACAATTAAAAAAAAACCCTACACAATATATCCAACTTCTCTTAAACATGAAATAATTAAGTCTTGCTAACAAGCAATATTTAACTTACACATTAATTCCTCCTTTGATCACAGCAGCGGTTCTGTTCCAGACGCTCCAAACAACTGATTACACACGACTGCACACTACACATGACAGAATCAGGGCTTTATACATTAATTATATATTCTTTAATAGGCTAGAGTCAAGAATTCTCTACACAAGATTTTTGCTTATAAATAATATATAATTAATATTGTATGGCATGTGTTTCAGCAAGCAATTGAAATAACCAGCCTACAACCCAAAATGCACTAAAATAACTCACTCACAGCACTATAAATACTCTTTAAACACTCTTGACATCAAACAAAACCCAACATTTTGGCTTTATAAAGTGAACACAGAAATTAAGAGGCAAAGATGTTCAGGGGCAGTTTACAAGCATCCTACATTACACTAGTAAACGTTTATGCGAGTGTGGTATGTAATGTCGCATGATGACTGTCCATATTATAGAAAGGCCTATGTTAAACATGCTTTGAATTGAAGGAACAATTCCCAAGTGAAATGGTCTTAAGTAAAAGCTGGTGAGTAAAAAGAGAGAAAGAGGAGGGGGAGAGAGAGAGAGAGAGAAAGATAGATTTGTATTTTAAAGATATATTTTATAGTAATTTGCTTTCCAATATAAATGCATAAATCATTTATAAGGGTAGTTAAATGATAGTAGTATTTTTGTTCTTTTCTTGATCATATAAAGTGTGCAATTTAATACTAACTGTGCAATATGTGTGTATATTTTTGTACACTTTATAATTGTGTAAATTGACAAGAAAATGTCACGTTTTGTCATATTTTACCCCAAAATCAAAATACAGAAATTTTAAAGTATATTTTCCTTAAAATAGTTAAACCTATTTTTGAAACTGAAGAGTTGCTTAATTTTACTCTTCAAATTGTCGAGTATAAGAATTTGGTAGAATTTATTTACTGCCTTTAATTTTACACATTTTTATTCAAAATGATAACACTATCTATCTATCTATCTATCTATCTATCTATCTATCTATCTATCTATCTATCTATCTATCTATCTATCTATCTATCTATCTATCTATCTATCTATCTATCTATCTATCTATCTATCTATCTATCTATCTATCTATCTATCTATCTATCTGTCTGACTGTCTGTCTGTCTATCTATCTATCTATCTATCTATCTATCTATCTATCTATCTATCTATCTATCTATCTATCTATCTATCTATCTATCTATCTATCTATCTATCTATCTATCTATCTGTCTGACTGTCTGTCTGTCTATCTGTCTTTATGTCTGTCTGACTAGCTATCTATCTGTCTGACTGTCTGTCTTTATGTCTGTCTGACTATCTATCGATCTATCTATCCGTCTGTCTGTCTATCTTTATGTCTGTCTGACTATCTATCTTCTCCGTCTGTCTGTCTGTCTGTCTATCTATCGGTCTATCCACCTATCTATCTGTCTATCCATATATCTGTCTGTCTGTCTGTTAAGTTACACTATCTATCTATCTATCTATCTATCTATCTATCTATTTGTCTGTCTGTCTTTCTGTCTTTAGCACTAAATAACAGCAACAACACATTTCTTTCTCAAATACTGTATATAGCTGCATGTACAAGTAAAGCTGTGTGTATATACTGTATGATGGACTGTTGCAGAAGCAAGTGGACGTCACGCTCTGAAATGCTAAAAATCTCGACTTGTTCTGAGACAAGTTTTTGTAAGAAACCCCTCCTCATACGCCGGACCCTTCCAAATGAATAATACAGACGGAGCACTTACACACATGTTTACATATGGAGAGGAAAAGACAGAGGAAAAGAGAGAGTGAAATATTCATGAGAAACAGCTCTCCGTCTACAGTAGCACACTTGAATGCAGCTGAAGGATTGTAAAACCTGTGTCCTACTGATACTGATGGTAATTAAAAATGATTTCAATGCACACATACAATTTATTATGCATCGTCATATTGTGAGAGAGATACAAGCCAGAGTGAAATAAAAGCAAAATATGATTTTATTACAGTTTGTAAAGGTCATATTCTAAATATTTACCAAATTTAGAAGTCCACTTTTATAAATTATTACTGTTAATCAATGTTTCCTAAACCAAAAATGTTTTTGTTCTACATGTCCGTACTATCCTTGACCTTTTGAATTACCGTAAGTATGCAGTTATTGCTATTGTCCCTTTAAGATTTCTATATGTAAATGATATACTGCGATTGGCAAACTTATGTGCACCTTTGTGCACACTGTTGTTTATCAGGCTGGGCCAAATTTCAGAATACTGAATAGCAGACTGTTAATATTTGGTTGAAATGTCCTTTAAGAGTGGAGTGGAGTCGTTAAAGGTATATTAAACTCAATCGACAGCATTTGTGGCATAATGTTGAATACCACAAACAATAATGTAATAATGGGTGTGCTGAGTGACTCCAGCCAGGTCTCCTAAACAACCAAATTGGCCCGGTTGCTAAGGAGGGTTGAGTCACATGGGGTAACCTCGTCGTGGTCGCTATAATGTGGTTCTCACACTCAGTGGGGCTCGTGGTGAGTTGTGCGTGGATGCCGCGGAGAATAGCGTGAAGCCTCCACACACACTACTACATCTCTGCGGTAATGCGCTCAACAAGCCACGAGATAAGATGAGCGGATTGACAGTCTCAGACGCTGAGGCAACTGAGATTCGTCCTCCGCCAGCCGGATTGAGACACTATGCCACTTCGAGGACTTTGGGAATCAGGCATTCCAAATTGGGGAGAAAATGGGAGAAAAAAAGCACTTACATTCATTCTTCTGTTAAAACTCATGTATAATTGTCATTTTTAGTCATTTTAGGGTTTGTTGACATTGCAGAGTTATAAAAATTAAATTATAAAATTGGCTAGAACTTTATTAAGCAATTTTTTCACATTAAAAAACCTAATTAACACACATATTATTTATGTCTCGTGGCTATATTTTTGAGATTATAGTGTGTATTTTTACGTTTACTGATTGGCCCCATTCACTTGACAAAATTAAATGAATGGGGCCAATTAAGTCAAAATGATTTTTTGTGGTGATAAAAAAAAAAATGCCACAAATGCTGTTGACTGAGATTACCTTTAAGGTTAGTCTAAGTCTACATAGTACATCAAACTCCTGTTTTCCATAATAGAGTATGCATCATTTAATGTGTACAAAGTCCACATTTCCGATGTCATCATACTTTATATTCTGGCAATGTTCAGTGTTTTGTAATAGCTACATCGCTACCTCTACCTCCTCTTATTTGACTGTCTTGTTATCTGTCCTGACAGGTACAGTGTCCTGGTTCTGTGGTCCTCCATTGAAAATGTTGTTGTTGTTGTTGAGGTGGTTTCGGCATTGTTTGTATATTCACTTATCCTGATGGTGACTTGTCCCGGTAATGACAGAGGCCAAACGTAATGGATTGACACAGTCAGAGGAGCTCTCACCACTTCAACGCCTATGAGTAAAAATAAGAACTATATTATTACAAATCATCATAAAATGATATTTAACCTAGTTGTTAGCACAAACACTGACTTTGGTGCTCATGTAGGCAGCACGAGTTTGACTCCGACTTGCAACATTTCCCAATCCCGTAATATTAATAAAATTATCAATAATATAATGAAATATAGTAATGCTGTTATTACATTTTAATCAATTATAATTATTGTTGATATGATTAAAATCAATGTAATAAATATATAAATAAACAAATATGATTAATAATAAGCTTAATATAGTATATTAAGATACACTGTATAATATTTAGAAATTAAACTTTTAAGTTATCATTGGGAAGACTAAAACAAATTATAATTCTATATAAAAACACTTAACAATTTGACATAATAAATTAAAATAAAAAATAATTTATATTTCAAGATAAATGACTTAGTGTGCCTTCCTTTGTGTTTCTCTATCTCTGCCATGCATCTGGAGAACACCCACAGTGGGTGAACATTGGGGCATGCGAACCCCAGCCGAGACCCGGGCAAAGAAAACACATGAAGAGGGCAAAGGTCACCAAACACCCAGGCACATTTCACACTGGTGGCCAAAGGAACAGGCAGCCTGATACACCTCTCTGAGGCAGGATCTGATTAAGACAGTTGAGATAAAAAAGAAAACAGACACAAATCAACAGACACTTTTTAACTTTTCAAAAAACACCTTTAGAAGTAGTTTTGCTGGCCGATCCGACAGTGGTCTTGAACATAACACTGACACCTACTGGTGTGGGTAAACAATGTCATAGTGGTATCACAATAATAGGAGGAGGTTACTGAGATAAAGTGAGTAGAATTTCTGGTCATGTGATCACCATTATGGGCCTTTTTTTAAATATTCTCCCCAGTTTGGAATGCCCAATTCCCAATGCGCTCTATGTCCTCATGGTGGTGTAGTGACCTCAATCTGGTTGGCGGAGGACAAAGGAGTTGCCTCCATGTCTGAGACCGTCAATCCGTGCATTTTATAACATGCCTTGTTGAGCACATTACCATGGAGACATAGTGCGTATGGAGGCTTCACACTATTCTCCGTGGCATCGACGCACAACCCACCACGTGCCCCAACAAGAGCGAACCACGAGGAGGTTACCCCATGTAACTCAACCCTCCCTAGCAACCAGGCCAATTTGGTTGCTTATGAGACCTGGCTGGAGTCACTCAGCACGCCCTGGGATTCAAACTCGTAACTCCAGGGGTGGTAGCCAGCGTCTTTACTCACTGAGCTACTCAATCCCCATGGGGCTTTTTCTAGTCCACTGGTATAACAGTAGTCTTCATCTCATGCAATTTTACATTCAAAGAAATATGTATTAATAGCACCGTTCATTTCTTTAAACCATATGCAAATGACTGTGGAACATAATCTCTGCAGGAAGTAGTGTTGTGCACAGTTGTGTCTCATACCATGGATGATTTCTGTGTCAGGCTGAACATCAGGCCTGTATGTGCTTTTAGGAGACAGTAGAGTCAGTGTGAGGCTCCATATGGTCAGTTGATCTCTGGATGCAGTTAAAGAGACATCCACCTCCACACCTGCATCAACAGACCTGTATTCCAGCACTCTGGCCTGCAGAGAGAATGAGGCTCTCTTCAACTCATCCACTGCTTCGGGCACACGTAGAGTCTCACAAATGCCCAACAGACCTGCAGAAGGAATGAGGGATTCATTAATGTGTGGCAATGTACTTATCGTCAAGGCACAACAGAATTAACGGTCATGCACGAGTACATTGTTATTCATAATATGTATAAGTCTTGGGTTAAGAGCCTCTCACATTACAAATGTTTTCATTATGCTGCTATTTAATCAGGATTATGTACATTTATTATCGGTAATCTAACATTATTTACATGAAGATTAGGATTTTAGGATATCTTGACAAGTGTTGTGCTCGACCCTTTGTGCTGGAAAAGGCAAAAGAAGAAAATCTTACCAAAGGGGCACAGTTTGAATCTGTCCGAGCACACAATCATGGCGAGTAATCTGGAGAAGAGAAACTCAGGGTAGCACAAGGGTATATCTCTGAAAACACTGTCGGGATAGTCCCATCCATAACCTACAACACTGCAGAACCTCCGCAAAGACACTGCATCATACCTACACACAAAACAATCACACATGTGTATACATGCTGACAAAAGGACAATTGACAACACCAAAGTTTCACATTATAAAAATATATCATGTGTACTAGACCATTAGTTTATCAATAAAGCATGAAACTTTTGGTTTCATACACTGCCAGTTTGGACTTTGAAATTGATTTTAAAGGATTATTTCATATTCAATACATGTTGAGCTCAGATTACCACAAAAAAACAAACAAACAAACAAAAAAAACGTTACAGTGTGGCATTTACAATGGAAGTCAATAGGGCCAATCGGTTAACATTAAAAACTCACCGTTCAAAAAATATGGCCACGAGATGCAAACAATGCTCATCGTAACATGATTTGAGTGTGATAAAAATGGATTACTAACCTTTTCTGTGTAAAGTTATATCCAGATTTACAACTTTGTTGCTATGGCAATCAGTGGCTTACATCAATTAGACCCAGGCCCACCCAGAATATTACTATTCTTTGATTTCAAATATATATATTAAGTAAAAAGTTTAAAAATGTATAAATTCTGGGCCTGGGTAGCTCAGCCCACCACGCTGACTATGACACCTGGAGTCACAAGTTTGAATCCAGGGCATGCTGAGTGACTCTAGTCAGGCTTCCCAAGCAACCAATTGGCCCGGTAGCTAAGATGGGTAGAGTCATGTTGGGTTAACCTCTTGGTGGTCGCTACAATGTGTGGTCCTCGCTCTCAGTGGGGAGCGTGGTGAGTTGTGCGTGGATGCCACGGAGAATAGCATTACGCCTCCACAAATGCTAGGTCTCAGCGGTAACGTGCTCAACAAGCCACGTGATAAAATGCGCAGACTGACGGTCTCAGACGCGGAGGCGACTGAGATTCGTCCGCTGCCACCCCCCCAGATTGAGGCGAGTCACTATGTCACCATGAGGAGCGCATTAGGAATTGGGCATTCCAAATTAGGGAGAAAATCCCCCCCAAAATTAATACATTCTGATTTCTGAAAGTGTGAAAGTAATGTTTGAATGCGCCACCTTTCTGTTATTCAGGAAAATTTGGTAAAAATATCAAATAAAATTGGCCCAACCATTGTTATTGAGGCCCACCCAAAAGTAATTTCCTGGCTACGCCCTTGATGATGATGTAAAACTGTAAACATTATAACTTCACAGCTCAAATAATACACACGTTTTAATGTGAGAATGAATGTGGCTGCTTTTATTAAATGTTACGCTACACATTTCTGCCTTGAAACCCTCCATAAAAATTGGCCCCCATTCACTTCCATTGTAAGTGCATCACTGTAACCTGATTTTTGCTTTTTTTTAAGACATGGGGGGACGAGTCGAAATGATTTGTGGTAATCAACATTATGCCACAAATGCTGTCGATTGAGCTTAATTTGTACTGAACCACGACTATACCTTTAATTAATATACATGTGGGCAATCAATAGACGTTAATCAGCTAACTTACCTACAGTTGATTAAAGTGAAAACATGCTCGTCGTTTGTGTCTCTGTCCTTTCTCATTTGTCCTCGTTTTTTGCGTAAAGATTCGCAAATGTATCTGGTCAAAAGATAAACAGAACTTGGTAGAGGTCTTTTGGAGTCAAAAACTGTTTGTTTTTTGAATAATATGTGAGAGGTGTAAAAGAGTGAATGAAAGAGGTAAATCACAGTTACACCTGACACAGCGGCAAACAATGTGCTAAACTGATCCATATTCATGTTAATACCATTTATATTAATGGGGAGAACATTCAAACTGCTGTTTATAATGTTTTCAAAGTTCAAAGTCATATTCTGTTTTTCGTTTCTTCTTCCTGTTTACCAATTTTGAACCTGATTTAAAAAGAGCGCGGCGCTTTACTGCCATCTAGTGGTGGGGAATCCCAACTGCATACATAAACAGTCAACAACACTATGTAACACAATTTTTGTTCCTGTGTAGCAAGTGTTATTTCCTAATTGCTTATGCCTTAAAGGTATAGAAAACGGCTATTATTCCCCACAAACTTTGCTTTTGTGACTAGGATAGTGATATTTTGAAATGTACCTATTTCCAATGAGAAAACGGGAGAATTTGTGGCTTTTCGTTCACATAAAGTCCTAATTAGCATGTATTGATACTAAAGTAATACAAAAATGACCTCAAAAGATTTAGAAGTGAGTACTTTTTCGAGAATTATGATTATACTGTAAATCACTTTCACGAGTCAGCCCCCAAATGTAGTTTCCCATCATGTTCTCGTTATACTGTCCTTGGTAGCGACGCTCAAAGTCCAGTATATCCTGGTGGAAGTGCTCGTCTTGCTCCTCTGAGTACGCTCCCATGTTCTCCTTGGATTGAGGGACATCCTACAGACCATTGTGCTGTAGTTCTTCACCAGAGTCTCAACCAGTTCCACATAGTTTTCGGCCATGTGATTGCCCAAGAAGCCCCGAACCACTGTGACAAATCTGTTCCAGGCCGCTTTCTCCTTACTAGTGAGCTTCTTGGGGAATTCATTACACTCCAGGATCTTCTTTCTCTATGGTCCAAAGAAGACACAGGATTTGATCTTTGCCACAGACAGCTTAGGGAAGAAGTCTTGAAGGTACTTGAAGGCTGCCGACTCGTTATCTAGAGCTATGACCAATTGTTTCATAAGGCCCAATCTGATGTGCAGTTTTGGCATCAGCACCTTCCGGGGGTCCAACAGTGGCTCCCACTTGACGTTGTTTCTCCCCACAAAGAACTCGGTCCGGTGTGGTAGTGCGCCTTGGTGTCCCTGCTGTCCGAAAGCAAAGATAGCAGGGAAACTTGGTAAAACCACCTTGGAGACCCATCAGGAATGCCACCATTTTGAAGTCTCCTATCACCTCCTAGCCGTACTCATCATACTTCAAGGGGTCTTGCAAGGTCTTGATATGTATCCATTAAGGCAACTGGAACTAAACTGAACTGGTGGGCTTAAGGCCCCTGTATTTATATTACCATTTATATTACTGGAAAGTTCTAGAACGTTCTAGAAGTTACTCCAAGTTTACTCAGCACTGAATCTATCTGGAATGTTCTGGAAAATAGGTTAATTTCAAAATATCACTGTCCTGGTCAGAAAAGCAAAGTTTGTGGGGAATAATAGACATTTTCTATACTTTTGAGACACATAAATACATTTAATGTGGAGTTACAGTGAAAGGGTTCCCTCAACTTTTAACCAATTAATTCCTATGACTTTTCCAGTAATAAGTGATTAGTCGATAATCTGCTGAATATGAATGAAGATTTTTAGAAGAACTTCTCAGTTCTTTTGATCCGTACAATGCACGTGAATGGGGGCCAACGATGCCAGTTTTAAGATGCCTTTATTTGATTTTTAGAGTGTCAAAAATGTGGCACCCATTCACTTGAATTAAAACTAGTAGAAGGGTTCACTTCACTTCAAATGCATTTTTTTTTTCAATTGGGTGGGTGCGTGCAAATGCGCGACTGTGCATGCCACCAAACTCTTTGTTAACTTAGCAAAGGTGCACCTCATCAACGGGGCAGGGGCTCAGGCCCCCCCGCACGTGCCTGCTTGGTAATGACAAGATGAGAGATTGGTTTATTAAAATAAATCGATTGTGGGCTTTTGTGAAGAAAATGCTCAACTTAAGTCAAAAGATTACAGTTTTACTCAAAAATTCACAAACAAAACTGCCGCTTGAATATTTATTTTCTATCTATCTACCTATATATAGATCAGTGTTGTCACCCTACTCAAGTAGATAGGAGCTGGTATGACTGGAAATAGCTTCCTGAGAGCGTTCCAAAGATCGCCGATAGTGGACTGACTTGCTAGAATAACTTTGGCTTCGTTCCAAAGATCGCCGATAGTGGACTGACTTGCTAGAATAACTTTGGCTTTCACCACTGTTTCCATAAAGAAGATACATAACCTGTATTATAAATGTATTATGACCCACTTCGGATAAAAAAAAGCTAAATGACCATGCAAGTTACTTGGCAAAATAAACCAAGCATTATATTAAACTTCAATCCAAGTCACTTATCTATGGGCTAGATATCTATTTTAACTATCTCTCATCTGTCTCTTCTCCTTTTAGCAGTTTTCCTTTTCTTGCTCCTGAAAATGAAATGGGGACTCATGAGCTTCTAGTCATCTTTTGAAATGCTTCTGCTCACCATAAAATGAATACTGGAGTCCTCTTGAGATTAAAATTTTTTTTACTAGTCAATAAGCTGTTTTGAGTATGTAGCCGTGGACATATTTGATGAAAATGACAAATCAGAATGAAGCATTTCAGAGAGCTGTGTAATAATCATGTCCATAAAAGTGACACGATGACCTGACCGTTGTATAAAGGACAAAGATACATTTGGGGAAACAAAACTTTTACTGAAATATTACAATGTAAACATTGCATATAATTCCTGTATAACTGGTAGATCATGGCACCAGCAAAGCTGAGGGCTTTAAAGGGATAGTTACCCCAAAATGAAGATTCTCTCATTTACTCGCCCTCATGGCATCCCAGATGAAGATTTTTAGAAGAATATTTAAGCTCTGAATGTCCATACAATGCAAGTCAACAGGGTCCGAATGTTTAAAGCTAAAAAAAAGCACATAAAATGCAGCATAAAAGTTTTGGACCCTGTTGACTTGCATTGTATGGACATACAATTATATGTCTGATTTGGGAATCAAGGGAAGATTTGACAGTGTCCATCATCAGGTTAACGAACGCTCAAGCAAAATGTTCTCATTCATTTTAATGAAGCAATAAAACAGAATTGCAGTTTAGACATGGTAGATAGATGATGAAAGCTTATATTTCTATATTTCAAAGTTCATCTGGGAGATTTCTTTCTGAGACTTAGTCACTCATGTTGCTCAGCGTCGTGCTCTTCTTCAAGAGGCTGCTCTGTATTTTGTTGTGTGTCTACAGCAGGGGGCATGATCAGACCCCCTTCCTGGGCGGTGTTATAGGAGCCACAGCTGCTGCATTTCATGCCCAACACGTGGAAAGCGACAGTACAATGAGCCTGGCAGTCATTGCATATGATCTGCAAACATCACAACCACAGACATTTAAACTGCCCTTTTGAAGTAAATTACTTAAAGTGAATCTCACTTGTCATTATGGACTATTTGAATGAAATCATCAACTAAATGTAAACGTTGGCTGTTTTTTCCTTGCTGTATTACCTTAACTGTTGTGTCCTGGTACTCCGCGGGCATGGGTGACTGGGCAATATCTTTATCCATCGCTTCCCAGTGCAGCTCCATGTCAAAGGCCGAGTGCATACATAGGGGACAGCGGTAAGCACTACGGGACAGACCACTAGATATAAACACTGGTGATACTCTGAAACACCTTTCTCATATAAGCCTAAAACAGGTCTAGGAACATCAATAGGCATAAAACGTTTTAATGTAGCATAGAAGTGCTCTTGTTGTACATATCATTATAGTGTACAAGAGTCTAAATGATCAAAATGCACTTTTGAATCTACTTAGATATGAGCAACTACTACTACAATTGTAAAAAACAAAATAAACTGACCCTTACCCAGTTTTGAACATATCTTCAAAACATGTTCTGCAAGTAAGAAAGAAGACAATAAAGTAATTTTAATAAGGCGATTTAGTATTACACACGTAGACTTTTATAATAGAAACGTTGATTATTTGTGCAAGGCTTTTGAAAGGGATGATCCCGGGTTCAGCACAATCGACAGCATTCGTGGCATAATGTTGATTGCTATAAAAATGTATTTCGACTCGTCCCTCCTCTGTAAAAAAACAAGCATGGAAGTGAATAGTCCATTTAGACGTATGAAATTTGAGCTGTCAAGTTGTTTAAATGGTAATTGTTTACAGTTGTTTAGGTTGTATTACGTTGTCATGGCAACAAAGATGTAAAATTGGCTATAACTTTCCACAGAAAGTGTTAGTAAGTGATTTTATAACACTAAATTATTTTCTTTACCTTCTGGCTAAAATTTGGAAACATTATTTCTAAAAAATAATTAAATAAATAAATAAATAAAAGGCCCCCCCATTCACTTCAATTGTAAGTGCCTCATTGCAACCCAGATTTTAGCTTTTTTTTTTTTTAAAGGTGGGACGAGTCTAAATTATTTTTTATGCAAATCGATATTATGCTACCGAACCGGGAACATTCCTTGAAATTATGGTGAGCATCTTGTTCAAAGTTTCTATGTATAATTTTGTGACTTTGCATAAGAAAGATAAGCACAGCCAATACCTTCAGCAATAAAGCACAACTGCGAGCTATTCAGTTTTGACTATCCTTCCAATTTATGAGTTAACATGTAGATCATCATCATCATCAAAAAAAAAGAAACACTCACTTGTGTAAGAGATGACCACAGGGAAGAACATGAGCCCCTATTCTGGATGTGTGGATGTCATCCATACATACAGGACAGTTCTGTCTGGAGACATTCTCAACACACTGAAGCAACAAGCAGTGCTTTAATTATTCACCGTTAACAAGGAAGTGATCAACAGAACCAATGACTCAAGCCGAATCAATTCAGATGAACCTTTCTGTACCTTGTGATTATGTTTAAAATCAATGGCTAAACATAAACTGCATTTCGTGCAGTGGAAGTATTTCTCTCTTGGGCCAATTCTAAAGGTGAGAGAGGAGAAGAAGAAGGGATACCAATGAGTAAAATGGCATTTCAGAAATGGCTTTAAATGAATAACCACACCGTTAGTGCGTCTCTTGAATAACCAGTTTGCTTTGAATAAAAGTGTGTGCTGGATGACAAATGTAAACGTCGTGCAAACCGGCATATTCCGCAGGGCTGGCAGTGGTACTGCTTCTTATCTTTATCAAACAGATGGCAAATGTCACAGTAATATTCGCCAAACTTCACTTTGCATTCCTTGCATGACTGCTTAACCTGAAAAATACAGGACAGAGATACAGACATTAAAAATCTTAAATGAGGGAGTCATGTCTTTGCTTTCAGCTGTGCAGGAAAGACTATCCTGAGTGATTCTCACAAAAACATGTCCATGTCACACACACACACAAAAAATAATAGTTATATATATATATATATATATATATATATATATATATATATATATATATATATTTATTTACATTTATGCATTTGGCAGATGCTTTTATCCAAAGTGACTTACAGAGCACTTATTACAGGGACAATTCCCCCGGAGCAACCTGGAGTTAAGTGCCTTACTCAAGGACACAATGGTGGTGGCTGTGGGGGATTGAACCAGCAACCTTCTGCTTACCAGTTATGTGCCTTACGCCACCACCATATATATACACACACGTATAAAGATACTGATATGCAATGATATTATTACATTAATCTCCAAATATTATGTACAGTACAACCGACACTTCCATGACGTATAAATACATTACAATTTCAATACTATGACTTTTTGCATCACAGTAATGAGAATGATCATTTTAAGTATTATGGTAGAGAAATTGGAAGGGAACATGTGCTTAATTGTCATAAAAATAATGTCACGATGCAAGCAATTTTATCAGTCTTAAAAAGGCTTTATTTTAAGAAACAAAAATATATATATAGCTTAACATGGACACATACTTGACGGTTCATCAGATTCACACACACACACTAAATTAATATATCACAGATCTTTACCTCTTGAACAGTGTTACACACTGCACATTTAACCTCTCGGACCTTAAATCGGTCCATTTGATGACTCTCTTCACCATCATGACACAGACGACACACATAAAACTTCTCACAGCAGGGTGCCTGCAGGTAAAGACAGATATATATATATATATATATATATATATATATATATATATATATATATTTATAAACGCAAAAAGCCTTTAAAATCCCTCATTGTCAAGCACTTTGAAATCCAACAGTCCATTGCACATTAAATAGATAGTCCAGTTAGCACTATCCGTACACAGCATCAGTCACTAGTTTAAAAAAAACTCTTTTTTTTAGTAAACACATGTGAAATACACTGTAAACAGGAGATAAAATGTTAATAAAGTTGCTCACTTTTAACAAACAGCTGCGAACATAATGCTCACATCCGGCTTCTGTGGCGGCCATGTTTCATTCAAATGCGGAACACTTTATTTAAACAACCTCAATTGCCGTTATTTATTTATTTATTTTACAAATTACATGCATACATATAATGTATATATTGGGGAATACGAAACAAAATTTACACTTTGCATTCAGATTAATATAAATGTCCTAAATCCTCTTTTCTTAAGCAATGTACATTTCCTATTTTCTTTGTTTTCATTTTTTATATATATATATATATATATATATATATATATATATATATATATATATATATATATATATATATATATATATATATATATTATTAAATTACTTTTTGTTTTAGTCTATTTTTTTTCTAACTAAAATCTGTACCTAAAAAAAAAAAAAACAACAACAAAAAAAATGCCCGGGTAGAAATGCCCGGGTAGGCATTTCCTTAGCTTTACGTAATTTCTGTCAGTGGGCTTAATTCATGAAACACAAGCAGAAAGCATTTTTTTTTTTTGTAAATCGTTTGTAACGTAAAAATTTTCGCATTTTCAAAACGTTGAAAATCGTCACTACCATGACTACATTTTGATCAAAGTAAAAATTAAATAAGTAATAAAATAATTAACTGAATAATTAAATTAGTGATATTAACCTTAAATATAACATAAATTCTATTTTTTTTTTAAAAAAACTTTTATTTAGAACGTTTTTTGTTTTTTTTTTTTGTTTACATTAGCTCTATAATTTAGGTTTCATAATTGAATATAGGCATCGGTAAATTGCGTTTAGATGATAATATATGATATGACCAATGGTAATGCTGTAAACTCATAAATAAACACATCGTGGGCAGGTGCGCGGGCAAACCTTAAAATCCTTTATGAAATTTTAGGCCTACGCAATTTAATTTCAAAACAAAATTCCATCAAAATACAATTGTGTAATCTTTAACAAATTAAATGAATGCAACTACAAATGTTTAGGTTTTTAAAATGTTATTTGGTTAAAGATTATTAAATTCTATTTGATGGAATTTTGTAAGGAAGTGTCTTTGATATAAATATGGATTACCTTCTTTAATTGATTATTAATTAAATCAATTGTTAAGACTATGCATGATTAATCTGTCTGTCTGTCTGTCTGTCTGTCCGTCCGTCCGTCCGTCTGTCTCTCATCCATCCATCTCTGTCTGTCTATCTATCTATCTATCTATCTATCTATCTATCTATCTATCTATCTATCTATCTATCTATCTATCTATCTATCTGTCTGTCTGTCTGTCTGTCTGTCTGTCTGTCTGTCTGTCCGTCCATTATCCATCCATTCATCCCTGTCTGTCTATCTATCTATCTATCTATCTATCTATCTATCTATCTATCTATCTATCTATCTATCTCCGTCCGTCCGTCCGTATCTATCTATCTATCAGCCATCCATCTCTCTCTGTCTGTCTGTCTGTCTCTACGTCTGTCCATCCGTCCGTCTGTCCTTCTATCTGCCTGCCTGTTCAAAGAAGTTAAATTAATTAAATATATGAATATGAAGTTAAATTTAAAATGAAAGTGGATTTTAACAGAAAGTTTGAAATATGTTCTCAGGAAAAGGGTATATTTCATTAATGTCAGATAGGGGTTTCACATCTTTACAATTCTTTAATTACAACTTCTGTTAGCAAAAACAATGTTTTTCTATGGTGCTTCATAATTGTTTTACTGTTAAAAAAAATAGCTGAATATCCATTAAAGAGCCTATAATTGGGCAGGTTCCCATTGTGACAACATGCACCAATAGCAATCAATGAACTGTATTGTTATTTTTTTATGGTATTTTTTAATCCAGGGCAATAACTGTGAAAAGGTTTTCCAAGGTTTTAAAGTATATGGATATACAGAAACACCCTGGGAAAACTTCACTGGAATAAAAATGGTCAAAAAAGTCCTGTCAACACCCTGGCTTGACTTAATTACTGGCTTGCTCCATTCAATCATCTATCGACTGTATCTATCCCTCAGCCATCTGTGATATTGATGGACATTTCCGTTATTACTGAAACATTCTGTGTGACCATCAACGATGATAGAAAATGGAAATGTTTACATGACGATTGCTGTACACAGACAAAGATTTACTCTTAAAATACATCATACCCTCTAACCTCTTGATTGATGTCCACCCGTGATGACTAAACAGTTACAGATTAACAGAGGAGACCGATTTACAGTATAAGGAGCTTACAGAAAATTTGATTCTTGTTATTTTCCAGTCTCAAAAGAGAAATAGAGTTACATACAATACATACATTTAAATCAAAACTTTGTGTGATTATATACAAATGACAATGTTTCATCCCATAACTGGTTTTAAAAAAAAATAAAAAGCACAAATGTTCCAATATACTGTATGACAACTGAAAACTTTTGGCCAAGTAAGCTTTGTCTTGCATCCTATATTTGTTCATTTGTATTTATATTTGAACTAATGGTGGTTAAACGTATCAACATTGCAAATAGCGTTTGGTGATCAAATGCTTTTGTTTTAGAAAAAAAAAATCAATGTATTGTCTTGGACTGACCACTGTGACAGACGGTCATGACATCTGCTTAATCCTAAGATTAAAAATGACCCTTTCCTGAAATTATTGCTTAATCTGATCTACTGGGGGTTTAAGCCTGTAAGTTTCTATAAGCCATTGGGCATGTAAATTCATATACATGCTATGGTGGACAAGATGATTTATTAATCTCTGCCAATGGACTTCATGTTGACACCTTTAACACGTTACGTCTTACGTTGTTGAAATAGGTTTGATTTCTGCTGTAAGTATCGATAAACATAAGTGCTGCAGAAAATTGACGATGTCTCGCACAGTGTGTGGCACTAAAGTGTGAAAAAGTAGGTTTTCGGAAAACTCAAAACAGAGGAAAACGTTTAGAGATATACGTTTTGAGTTGTTTGACTCGTTTTTCTAAACCATACGGTTGTGAAGATATTAATGAAAATGTAAAAGTGTGTATTATAGCGCCACCTAGGCTCAACCCCATGTGTGTGTGCACCTAAATAGCTGGGGGGATTTGGGACCATCCTGCCAAATTTGGTGTCTCTAGAACAATACATACAACAGAAATACAATAAAAATGATTCCTCTCATTAGATCATTATTAGAAGCACATGTCAAGCATATCTTTACAATCCTACACAGTTAATAGGACTAATTGCCCCTGTAAGTGACCCAACAGCTTGTAGGGTCTTATTGACCTGGTTACCTTAAGCGACTGTGCATCATAAGCCCTGCTCTTTCAATGCACCAGCAAGTTAATTGCAGCAAGACTAATGTCTCTTATTTGAGCTTTCTGTTATATTTTCATCTTTGAAAGCGCATTAATATATAATCGTATATTATGAAAAGAAATTGCTTATCCTATAGTATCAATCTTTACCACTGTTACCAATCCACTCTTCTTAAATCCGAACACTTTCAACAACAGCATGTTCCATTATCAACAAGATTAGCTCCTATAAAAAGCCACCTAGCTTCCCTTTATTCATAAACACCTTCACACCCACTAACATTTTCGTCTGTTTGGCCACTTGTTTAATGGCTAATGGCATTATCCTTGTAAATACCATGCTCCATTTTAACTAGCTAAAGATACCTCTAGTTTAGAAGCAGTTTAAGAATGGGCACTTGGATGTCAGAGGGGATCCGTAGCTTTTCGTAGCTTGGTAAAATATATATATTTATATACATTGACACATTTAAGACACATTTTAACAGAAGCGCAACATTCCTTAAGGATTCAAAGGTGACGTCACAACTGAGCAAAAGCTTAAAGGATAATAGCATTTAAGTTGGCTGCTGAACTCTTAGATCCTTATAGACAGCATCGGACCAGTGGAGCTGCCTCCTGCCTGGCTCTTTATACTTAAATAGGGTCGATTTAGCATCAGTATAGCCCTGAGGTTTACAGTGATGAGTTTGGTTAAGCTATAGGAATTTAAAGGATGTTCAACGTTCAGAAGAACAGGAGACAGAGCCTCTTTCCCAACTGTAAACTCGCAAAATCTGAGTCAACGGATGATAATGTTCCATTTGCTAAAGACTGTTTGGTGAAACAATGGAGCTCTTTAAGCGAACTTCAGAGGGATATTTACGACATCTATGCTGAGGATGACGACGAGGACGTTGTGAAACATTCAGAGCCTACATCATGGTTTACATCGCACAGCAAGAACTGCACACTCAACCTCAACGTTGGAGGGAAGTACTACCGGATCACCTACAAAATGGCCGCGAGATACCCCCAAAGCAGAATCGGCCGTCTGGCCAGCTACACAGACCTCAACCAGAAGTTGGACCTCTGCGACGACTACGTTGTGAAGAACAACGAATATTTCTTCGACCGAGATCCAGATGTGTTCAACAGCATCTTCAACTTCTACAGAACTGGCGTGCTGTGGATCAAAGATGAGCTTTGTCCAAGAAACTTCCTGGAGGAGATCAATTATTGGGGCGTTCGGATCAAATACACACAGCGCTGTTGCCGGATCTTGCTTGAGGAGAATCACGATGAGTTGTGCGAGCGGCTAAAAGTTCAGAAGGAACTGGAAGCTGAGGTGGAATCCGAGGAAAATGAGGAATTGTTTGAGGAAATGTACTTCGGAAAGACGCGAAGGAGTCTGTGGAACCTCATGGAGAAACCGTTCTCCTCGGTACCGGCTAAACTCATGTCAGTGGCCTCGAGTTTGTTTGTTTTGGTGTCTCTAGTCACGATGACGTTGAATACTGTAGAAGAAATGGAGGACTTGGCACCTTCCCACCAATCCAGAGGAAGGACATACGGAGAATTGGTGGAGACATTGTGCATAACCTTCTTCACCACTGAGTATATTCTACGTGTCGCGTCAACACCCGATCTCGGTCGCTTTGCGAAAAGCATGCTGAACGTGGTAGACCTGATGGCCATCCTACCACAGTTCCTGCAGTTTGTGCTCGAAAGCTTTGTGAGTCCGGGTTTTGGTAGACTAAACCCAGACATTAAGACTGTAGGGCAAGTGAGCAAACTGGGACAAGTGCTGCGAATCATGCGACTCATGCGCATTTTTCGAATTCTGAAATTGGCGCGTCACTCCACAGGGCTCCGAGCGTTTGGGTTTACGTTGCGACAGTGCTACCAACAGGTGGGATGTCTCTTCCTCTTTATCGCCATGGGGATCTTTACATTCTCAGCCATGGTTTATACCGTTGAGCATGACGTCCCTCATACCAACTTCACCAGTATTCCACATGCTTGGTGGTGGGCATCTGTGAGTAACAGTTCTACTAATCTTTATATCTATAGGGATAGTTATGGGATAGTATAGGGAAATGAAGATTATTTTACTGAGCCTTGTGTTATTCCAACACCATATAAACACAAAAAGAGATGTTAGGCACAGTTTTAGGGACTGACAGACTCAGTCACCATCCACTTTCATCATATAGTGACTAAAGGCCCAGGTATATTTCATTTTTGTATGTTCCAGATCTGCTCATGGCTAGTCAATCACTTTGCATTTGTGAGTATACACTTCTGAGTAGAGTCAATGGCCGGCACATGCACCGACAATGCGCACCGACGATGATCGCGTCTGCGAGTCGAGAACATCTATCCGGCGCTGACGGGATTATGACAAAATTAACGTCACGCAAATTATGCACGGAGTGATCCACAATGCAGACGTGCGAAGTACACTTGACCTTTAGACTGTCAGTCCCTAGCATTACGTTCCAAGGGATTTAATTAATTACAGATTTTCAGCATGAGCTCATGAAAATTCTGTGACCGTGGCAACATATTTGCAAAATGATATTACAAGGTTTTTTTACAGGTATCACGGCAGTTCAGAAGTGAAATGTCCACCGAGGGGCGCTAAAAGCAACAGATGAAAAAAAAGATTGTTATCTTAAGGCTCTATCGAGTTTTAAATCAACAAAAGCTTCCTCCCTACCCTAAACTTTAAACCTAAACCTAATCAATAGTGTCATAAACAGAAAATGTGAAATGAAAATGCCATTTCTGAAGCAACCACGTCCATTTGTGGTTCTTCTACGACACTTTCGTCTCACATGTCGACTCGCGTGTTCTTTAGGGCTCGTACCCTGGTCCTTTGCATCACAAGTTTCTTCAGCAGAACACAAATGAACATTTTTATAAGAATATCTCAGCTCTGTTGGTCCTAACAATGCAAGTGAATGGTGACCTTAACTCAGAAGGTCTCATACGGATCATAAAAGTGATCCGTATGACTCCAGTGGGTTAATCAATGACTTCTCAAGCGATATGATAGGTTTGGGTGAGAAACAGATCAATATTACAGTCCTTTTTTACTATAAATCTCCACCTTTAACCAGCCACAGCCAGTAGGTGGCTGAATGTGAAAGTGAAAGTCACTTCCACACCATAATGTGGAAGTGAAAGTGAAGGTGTAGATTTACAGTTATAAAAGGACTTGGATATTGAGCTGTTTCTCGCCCACACCTATCAAATCACTTCAGAAGACATTGATTAAACCACTTATGGATTATGGGTCTTATGGATTCATTTCATATGGCCTCATGGGCCTTCAAAGTTCTGGTCTGGTCACCACTCACTTGCTTTGTTAGGACCAACAGAGCTGAAATATTCTTTTAAAAATCACAGATTGTGTTTTGCAGATGAAAGAAAGTCATACACATATGGGATGGCATGAGGGTGAGTAAATTATGGGAGAATTATTATTTTAGGGTGAACTATTCCTTTAACTATAACAAAAACGCAGAAAGAGATGTTATCTGCAAGTGCTTTCCATGTGGAGTTTAAAGCAGCGCTTGAAGCTGACGTTACCTTGATGTGAACCATTAATGTGATTTGTGATAATGATCATCAAACAGAGGTAATTGCTATATACCTGAGATCGGTCACATTCATGTTTACACAATCAAAGATACTTCAGTATAGCCCCCATGGATTACATACACTTGAATTTAACTGAACGTTTACTTCAGTAGAGGTCACGGCCACTATTACAGATATAAGTTGACCAACATAACTTCTCTTGTAAAAGCTTTGGATTGGTCATGTCGTCCAGAAACATCCAGATTGCTCAAGCAGCATTTAGCTGTTCTAAACGGAAACACACGAATCGTTTAATCTGTTTGGGAAAAACAATTTCAGAGTCAGTCAGAATAAAATCAAATGTTTACAATTTATTGACCAGGTAATAGAACAATAATTAAAAATCCAATCCATAGATTAAAATCATCGATCAATCAAATATAACAACAACAATTCAGAAATCGAGGAATTTATAGAAATATTTACCTGTCAACGAAAACTATACACAGCGATCGTGTGGGAAGTCTACCTACAGACCCATTCTCCTTATAAACCCGGATAATTCAATATGCTAACCAAATGGTGGTGTCTGTCATTATAATTCGATTTTGGTCCCCTATTGAGGGGTTCACAACTGTGGGATCAGAACTTGTAATTGAATGGGTTCTTGATTCCTGTAGATTTACATACTGGATGTAGTTTGTATGGAGGATCTGTGGGAGGGCACACCTTTAAGGGGCACACCACATTTCTCATATTTTATAACTTCTTTTTGCTTTTCATTATGGCTGGGAGGATGAGACCAGTTTACCAGGCGCACTGAGACACTTTAAATGATGTATAGTTACTTTTTTGTACACACTTAACATTGCATAGGTTTATAGTGAGCTTTAAGAGAGGAGGAGAAGGGGGAGATGATGAGACTGTAGAAGGGAGGTGTGAGCTGCACCGTGTGCTGCATCTCGGATGTTGCTGTTACATGTGCAAGAGAGAGTTCAAATGTTAATTCTCATGAGAGCCTTTTGTTTTCTCGAGGGGTTGTCCAGACTTGCTGGCACCTGTCTTACACAATTAATAGCAATTTCAATTTCAATTTTTTATCAAATAACAGCACTAAATAAAAGTTATCGTTGTTGTAGTGCCTCTAGTGTTGAGCGATATGTACAACTTTTTGGGAGATTCAACCTACAGTTTAAAAATGGCTTAATTATTGATGTCTTTGCATATTAAGCCGGGATGAGAGAAAGTATTTTTACATTGCAGAATTACATAGCTTAGCTGTAAGTCCGCTGTACTCTCTGTAACCCAAAATTTCTCATTCCAGGTTAGTATCTCTACCGTAGGTTATGGTGACATGTATCCCGAGACACTTTTGGGGAGGATATTTGCCTTTGGCTGCATTTCCTTCGGAATCATTTTGAATGGCCTCCCAATCTCGATCCTCTTCAATAAGTTCTCTGATTACTACGCCAAACTGAAGTCGCACGAGTACACGTCCAATATGAGGAACAGAGGAAAAGTCAACTTCATCAAGAGAGCCAAGAAGAAACTTAAAGAAAGTGGTTGCTTTGAAACTACATAGTCACCAATGAAATTCAACTCAGTGTTGTTTTATGGACCTCTTACACTACATGCAACACTTTACAATAAGGCTGTATAAGTTTTCGTTCTCTTGCAAACTTGTGTGACGTTCTTCCATGGGACACAAAAGGAGATGTTAGGCAGAATGGGAAGGGACTCACAACCACAGTCACCTTTTACTTTCATTTAAAATAAAGATGCAAATGAATGGCGACTGAAGCTAACATTCTTGCTTAAAATCTCCCGTTGTTTTTCATGGATGAAATAAACAATAAAATAACAATGAGCTATATTTTTAAAGCTTTTTTCAATCTTAATGTTCATTTAAATATTCAATTGTTCATTTTTAGTTCAAAATGCATTACTTTTATGTGTGTGCAACTAATTAGTAGACCCTAACATTAATTAAGATATATGGATGTTGTACAATTATTTTCAGAGTCGGTTCATGTTAACTCTTGTGTTGTTACCATATACAACCTTATTGTAAATTGTTTATAGTTGGACATTTTAAACTGTATTGATTTAAGTCTGTTGTTTAATTAAAGGCTTATTATGCAAATGTGCCAAATGAAGCAATTTGTAAAATGTAATTATTTAACGTAACATAACAAGTAACACGAGAAGTGTCTCGCTGATATAAATGTCAAACTGAACATAATACAGTCTGTTGTACCTCATGTGATTTTCCCTGTGTTATTGATTGTTTAGTTTCTATGGCATGAACAATCTTTTGGCAATAAAGCTGGACTAAAAGAATAGAGGACATCCGAAGATCGGGTTTTTGCAATTCTAACGTGTTGAACATGTTGTTTCTTTTGCGTTTTCTTCCTGTTCACGGGCACACATAAAGCCACACTGAAACTGGCCTGAACTACACTCTTGAACTTGACCTGACCGACGACCACAATAGAAGTTTAATCTAATTTGGCTTTTAAAATAGCCTCAATTAAAAATAGAACAGTCTGTACTGTCACATGTCAACACTATCATGGCCACATGTCGCCCTGCAATATGTACTTTGTCTTACTGTACTGGCAGTTTTTATAGTCAAAACAAGTGAAAAAATCTACCAGTGCTGCAGAAGTAATACAAAGTATTTAGATTACATTACTGACCTTGAGTAATCCAACGAAATATGTTACAAATTACATTTTACAGCATGTATCCTGTAATCTGTAGTGAAATACATTTCAAAAGTAACTCTCCAAAACCTATTTATATATTTTTTATTTATTAATTTATTAATTTATATATATTCTGCCTAAAATCTACTTTTACATTACACAGAAGAAAGTCATACTGGTTTTGCACCACATAAGGATAATTAAATTATGACAGAAAATTGATTTTGGATGATAACGCACTTGCACTCCAGACCTGTAGGTGGTGCAGTATTATTTAAGCGTCACTTCTCGCAGTGCTCTCGCTCGCGCCTGACCTCTGCAGACCGACTCGCTTATAAAGGCTGGAAAATGGTTCCTCCGGTGCAAGTGTCGCCGCTGATTAAGGTTTGTCAATATAAATCAGGGATTCTAAAAAAAATTATTCATTTGTTTATATCGCTATCTGAACGTCACGCATCGCGTGCATGATGAAAGTCAAGATTTTCCCGCTTCTATAAATAAAGATAGAAATGTTTAAATGTTAGTCATGTTTGTTTTGACTCTCAGACAGCGAGATGGTCTGCATTGATCGCTGGAATCATCTATGGAAAGGGACGATATGGTAAGAAACCTGCAAAAAGTCCATTTAAAGCATAAATAAAATCGGTCCCCCTTAATGTATTTTAATCGCTTAAAGTCGTATTATAGATGTTACAGTAGGTATTATACTGTATGTTTTCAGCCCTCACAGACATTTATTTATTATAGGTAAATAGCCTAGTAAATTGGGTTCTTTGGGTTTACTTTAAAGGAATAGTTCACCCAAAAATAATCATTCTCTCATTTATTGATTTACTCTTTATGTCGTTTTAAACTTTCTGTCTTACATGGAACATACACAATGATATTATTATTTTTATTTATTTTTTTTATTGAGCAAAACACAAATTAACAAGACATGGCAGCTTATACACACACACACACACACATACTTACATATACATACATATACACATAACAAAACACTAAAATAAAAATGAGAAAAAAAAACAGAAAAGGAAAAAAATTCAATTAAATAATAAAAAAAATGTAACTATAGGTGTATAGATATAGTAGTGTCTACATGTATTGTGAAAAGTTTAAGGACTAGGTTCATTTAATGTCATATAATAGTAATCATTATTATTAATTACATTTTTTTCTGGTGATGTTGTGGAGGGAGAGAAAAAGAAAGATATAGATTTAAACTTGGATATGGAATAATCAGTTATAATAATAATAATAATAATAATAGTTGTAGTAATGGTATAATACTAGTAATAATAATAATAGTAGTAGGAGTAGTGGTAGCAGCAATAATGATAATAAAAACAATAATAGCAGTAGTAGTAGTTCAAACAATAACATCATCTCAGCTTTATGAATCTTTAAACTTGTCAATAAAATGTTTGCTGTTATACGAAGCTCTCTATGTCCGGGGGCCGCTCCACCACCACCGGCGGGCACATCCAACAGACACCAACCCCAACCCTAATCCCCCCGGCCCCCCCGCCGCTGGCAATCCCAAACCAGCGGTTAAGCCTCTGTGCGCCGCCGTCTTCCTCCACAAAGGATACTGGGGCACCATGACAGGCACCTCAAAATCAAGCTCACCTGGTCTGGTTGTGACCTGGCAGATGACCGGATATCGTTGTTTGGTTGACCTTTTTGTTTTTACAATCTTTTGCTGGAATTGTAGTGTGCACCAGTTAGCTCCCCAGCCAGAGACGCCACATCCAACCCAGATAGCTCTCCGACTCACAATGATATTTTAATGGATATATGATGTCTGTTTGTTCATACAATGCAGGTGAGTTGTGAACACAACTTTGAAGCTCCAAAAAGTAGTGTAAAGGTAATCCAGAAGACTCCACTGGTTTAATCCAGGTGTTTTGAAGCGACCCAGACGATTAAAGCACTTTATACACCGTAGGATTGTTGTCCGACTGTACGATATGAACGCATTGAGATCGCCTTGACATTATGTCAGACTGTACACTAATGTACATTGGTGGTCCCAATAGTCCCGATCAGTGAACGTGATCGTTAATACAATAGAAGTGCTCCAGTACCGCACCATCTCCTGACAAATATGCCTTTTAATAAGACATCCTGATCACAAATACACAAAATTACAGATGTTGAGAATGAACGCCAGAGGGGGAGGTAGCCAACGGTAATAATTAGCTACCGTAAGCAAAGATTCATTGTGGAAAAAAAGACAAAGTTCTGCGCTCATATAGGGGAAACAAAAAAGATGAGTTATAGTACGTCTCTTCTTTTAGATTACATTTACATTTATGCATTTGTCAGATGCTTTTATCCAAAGTGACTTACAGTGCACTTATTACAGGGACAATCCCCCCCCGGAGCAACCTGGAGTTATGTGCCTTGCTCAGGACACAATGGTGGTGGCTGTGGGGATCAAACCAGCAACCTTCTGATTACAAGTTATGTGCTTTAGCCCACTGTGAATTGATGTAAGCTAATAATATATCGTGCTTGCAAATTCCCTATGGATAATGCACAAACATGACATCAATTTCTATAATGGTATCCAGTTGTATCTGCTGATTTGGATAAAAATGTCCCATAAATACTTAACAATAAATTGTTGTTGTTTATTTATTATCCTTTTTATTTGAATGAAAATGGAGTGGTGTGAATATTAACTAGAAGTTTACAGATGCTTAAAGTAAATTTATAAAATGAAAATGCATTATAAATGTAGAGGGGAAAAAAAGCATGTTAAGAAAATGCAATTTTCCTTTTTTAAGCTCCGTATATCATTTGGGGAATAATGCTTTCATATTGTTGAAGTGTTACACTTTTCTCCAAGTATATTTTGCTTATTTATTAACTTTTTATGTAAAATTAAATGGAAGAGCTTGAGTGATAACTGGGCACGAATGTTGCTATGGTCAGTCACGGAGCAGGTTTCTTTCCGGAGCAAATGCCTGCAGTGAATTGCAATGGGAGAGAGGAGCGGAAATCTTCTCTGGCCATCATTAAAGCAGTCACGCTATACGAATGCGACGCTAAATTTCTGACACTGGCAGAATTTCATCAGAGGCTGAAGATCATCGCAAAGGCTATTAATTGTCCGTCGGTGAGCATGTCACACTAAACATCGTAAGATTGCCGACTTTGCCCAAAGTGACCGAAATCCTTTTAGATTCCTGAAATTTGTCTCAGAGGGCAGAATCAGGCCAAAATCGTACAGTTTTAGGGTGAGAACAGACCAAAAAGCTCCCTTTTTCCCCCTCCCACTATAAACCTTGAAATCATCAGTCTCTTTGGCGATCATGATTTCAAGCTTGATTACACTTCCTATAGCGCCATCTAGCGCTCCGCACATGCGTCAAGCACTAGGAAGTGTAATCCAGCCTGATCATGAGCATGCCTAGAGAATACAATGGCAAGATGTACAGAGATTAAGGAACAATACTTTGGCTTGTTCACACTCTAAATTGATCATATCGCTTCAGAAGAAATGGATTAAACCACTGGAGTTTTATGGATTGCTTTTATGCTACCTTTTATGTCCTTTTTGGAGCTTCACACTTTTGGTCACCATTCACTCGCACGGTATGGACAAACGCATCGTATCTCAAAATATATTTGTTTGAGTTCTGCAAGTAATATGAGCTTAAGATGATAGAAGGGTGAGTAAATGAGAGATTTATCACTTTTGGGTGAACTATTCTTAAGTTCTTTTAACTAGTATCATTTTTACTATGTGTAATTATTTTTCAGAATTTGCACTACAGTTTAATTTAATCATAACTACATGCAATTAAATTCCATTGAAATATTTTTCGTTATCTTCAGATCATCTGAAGCCCATTGCAGAGGAGGAGAGGAGGATTGAAGAGGAGGAGAAGAAGGTCAGAGAGGAAAAGGAACGCATCGCTAAACAGCTCGCAGAAGGTACGTTTTCCTCTTCTCCCTTAGAAGGGAAAGTTCAAAGACAATTCTCATGTTGTTCCAAACCCGTATGACACTCTCTCTTCCTTGGGTCTCAAAGGAGATGTTAGGCAGACTGTTGGCCTCGTTCTCTTGCATTGTACGGATGAAAAGATGTAATAATGGTGACCAAGACTTGCATTCTGCCTAACATCTCCCTTTGTAATCCATTGAAAAGAATAAAAAAAATCATACAGGTTTCAGTTGACATGGGGGTGAGAAAATGATGACACTTTATTTGTTCCAAACAACTTCAGGTGATGTAGAGCACAAAGTACAAGGGAATTATACAAAAATACTAAATAAGTACTCTCTCGTTGTGCAATAAGTGGAGTCGGAGCTCTTTAAAGGAAACACCCCGGTGTTACATCTTAAATGCAGTTTTAAAGCGTTATATCTTTGTTAAAGTTCAAATAATATGGAAGCAGGTCATATAATTAACTACAAACTCTGAATCTGTCATTTCTCTGTGCGGTCAGCGCCTCTTCTATGAGTTGTGTGAATGTCCCGATGTAAGGGGGAGAGATTGAAACTGCACCCGGCTGATGCACACTGTCACAGGGACGCTCATCCCTCGAGCGCACACGCTTAATGCAGCTGGATTATAACGTGATGGCTTGTGACTTATTGAATCAATACATGTCACTGTGCATGTCTTATCATGAAGAAAATTGGCAATACGCAGCTTTATTAATATTAGCGAGTTTTTTTGTGAGTTAAAGATGGATTAAGTGAACAGAAAGGTGAGAGAGGAAGCCTTCGTCCCATTATACACTGCAACAAAATAGGTTTCCGATTTGGCAATTTTTTTTTTCCAATACAAATATCTAAAACTCATTAAAAACAATGAACGTTTTCTTTAGGAACTATACTACAGAAGAAAAAAATGTTATCTGAGAATGTTGAATATAATATTAAAAATACAAATATTTAAAAATATCGAAAAATCCTTAAAAAAAAGTTGCATTCACCAGAGAAGCAGCATATCAGATATTTATACTTGCTTTTAGAGAATAGATCTTGAATATAAGTGTATTTTGTCTTTTACTGAACTCACAGAAGTATAACCAAGTTATAAAATACACACACACACACACACACACACACACACATATACATATATATATATATATATATATATATATATATATATATATATATAATTCACAAAATACACTTGCTGTATATTTAAGATCTAAATATCTTATGTTGCTTCTCAAGTAAATGTATCTTGTTTTAATGATTTTTAGACATTTTAAATGGAAAACGAGACAAAAACACGATGATAATAGTTTTTTTTTTGCAGTGAATTTCTTTACTGAATTAAACTCAAGGATCGTTTCCCCCCTTTGATTCAGTGAATGTCATTTAGAGGTATTTTTAAAATATAATTTTTTCCGCTTTATTGTTGTAAGCGCGTTTAATACAACCTTTTAAGTCGGGACACAAGCAGAATAATTGTTTTAGAGCTACTGATTAACCGTTGCAGTAATCGCAGAATAGTCGAATAATTGTTAGATTAATCGTTTATCAAAATAATCGTTAGTTGCAGCCCTAATTGTGTGTGAAATAACCCTTTAATGGTAGCCTTTTAATTTTCTATTCTTCAATTAGCAGTTTTTTTTTTTTATCGACTAATTTGACCCCCCCCCCCCCCTTTTAAGTTTTTCATTTGATGTAACTAACTCTGAATTTCTTTTGTTCAACAGCAAATGAGGACACAATCCTGAAGTGAGCAGCCCAAAATGAAGCCTGTATTGTTTCCATTGTAAATCTGAATTAAGACTTGTTTTCTGCCATTTTGCTTTTGCAATGACTTTTCCACAAACCACACTGTTTTCCTGTGACATGTCATGCCAGACTTGTCTCAATACCTCATTTTGTGAAATAATTTGTCAATGCATGCAAATATGATACTAATAAAGTGCATTTAATGCCAAAACAAAACATTGAATCAAAGTTAAGATTGACAAACATTTATTAAATATACCCTATTGTTTTATATAATGTAAACAACTGGATTGTCCAGATCCTTAAATATGTGATAGTGTGGGTCGAGTCAGAAAATGTTCACAGAGCAGCATTTACAATTAAAATTGTTCCCATAACCTTAACTTTAAAATCTCAAATTGTTGCAACTCAAAAATAATCTATACAGACCAAGATAGAGTCATAATCCAGGAATAAACATTCAAAAACGTTTCTCAACTTGGGATGGCTTTACCTACAGTTCATTTGATGCATATGGAGCACAACAGTGCCCGCCCACTTTATCAGCCATCTTGGTTCCGTAAGTTTTTCCCGTTCATTTCCATTTGATTAAAATCCTTCATCCAGCATGAACTGAACCAACCCGCTCAGAGGTGAATCACAACATTACAAACTTAATTTTGAAGCCAAAAAAGCATGAAAGACATGAAAATACAAATGCTAAATTGTAAATGGTTTGCACTTTTATATAGCACCTTTTTAACCTTAGCGGTATTCAAAGCGCTTTACACTGCGCCTCATTCACACACCAATGACGGCAGAGCTGCCATGCAAGGCGCTAGCCTGCCATGGGGAGCAACTTGGTGTTCAGTGTCTTGCCCAAGGACACTTCGGCATGTGGAACGGGAATCGAACCACTAACCCGCTCTACCACCTGAGCCACAGCCGCCCCTTGAACAAGACTAATGCTAGTTCTTCTAATACTTCTCTGTGACAGAATATTCCCCTTTTCTTCCCCAGTAATCGACGGCTCGCACTCTATAGTAACCATTCACGTCCAGACTCTCTGTAGAGGGAAAAACGCAGATGTATATCAATATGTGCACCGGTGTTTAAAGTCAATCATTCTGATACTATCTCAAGTCATACCTGGTGAATATGTGAAGTGTGTAAAGATAGTGTCTCTGTGATTAATCCTCTCGAAAGCGCTATTGTCTTTGGAAAACTCCACTTCGTATGTCTTTATACACCTAAAAATGGCACCCAAGTTACGTTCCATATTTAGTACCATTAAACGAAGAGCTAGCTTTTCGTAAACGCTTTTATAGTTCTTACTTTGTGCCGATGCAGTGATCCTTCCAAACAATCAAAACTTGGTCTTTAGTGATGGTGATGAAACGAACCCCATTCACCTGTGGAATGACAAATGAAATATTACAACCAAAGGATAATTATAAACTACACACCACAGAGGAAATAACACTCAAAACCTCAATGTTATTTCACAGTCTGGAAGGAATAACGTATACCTGGAATGTAAACATCTGAAATTAACTTCATGTTCAGGCAAACAAGCGTTTTAAGAGTTTTTTTGTGTGTAGAAGAACAGCAGGTGCTCTAAATTCACCACATATTGCCTTACATTTTTGTTACTTGTTATTCAAATTGTCACTTACCTGGTCGGGCACTTCTTTAGACTGGGCACATATATGCACGAGCAGCACCGAGGGCACAGGAAGACTTGTCTTGAGCGTCAGAGAGCCATCGGAGGGGACTGGAAGGGGTCCAACAGTCTGTGGATCCTACGTATATGCATTTAAGGGACATATATAATTAAAAACAGGATTTTTCTTGCACCTTTGAAATGACAACCATGAATGACCATCCACGTTTGCACATCTACAGCAAAAACAGCCTATTTAATTCGTAGTGTCAAAAACGTTGTGTAGAACTTAATTATGACATTATAATTATGAAGTGGACTTCAGGAAATAGATTAAAAAGGCTACATAAGAGCAAAATATGTCCCGTTTAAAGGGATAGTTCACCTAAAAGTACAAATTCTCTCGTAATTTACTCGCCCTCATGCCATCCCAGATGTGGAAGACTTTCTATCTTCTGCAGAACACAAATGAAGATTTTTTAGAAGAATATCTCAGCTCTGTTGGTCTATACATTGCAAGTAAATTGTGATCAGAACTCAGAAGGTCCAAAGAAGATATAATCCATGCAACTCCAGTGGGTAAATCCATGCCTTAAGAAATGAAATGGTAGATGTGTGTGAGAAACAGGTCAATGCTTAAGTCCTTTACTGTAAATCTACACTATCACAATTAGCCACATACTCGTTGGGGCTGTTCAAAGGTGGAGATTTATAGTAAAAAAGGACTTAAATGTTGATCTGTTTCTCACCTAAACCTATCATGTCGCTTCTGATTATATGGATTAAACCACTGGAGTAATATGGATAACTTTAATGCTGCCTTTATGTCCTTTTTGGACCTTCTGAGTTCTGGTCACCATTCACTTGCATTATGAGGGCCAACAGAGCTGAAATATTCTTCCTAAAATCTTTGTGTTCTGCACATCTGGGATGGCATTAAATGATGAGAGAAGTGTCATTTTTGGGTGAACTATCCCTTTAAGGCCCATAAAGGTGCTTGTTTGTGTTTTTGAGGTGTGTGTGTGTGTGTGTGTTGAACCTCTTGGCTCCGTAGCTGTGTGAAATGTTGCACAGTGGGGTAGTCTGGTCGGCCCATGTTTTCCCACAGCTTAAATGGGTTTGTCACATTATTATCCATGTAGTGTGTCACATACATTAGACCTAAAAACACAAACAGCATATAAGTGTAAATACAAGAACATTTTTGAGTTTCCACAATGACAGAATTCTTAATATGTGGCATTTCATTCTTCAGGGTTTCAACACATTTTGACCACTGAATATACATGACTTTTCAAGTAGTTTGCCATTATTGGATGATACATTTTGTAGACATTGAACTAGAGGTTGACAGATTTTTCTGATAGTAAGCTGGTAGAAAAGGCTGATTCAAATGTTTACAAATCGATTTATTGAATAGAAGAAAAATTCTGTCATTCCTTACTGTGACAGGCACATACATAGCCTGAAGAAAATAAGATTTGGCGCATACAGGACCTTTAGCTATGAACCGTAATACAATGTGGACTCTTATTTTGAAATGTCTGTGCTACCAGCTCACACAAACACATAAGGGAAACAAAGCATGTGATTTTACAGTCATCTACAATGTACTGCAAAATAAACACTGTAAAGTAAACATTGTCATAAACTACTAAATACTGTATGTGTGTAACTGGTCCTGCTTGACCCGCTCCGAGTGAGATTCAAACCGGGGTCAGCCAGCATGGGAGACGGGCGTGCTAACGAGTAGGCTAAAGGCTAAAGCCTCCAACGTCAGTTGCTAGTGCACCTCTTGATGCCAGGGGCATGAGGTTTTCACATACTGCACAGCTATCATGTACCAGCTGGCACCCATTACCATGAGCAGTAATTCATCAACAGAAGATCTTCATGCATCAATAGTAGAGGCCACGTGGCACAACAAACTCACGGATCACTTCTAAAGACCACTGATATACTGATGTACCAATGAATTATAACGGCACTACTCTCTAACACTGGAAACAGAGGAATAATAATAATAAAAAAAAGTCAATATCGGTAATGAGAAATTTTAGAGCAAAGCATAACAAGTAGAGTGTATGAAAGGATTTTTAATAGGATTTTTTTTTTTAAATATATACATCTATGGAAAAAAATTAAGAGACCACTGCAAGATTTATCAGTTTCTCTGGCCAGGTCAATCAAGGTGTGGATGGAGGACCACCGGATTTACCTATAAATAGTAAATCCAGAGACACTGATCATTTTGCAGTGGTCTAAAATTTCTTTCCAGAGCTGCATATGTGTGTGTGTGTGTATATATATATATATATATATATAGAGAGAGAGAGAGAGAGAGAGAGAGAGAGAGAGAGAGAGAGAGAAATTCATTTGAATGACTTTTCCAGGACTGAGAATCACAATTTTAAAATTCCATGATATTTCCAGGTTTTCCGTGAGAAATGATTTATAGATCTGTACAAATGAGCAGACAACAGTCACAAACTAAAAAACTAACTATGACCCAGGGGCTGGATTCACACAAATGTTCTTAAGAAAACAATTAAGAAAGTTCTTAGGATAAACTATAAGAAGTTTGTAAGATCATTCCTTAGTGCATTCTTAAGAACATCTTAAATTTATTTTAAAAATTCATATAAAGACAGGCTTTGACATTGCCTGATCAGCCTGCTCGTGGAGTTGCCTTGTCTAATAGTCAATAACAAATTACATACTTCAACACTGTAAACTAAATTGTAAAATTGTGTCATGATTGACCACCAGATTAAGAAATCTCAAAACAACATTTATTGTTTGAATTTGGTGATGACATTTACATCGTTTATAAGCTGAACATAAAAATATAATTAAACACAAAACAGTCAGAAACGTGTTTTGGTCTAAAATGCGTGGTGGTGTAGTGGGCTAAAGCACATAACTGGTAATCATGAGGTTGCTGGTTCGATCCCCACAGCCACCACCATTGTGTCCTTGAGCAAGGCACTTAACTCCAGGTTGCTCCGGGGGGATTGTCCCTGTAATAAGGGCTCTGTAAGTCACTTTGGATAAAAGCGTCTGCCAAATGCGGAAATGTAAATGTAAAATCACATTTCTACATAAACAGGCCATTGCGACTTCAAACTCAACATGAAAAACCCAGTAAATTCATTAAACATCTTACTTATTAGAATTTAAGCCAACTGGGAATTTATCCCAACTTTAAGATGTTATTTACCACGGTTTTTAAGAATTATTACTACATTTTGTCGAGAATTTGAACGCTTCTTAAGTGTTTTCTTAAGAACAATCTTGACAAAAAAGATAAGAACTTTCTTAAGAAGTTTTTTAGGGAATACATTATATTTGTAACTTTTTTCTTAAGCTAGAAACAAAGAAGAATATGGTAGTTAAGAAGACATTTCTTCTTAAGAACGTTTTGTGAATCCGGCCCCTGATTCTTATCTTTAATTCATTTTTTGTCACTTGTAATTCAACAGTAGTGTCAAATGTGGTTCCTGACCGCTGTGTTGTGGTATTCCACTGAGGCGCAGAGTGATGATGTCACTGGTGGAAAAGGTCTGGTTATCTCTGCTGTTATATAACAGGACTGTGGTCTGCCAGCTATCAGCTGTGTACGGCACCCGAGGGACGTGAACGCTGGCCAGCACACCTACTGAAGTGTTCACTTCAGAACCATCAGTCAAGATTTCTGCATGCACCTGAGTCTCACCTGAACAAAAAGAAATAAAAAGAAAACTAGATAGTCAAGTGTGTCAAGACGAATTTTAAGTTGGCTTAAAACCTTTAAAATTTAAACTAGTTTTAAAAGTTTTAAGTTTGATGGTTATACAGACATTAAAGTGAGAAAAAGTCAGCAAGCTGAATAGGTAGTCAGATAACTGATATATTCACCGATCAGCCACAACATTAAAACCACCTGCCTAATATTGTGTAGGTCCCCCTCGTGCCACCAAAACAGCGCCAACCCAGCATTCTTAGGTGATGTTCTTCTCACTACAATTGTACAGAGCAGTTATCTGAGTTACTGTAGACTTTGCCAGTTCAAACCAGTCTGGCCATTCTCGGTTGACCTCTCTTATCATCAAGGCATTTCCATCCACAGATCTGCCCCTCTTTGGATGTTTTTTGTTTCTGGCACCATTCGGAGTAAATTCTAGAGACTATTGTGTGTGAAAGTCCCAGGAGATCAGCAGTTACAGAAATACTCAAACCAGCCCATCTGGCACCAACAATCATCCACTCAATTATCTAATCAGCCATTTGTGTGGCAGCAGTGCATAAAATCATGCAGATACGGGTCAGGAGCTTCAGTCACATCACCAATCAAAATCTGATCGTAGTGATTTGAACAGTGGCAAGATTGTTGGTACGTAATTCCGATCCGTTAGAAAAGACATAGCACACTATTCCAGAACAGTCTGAAAGTCTATGCCGAGTTTGGTGGATGCAGCTTCAAAGCTATAGGAGTCGTTAGTGGAAGTCAGAAATCTTGGTCTCAGTTTAGCAGTTTTGAAAAATCGTTTGTATAATAACAGTGCATTGGCTTCGTCAAGCCAACTTAATGAGAAAATTACACATTTACATTAGTACTGTTGTCGTAAAAAAGTACCATGTTAATACCGTTAATACCTTGTTTTGAACATGAGGAAACCGCTTGCTTTTTTTATGTATCATGTGTCATGTATCATGGTCATATCATGGTATTCTTGTGGTATTCTAATTGACATGAAACTCATGCAGTGCCCAAAACATTTAAACTTTAAAATGATTTAAACAATGACCACAAATTACCTAAAAGTGCCAAAAGGCCCATCACAGTCAGGACTGGTTTCCTTAATAACTGCACATGCGGCGGGTTTGTGTTGTTAATCTGGAATCGAGCGGTGAGAGTGCGCTGGGTAAACGGCTGTGGGTGGTAACTAAGGAAAGCATTGTCGTTGCTAAGCAGAGTGTAGTTGATTGTATTGTTTTGGTCAGCGATGAGCAGGTTCTGATGCTGTGAGATCACCTAAAACACAACAGAGAGGAAAACAATCACTCAAATATCACACCAAATCTATCCGTCTCACTGAATTGTCAAGATATTTATGTATATAACTTGTGTATGGTGCTCAGATTACTTTGTGGAAATCAGAGTTTTGTTGTTTTTAGTCTATGTATATTATCTTTGAAGCCTCTATAAGCTAGTGTACTTCTAAAAGTTGACTAAATAGAAACTTGGTTAACTGCGAGGATTCATGAACGGTTATTCGGTTATTTGTCTGGACTCTGAAATAAAGAGCGTTTATTCCAAACGCTGCTCACATTAGCAGGTCATACAGTGCACAGTGAGTTATGAGACTAAATTGCACAATACATAGATCTTCAAATGCTAAAATCACTCACATTAAAGTCAATAAAAAGATAAGAATCTAACGGTTACTGCCTGTAAGCAACACAGTATTCTTAACCAACGGAAAATACATAAAGTGCTAAACCTGAGCCTGCACGAGACTCTGAAAAAAGCACAATTGCAAAAACAGCACAGTTGCACGCAAAAACACGTGTGAACAGCCCCTAACTTGCTCTATACTTGAAAAACTGACCAGAACGGATCGGGTTAAGGACCTCTACTGCACGTGTAATATGGCACTTTTCCACCGCATGTTACGGTTCGACTTGCCTCACTTTACTTTTCTGAGCTTGCATTTCCACTGCAGTTCAGTGCCATCTCAATGTGGGTGGGATTATAGGCTGATCGTCATAGTTGTGACGCCTCTACTGCCGTGACATCATCTTAAACATGACACAAACTGACCAAAACAATAACACGACCGCTAGCTGTTAGCTACTAGCTAATCGTGCTGCATAAAGCAGTTGTTGCATGCTGATTTTACACAAGTGTAACAGTTAAATTGTCCTGGTTGTTTTAGAAGCTTCCAGTAGCTGGTCATCTAAATAAAGTGAAGCTTTCAAGTGGAGTACAGAGTTAACGTAACAAAACGTACCATCCTCCACCGTGTATCAACGCCAGTCCAGGGCACTCTCCCTCCCATTGCTCGCCGGTTTAGATCGCGTCCATTTGGTCGAACCACTTCCACTTTTCCTTGATGGTTCTGTAGTCACTTTTAAGTTTTCTTTACTTGTCCCTACACTGTTGGTAGGTCCGGTGGTAGCCGTGTGCGGCCAACAGCTGAGACACTTCCTGAGAGACTTTTTCATTTAGTTCATCGCTAACGAGTGGACCGTCTGCACCTCGTTTATTGACCATGCCATGGTTTTGCAAACAGCCATTTATTTTTTCCCAATTCGAAAGGAGTGTGAACAAATGATACTGTTATTGCTAACTTTAAAACTAGCGGGTTGATGTCATGTGTCGGAAATTCAGTCACGCTGGTAGTGACGATTCTCCCTGACCAATCAGTGATCTGCAGGATTTTGACGTCACATTTAGTATCGGCTCGGCTCGCTTGGAACCTCGACAGAGGTGGTATTAAAAAAGTATCAGGTACCATCCACAGTGGAAAACCCCCAAAAAGCGAGCAGAGTCCAGTTGAGTCAAGTTGTACCGAGCAGTGGAAAAGCCCCTATAGTGATTCTCGTATTCGAATCCAGGCGGTCGAACGGTTAACTGATTGTCAACCATCCGTGCACATCTCTATTTAAAATGTACAGTCTTCCTCTTCCAAGAAAGCAATCCAAAAATATTGAGGACTCATCGTGCACACAGGTGCATGTTAATTTTTTTGTGATAATCACAACCATTTAATGGGTCTTTAAAGTAATTTACACTTGAGGAACATTTTCTGGGATTTTCCCGGTTTGGATATGGGCTGACTTGATTGGTTGATAGAAAAGCTGTCCCAGGACCAATCAAGAATGCTGATATGTACATGACATTTTATTATGTATTACTGATTACAAAAATCCCATTAGATCGTTCAGTGAGCAGAGCACTCTTTCTTTACCTTAACCACCATGGCTGCATAGGTGACATCTGCTCTCCAGGTAAGCGATTTATTCCAGCCAACCAGTGGATCTGCCTCATCATTGTAGATCGGCACAGACCGAAAATGAGGAAACCGCTGCTGGATCTCCTGCACTGTGGCTACTTCCTGCTGCAGGATCGGTAATGTGCTTCCCCCTCCCTCAATGAAGCAAAGAATAACAAAAACAAGAACTTTACCGTGGACAAAAACCTCCAAATCAACATCCCTGTGCCGTCATGCCTTCTTCCCACATTGGGAGCAAATAATGAAATTGAATAACATTACCAATAATGATACTACAATTCAAATATAACATTATTAATCAAATTATGCTATATTCTAACATAGAGTATTCATTTATACAAATAATTAATTTAGCTATTAATTGGCGCATTTATCCAAAGTGCTGGGTGTAGATTACTTCTGAATTGTTATCTTGTACTGATTACAAATTACAAGCCTAAAATTGTAATCAGAAACGCAATCTCTTGGATTATATTTTTTTAGGATTTATTTTGGATTACTTTTAGAGTACCTCTGACCTAAACCTTATTTATTGGATGTCCCATGCATTTATATAAGATAATCTTTACTATTTTGACAATGTTACTTAAATGCATTTAAGAAACCTTACTTAATGAATCAAAATATGAGAATTGATTTGAATTTTGTGTTGTACTCGCTATTTGTCCAGTATTGAGTGAAATAACAAAAGGCACTTGAAGGGTCATGAAACACAAAAACACATTTAAACTGATATGTATGTTTTGGCCAAGATGGCAGAAAAAGGTGTTTTGAAGTATTCTTATTTAGGAGAGGATTGTTTTCTAGAATGAATAATTAGCGAAGGTCACTGGGCATGATATAGACAGCATTTCATCAGCAGTGTTAAGTAACTTGCATAAGTATTTGTCACAAAATATTGACACATTGGGCCCAATTTGGACATTTTCACTTAGGGGTGTACTCACTTTTGTTGCCAGCGGTTTAGACATTAATGGCTGTGTGTGGAGTTATTTTGAGGGGACAGCAAATTTACACTGTTATACAAGCTGTACACTCACTACTTTACATTGTAGCAAAGTGTCATTTCTTCAGTGTTGTCACGTGAAAAGATATAATCAAATATTTACAAAAATGTAAGGGGTGTATTCACTTTTGTGAGATACTGTACCTTGCTCAGCAATATTCTATTCAAAGCGTTCAGTTCACACTAATGTCTGAAATAGTGCCCCTTGTGGCAGCAATGAGAATGCAACATGTACTAGCACTCAATGCACTGTGTTATTGTGGTCTGATACATTTTGGAAAGCAATAACGCACGATATCGCGCTTGTGTAGCTAGAAGTGCCTGCTTTCACATATGTGTATAGAGTATGTTTCGGCCTTCAAATATTTTAGGAGGCATAAATTTAAATTAATAACGTTCAATAAATGTACCTTTTTGTGTAGAGCGATATAGTCTAGACGTACTCCCGTCTCTCCAGTGAAGTAGTTTGTGCCATTGTAACAGTGCTTCAGCATCTCCCAGCAGTACGGTGAACGAGGGGGAAAGTGACAGGAGTCTCCGGGACCCCCAAACTGCAACAGTGGACTCGCTGCGCGAAGCCCCTCAGAACAGGCATCAAAATAGTTCAGAAACCCTGGAAAAGTGGAGCCAGAAAAATGTGTCTCATCACAATGAGGTGAATGCATTGCCTTTAAAATAACCACAAATTCTTCTGACATCCAAAGTGGTTTCAGTGCCCAAACATTAAGTTCAAACTTGTCAGACATTCTTGTTTTGACCAATGCCACCCACAAAAGTGGTTTATTTCTGTATTTGAGAAGTGTAGTTCTCCAAAACAATAACATGGTGTCTGCCAGTAACACAGATGCTAGTTTAAAATCAGTTAAAAAACTGCTTAAATCTATCAAACGCTTGAAATACAGCATATGACAACAGCTATACACACCTACAGTAGCTAGTGTGTGCAGAACCCAGAGAATAACATTATGTTATTGTTTCCATCTCAGGGAATATATCTTTTTGCACAAAGATGGTACTTACTGAATTTGCTTAAAGGGATAGTTTACCCCAAAATTAAAATGCTCTCATCATTTACTCACCCTCATGCCATCTTAGATGTCTATAACGTTCTTTTATCTGCAGAACACAAACAGCTCTGTAGGTCCATTCAATGCAAGTGAAAGGTGGCCAGAATTTTGAAGCACCAAAAAGCACATAAATTAGTCATAAATGTAATCCATAAGACTCCAGTGGTTTAATCCATGTCTTCTGAAGTGATCCAGTTGGTTTCAGGTGAGAACAGACCAAAATATAACTCTCACTGTACATCTTGACAGCATTCTGCTTGGCCATCATGATGCACACATGCGTGAGAATCTTGACGTGAGATGGTTACCTTCTAGACACAATCAGGATTTCAAGCTCAATTACACTTCCTATAGCGCCATCTAGTGCTCTATGCATGCGTCAAGCACTAGGAAGAGTAATCGAGCTTGAAATCATGATCGTGCCTAGAGACTCCAATGGCAAGATGAACAGTGAAAAAGGAGTTACATTTTGGTCTGTTTCTCACCCAAAACCAACTGGATCGCTTCAGAATACATTGATTAAACAACTGGAGTCTTTTTGATTACCTTTATGCTGACTTTTTCTCCTTTTTGGAGCGTCAAATATTCGGTCACTATTCACTTGCATTGAATAGACCTACAGAGCTGAAATATTCTTCTAAAAATAATTTGTGTTCTGCAAAAGAAATAAAGTCATACACATCTGGGATGAAAAAATTATGAGAATTTTCATTTTTCAACTATATAAGTAACTTTTTAATAAAAAAGGTTGCCTAATTTATCATGTATTAACCATTTTATAACAGGAAAACGGTACTCCCAGTTGTACCTAACAATAGCCATTGCCAATAACAATCTCCGATTATCAAAATACAGATTGTTGTATTGATTATTATATCTGTTAAATAAATAGTAATTGAACTGCATAGTTTGGGTCCTGTTATTCATTTATAATGCACCAATTAAAAAGCTTCCCGGTATATTTAACAGCATTAGATGAGAGAGAATTTCGGTCACACTTTATTTGACAGTGTTCATGCTACTGTGTATTTACATAGATAATTACTGAGTAATACTAATGAACTACATGTAATAATAATGTATTATTTTGTAGAGTGGCTTGTTCTTACATACTCTTGTTATTACTATAGTAATAATTAATAGTAACATGTAATATGGGTAACACAGACAAAGTGTTACAAGAATTTATAAGCAAAATAGATATTATAACCTAAATATACCTATAAATATATAATCAGAATTCAATCATGAGTTTGTGAATCAGAATCGAATCAAATCTGGAGATCTGTATATACTCAGTACTACCCAACAATGCCCTTTAGCAGTGTGATGATATTTACAATATAGCACACCTCTCATAAATTATTTCTTAAATAAAGACAAAGTATAAAGGAAGTGATGTCACCTTTCAGAGGAGCTGATAATGGTTCAACTGCTTAAGGGTTTTGATGCACATGCATGTTTTTGCATTCTTGTTTTGGAATATTGTAATGCATCTAGTTCAAATAAATTGAACATACTGTAACTCTACCTTGGATTGACACAGTGATGTTGTCAAAGTCGTGGTTGTTCGGCTCATTCCACGTCTCAAAGTTCCACTCAGAGACAGAGCCCAGACCATATTTCCCTGGACACACAGAACAATTAGAACAAACACACAATCAGACTTTGGGCTGGTAGAGCTTAAAGATCTCAGCAGGTAGTCATAAGGTTGTAGGTTCAAACCCCACAATATTGTTAATATTATATATATATATATATTTATCCCCAATTTGGAATGCCCAACTCCCAATGTGCTCTAAGTCCTCGTGGCTGCATAGTGACTCGGGTGGCGGAGGACGAATCTCAGTTGCTTCAGTGTCTGAGAACGTCAATCCACGCATCTTATCTCGTGGCTTGTTGAGCGCGTTACCGTGGAGATATAGCGTGTGTGGAGGCTTCACACTATTCTCTGTGGCATCCACACACAACTCACCATGCGCCCCACCAAGAGCGAGAACCATATTATAGTGACAACGAGGAGGTTAACCCAATGTGACTCTACCCTCCCTAGCAACTGGGGCATTTGGTTGCTTAGGAAGCCTGACTGGGGTCACTCAGCACGCCCTGGATTCGAACTTGGATTGAACTCCAGGTGTCATAGTCAATGTCTTTAGACTTTAGAGTTACTCAGGCCCCCCCCCATATTGTTAATATTATTAATTAAACGTCTCCTAAAGTAAGTAAGATTTCAATGTCATACTCACATATGCATCTTTTGGCAATCAAATACACCAGATTCCTCCATTCAGTGACCTGTCTTTTGTCCTCAAAGTTGCTGAAGGCATTGGACACACTGCCCATCAGTTCAAACCCTATAAAAGAACAGCAACAAGCAATCCTTTTTATCCAATTGCCAGGTTGTATAATTAAAATGAACATCCATGAATCTGTTATAAGCATAACATACCCGGTTGCAGTCCATTCTGCCACAGAAGGTCAAGCAATTGGTCTAAGTGAGTGAAGTTATAGTGATATTCTCCATTGAAAACTCTACAGTAAAACCAGAGACAAAATCTTAGTGCACCATACAACCTTTTAATCTGTTTGGAGATGAACGACTGTTCGACCGACAGTGGATTTTCCCAATACGGAAAAATAAGGTGGCGGGTAACCAATTAATCAGTCGATCGTTTTTCAATTAAATTCATAGAATGGTAAAAAAAATAAAATACATTTTGTTCTTTACTTACTATGACAGGCACAGACTTAGAGGCTACAAGAGTCCAAATTAATGTGTGTTGGACTTTTAACTATAAACAAAGCCTGAAACACACACCAGGGATTTTGAAATGACAGAGGCAGAGTTACAATGATCTACAGTATATTAAGTATTAACCAAATTAAGCTTTTTATATCCTCTATTCACCAAATTAAGAGTCTTGTGTGTGTATATATATATATATATATCATCAGATGAGGTTTAATGAGGAATAAGTTTTATTATTCACAAGATATGAATTGAGAGACATACTGAATGTTCCATATTGTCCCATTTTTTTTATCTGCATGGATTTATGATAATAACAGATAGTTCCAAAAACCAACTACTGGCACTGATTAATATATATATATATGGGAGGGAGAGAGAGAGAGTGAGTGAGTGAGTGAGTGAGTGAGTGAGAGAGAGAGTGAGAGTGAGTGAGTGAGTGAGAGAGAGAGGGAGAGAGAGTGAGTGAGTGAGTGAGTGAGTGAGTGAGTGAGTGAGAGTGAGAGAGTGAGTGAGAGAGTGAGTGAGAGAGAGAGGGAGAGAGAGTGAGTGAGTGAGTGAGTGAGTGAGAGAGAGAGAGAGAGAGAGAGTGAGTGAGTGAGAGAGAGAGTGAGAGTGAGTGAGTGAGTGAGAGAGAGAGGGAGAGAGAGTGAGTGAGTGAGTGAGTGAGTGAGTGAGTGAGTGAGAGTGAGAGAGTGAGTGAGAGAGTGAGTGAGAGAGTGAGTGAGTGAGCGAGAGTGAGTGAGTGAGCGAGAGTGAGAGAGAGTGAGAGAGAGAAAGAGAGGGAGAGAGAGAGTGAGTGAGTGAGAGAGAGGGAGAGAGAGTGAGAGGGAGAGAGTGTGAGTGAGTGAGAGTGAGAGAGTGAGTGAGTGAGAGAGTGAGTGAGTGAGCGAGAGTGAGTGAGTGAGCGAGAGTGAGAGAGAGAAAGAGAGTGAGTGAGTGAGTGAGTGAGAGAGAGAGTGAGAGAGAGAGAGAGAGAGAGAGAGAGAGAGGGAGAGAGTGAGTGAGTGAGTGAGTGAGAGTGAGAGAGTGAGTGAGAGAGAGAGAGAGAGAGTGTGAGTGAGAGAGAGAGGGAGAGAGTGTGAGTGAGTGAGTGAGTGAGAGTGAGAGAGTGAGTGAGAGAGAGAGAGAGAGAGTGTGAGTGAGAGAGAGAGGGAGAGAGTGTGAGTGAGTGAGTGAGTGAGAGTGAGAGAGAGAGTGAGAGAGAGAGAGAGAGGGAGAGAGTGTGAGTGAGTGAGTGAGAGTGAGAGAGTGAGTGAGTGAGAGAGTGAGTGAGTGAGCGAGAGTGAGTGAGTGAGAGAGAGAAAGAGAGGGAGAGAGAGAGTGAGTGAGTGAGTGAGAGAGAGAGAGAGAGAGAGAGTGAGTGAGTGAGTGAGTGAGAGAGAGAGTGAGAGTGAGTGAGTGAGTGAGTGAGAGAGAGATAGAGAGGGAGAGAGAGAGAGTGAGTGAGCGAGAGTGAGTGAGAGAGAGAAAGAGAGGGAGAGTATGTTACAGCTCTATTAAAAAAAATGCATTTCCGATGATTAATTCATATGTCATGCTTCATAGGGTTAATATTTAATGGAAAAAGGAAACATCTCTGATCTGCAAATGATGTGCCGTATGGTTGATGTGACTTACTGTGCAGAAACCAGCTCCAGCATCCAGTGTATTCGCACCTGTTGGATTCCTCTGTGTGGCACAGAGCCAATCAATGCCAGGTTTATCTGTTGGTCTATACTGAGATCATACAGGTGTGCGTCGGTGTGGGGCCGTGGGGGGCTGCAAACAGAGGAAACAAAAGTCATAATTTTTCATGTATTGTCCTCTAAAGCAATCACATAGTCATGTTTCCTGGTAATGTTGGGATAGATTCACAAACTGAAAAAAAGCTAAAAAAGTACTATGGTTTTACCATATTTTTGGACATGGTTTCATGGTAATACTATGTTTTAAACATGTAATATGGTACTCTTTGAAGCACATGTAGGTACATGGTACATCCTGTAAATATGGTAGTCATTCAGAACCATGGTATATATCAAAGTACCATGCTATATCAACATCTGACAGCATCACCGCAACAATGAAACAACTACAGTACATTTCGTATAGTTATCCAAATTTCTCCATTCTCCTACCAGAATCCAGTGCTTCTCCAAAAGTGCTTTAGGTTTCGGAGTGGCTTGTCAACCTTCACTTGAACTTCCACGGATGAACTGGAGGTAACAGACTGCAGTTTTACAAACAGGACTGCTATAACTACTGTCCATCTCAATGAACTGTGTTTACTTCTATACATCCTGCTGACGTCACTTATAAACACTCGCATTACGGCATGTCTTTTACGGTTAAACTTAACCAACCACAACACTGTTATCTAAAGTTTAGAGCTCCAGAAGCATTCCGTCACATGTTGTCCCTGTCCCATCTGTTCACAAAGTGGAGGAACTTCCATCAGTCTTTAGAGAAAAAAAAATTCACTGCACCAACTTTAAACAGCAATGACGTCATTAATCGGCGACGTGTGTTTTATGAAAATCGTCATCTGCTGGCGCAACCAAAACATTCACAGCCACGCTGCTTTCATTTATTTATTTATTTATTTTTAACTCAGTTAACCCTTCGGGACATTTTTGTCTTTTTCAATCATTTTGGCTGTGTTAATTCCAACGTCATACTTTTATTCAAAGGTGTGATTTTTGGGGGAATTTTGATATTTCAACCAGAGTTCCTATAATACATCTATAATACACTGTGTACACAAAATAGTTACACTCAGGTCCTTAAGGAAAAAAATGTCCCCATTGAAACCCATTTAAAACTCCAATATTTGATCCCAGTGCCATTAAACCATACAGTCATGAATTCTATGACATTATGCTTTCATTCTGGAGCCCTGGCTTCAAAATGTACATTTTTATTAGTGTCCACTGGCGCAATTTTCTCATGTTTAGCCTATGGAGCATATATTATTTTTTCCTATTTTCTGTTTGCTGTATTATAGAGCACTGCAGGCCAATTGAAAATATGATGCAGCTAAAATTGTGTGGGTGTGCAGGTATTGATGTCAGAGGGGGTTTTGTAGGTTTGTATTGAGAAGTGTGTGTGTGTGTGTGTGTGTGTGTGTGTGTGTGTGTGTGTGTGTGTGTAAACAACAGTGGCATTATAACAACAGTGGCATTATGTAAAAAAAATAATAATAATTTTAAAGGGTTAAAATCCTGAAAATGAATGAATATTTGGAAGTTATGACCAGGACTCATCATAAAATGTAATTATTGAAAGTGGAAAATAATATTAATATATAATTATGGCAGTTTTGTGATGCAGACATTTTTTAAGCAGACACAACTTTTTTTAAATTGATGCACAAGGGTTTAAATTTATTTCTAATTTTGTATTGAACTTTTTTCTTAGTAGAAATGTGTAGAAGATAATTTAATTGATAACAGAACAAACGATATCCAATACCTTAAGTATCATTGCGTTTCAATTTCTTTACATTACTCAAGAAAGCCAAACTGCACGACCCGCTATGTTCTACTGATTGCACTGCACGCATTGGATGTGTCCTTTCTCAAACACTGTCCAAAATAATAATGATGATAATAATAATAACGTATGAACATATTTACCTACATCACAGTCATGCTGATGCTTTTGTTGTGTGGAGTAATTTAAATAGTTTTGTTGTCATAAATGCCACTTTTTTTTATTTTTTCAGAATTTTGTTTTTACATTTGAAGCTCTATTTCAATGTTTTAGATCAGAACAATTTCAGAGATCTGGAAGTGTTTTTCAGGTACTTTTTTATTGTAACTCAAGTAACAGAGTTTTACAATGACAAATGTTGTCCTAACAGACAAGTCATATATATATAGCACATTTCATACAAAGTGCTTTACACATGCTTTAAAAAAATATATATTAAAGGAAAAGTTCAACCCAAAATGAAAATGGTCTGAAAATGTAATAAGACTACTAGGAATAAGACTAGTAAAAAAAATGATTTAAACATGTATCTGTTTCTAATCTAATTAATTGCCTTATCCAAGGGGATTTACAGAATGAAGGTATGGATTCACCTGTGGGCCGTGTAAAGCGGGGCTCTGGAGCGGACTGTCCTGGGGTGGGACAGCGAACATGTTTGGAAAGGCTTGAGAGGGCATGCTGGCAGGCATTACTAGAGTGTTCTGAGGCAGGATTGAGTTGTACGGGGCAGGGAGTGCCACTGTATAGGTGCTTGTATTGGAGGTTGTACTGTGTTTGGCTTGTTCTGCTGAGGAATGCCGGAGATGTAAATGTTGATTTGAGGTGCAGAGGGTTCCTGTGCTAGTTTAGGGTTTGCTGGAGGGTCGACAGGGGACAGTTCTGAGAGGAAGTATGTGGGTTGGGCCTGAGGAGAAGGTTCTGGGAGTTGGAGACCTGCTGCATTTGTGGTTGGATCAGCAGTGGGGGGTTTGCTGACACTGGCAAGAGTGTCCTTCAACTGAGTGAGTAAAGCTTGTAGCTCCTAACATGTTAATAAACAATGCATTGTTAAAGATTTGAAAGGTCAGGTGTGCGAATTCTGTGGCACTATAGTGTAACCAAATAAATGAAAAAAATAAAAACCTGCAAAAATAACTAGATAGGTAATGTTTTTCAAGATTTGACAAAGCCTATTTTTAGGTCTGTTTGTTGGTTATACAGAAATTATAGTAAGACAAACAGCTAGCTAGATAGATGGAGAGTCAAACAGAATGTCATACAGACAGGTACAGATAAACAGACAGACAGACAGATGGAAAGATAGATAGACATAGGGGAATATAGATAGATAGATGGATTGACAGACAGAGGGAGATAGACATATACAGACAGAGACAGACAGATAGATAGATAGATAGATAGATAGATAGATAGATAGATAGATAGATAGATAGACAGACAGACAAAGGGAGGTAGACAGAAACAGACAGATAGACAGATAGATATATAGATAGACAGACAGATAAAGGGAGGTAGACAGAAACAGACAGACAGATAGACAAAGGAAGGTAGACAGAAACAGACAGACAGATAGATAGATAGATAGACGGACAGACAGACAGATGGAGGTAGACAGAAACAGACAGACAGACAGACAGACAGATAGATAGATAGATAGATAGATAGATAGATAGATAGATAGATAGATAGACAGACAGACAGACAGACAGACAGACAGACAGACAGACAGACAGATAGATAGATAGATAGATAGATAGACAGACAGACAGACAGACAGACAGACAGATAGATAGATAGACAGAAACAGACAGACAGACAGACAGACAGACAGATAGATAGATAGATAGATAGATAGATAGATAGATAGATAGACAGACAGACAGACAGACAGATAGATAGATAGATAGACAGACAGACAGACAGACAGACAGACAGACAGATAGATAGATAGATAGACAGAAACAGACAGACAGACAGACAGACAGATAGATAGACAGATAGATAGATAGATAGATAGATAGATAGATAGATAGATAGATAGATAGATAGATAGATAGATAGATAGATAGATAGACAGACAGACAGACAGACAGACAGACAGATAGATAGATAGATAGATAGATAGATAGATAGATAGATAGATAGATAGATAGATAGATAGATAGACAGACAGACAGACAGACAGACAGACAGATAGACAGACAGATAGATAGATAGATAGATAGATAGATAGATAGATAGATAGATAGATAGATAGATAGAGGTATAGATAGAAATAGCACACTAACTGTTAATAGGTCTGTACCAAGTTTGTTTTTTCCCAAATTTTGTAAAGTCATTATAATGACTGTTCTCAAACTGGTTTCCCAAAGCACTCTACCCATCTGTCATTGGTCAGATAAACAGAGTCCTGCCCCAAACTCATGCCTAATGTTGCTGTGTTGTGCCACTCCATAAAACAAAGCAATGTGTTAATAGTGCCACAGAGCTGCAGTGTTTACACTTTTCAGGGAAATCATCCATTGATTGGTAACTTATAATTGCCTATGCACACAGTATTAAGCAGGGAGAAAGTATATTAAAGTGGGAAAAGCTACCCACATCACCTTTAAAAAATATGAAATAAACAAGAATCATACTTCTTCGGGATATCATATTTTTTGCTCAAACTCAGAGTTAGAAATTTAAACAACAATAAAACAGGCAGAAAAATGCCAGATGTCAGCTCATACAGGACTGTTGGTGGTGGCTTAGTAAGCAACCATATAGCAACCATATAGCAACACCCTAAACATGCTCAAAATGCTTAGCAAGAAAAGTTGTCAGATCAACTTCAACATTGTGATGGCAAACGTTGTGCATGTATGTTCAAACCCCACATAACATTTTCTTTAGTACATGTAAACATCTAATAGTCATTTGCAAGTTATATACAGTATAATATGAGAAATGTCCTGATGAAAAACAGCTAAAATAGCTGTAGCAGGTTAAAACTGGTCTAGCTAGTTGGTTTACTGATGACCCAACCCAATTGGCTACCCAAAACCCCTATAAAACCATCGCTACTGACCAGTCTGACCAGCTATGAGACCATCTAACCACATTATTGTTTTAAGCAGTTTTTCAAGTCAGGGTTGTTAAAAATGCATGCAAAAATAAATACTCACCGCCTCCTCACTTAAAGATCTGGCTTCATGGTCATGATGCTGATCCACCTATAAAACATAACACAGTATGCAAAACCCAACATCCACTCCTGCATGTTGAATATGAAGTGATGAATGAAAATAAAACATGCACTTACTGGAGCAGCAGTTATCAACAATAAGTTGCTTATTATCAATACGATTGTTTTCATGCTTCCAATGTATCTAAAAACGAAATGTAATATTACTACACAGAAATGCATTTAAAGCACCTCTTGTGCTGTTGACCAATAGAATAACAGCATCCACAATCTATGTTTTACTACACCAACCAACAAATAAAGATCTTACCTTTATGACATGTGAATTTCCCTCAGAGTAGTTTAGTATGAGTGTTTTTAAGTGCTTTCAAGAGCTGTATTAAGGCTCTATGAACTTGATATTGTCCAATCAGATACGATGGAATGTTTTCACCTCATTTCCACGGCGATGACAGAATGTCTCAATGTCAAATATCATTACCACTAAAACTCTAAAAATGTAGTAAGTCATACCTTATAATGAAACAATGGTTTTGGGTTCTTTATGCATCATTATGCAAAGTGTATAGAGCAAGACCTGTATTGTGCAATAAGCTATAACTTCACACATATTTAGAGAAAAGAAATGATGTAAAATAGGCAAAAAAACAATTAATTAATTAATTAATTGGAGTGGAGGATAAATAGAGGAAAATGCCCAGAAAAACGTCTTTGACACATGTAAATATTGCATTGACTACCTGGAATCAAACAAAAAGTATTTGGACACTTAAGGCACACATAAAAATGGAGGGAGAGAGAGAGTCAGACAGACAAAGATTCACACATTTAAATTTCATAACAAAATGCCAACAAATTGAATTGAGTACAGTGGCGGAGCTAGGGGGTGGCCAATAGGGTGGCCGTGGCTACCATGGACCGAAGCCTGGTCACCCCATTGGCCACCCCATTCGCAATTGCTGTTTTAGTCATTTTTTGGTCATTTTTTGCACAATTTAGTTCTTTAGAGGTGAAATCATCTCTGTGCAAATGTACAAATGTACTTAATGTACTTAACATGTACGCACACCAAGGACACCAAACCTCTCCATCCCGGGTGTCATTGTGTCCACTCAATTGAAGGGTTTCTGTATAGTAAAACATTCAGAGTTTTGTGACATTTCTTGAATGCATATTAGCTAATGATCTGTGAAGTATTTTACAATGTCTTTTGTACAAGTTCTTGTGAAATATTTATAATATTTGTGGGAACAGAGACAAACCACTGCAGCTTGTGATTTCCTCATAAACCAGTGTTTTAATTAAGTTAAAACCGTCAAAATCAATTCAAAAGATTAAAGGCAAAATTATCTGTTCATCAAACTCCACAACCGTTAATTGTGAGGAAAAGCATCTTTGATTTTGATTGAGTGAATGAAAGAATGCTTTCATATAAAAGCACAAGTAGAAAGACATTATAGGGTCTAAACAAAATAACGTGCAGTGAGATGTGAAAAAGACTGGAAGGCAGGTGCAAGTATATTAGACCTTATTCATGCTAGCACCATCTTTGATTTTTAATGGGAATGACACGGAGGCTGTGAGGGATAGACTTACAGTCACTTCAATGGGCTGTACTGCAGTTTAAAGTGTTTTTGGATCATTCTGCAGACAAAACATTGATAAAACATCTGTCCAAGAACATTCAGTATACAAAGAACTCCAGACAACATGAGTTGTGGAAAATCAGATGTGATCTACGATCTTTATACAGCTTTATACTGTTCATGCCATTGAAGAGACTGCAAGTCTCATTGTTATTCCCATTAAAAATTAAAAAGATAGTGCTAGCGTGAATAAGGTTTATTATGATTAGTCACATTGCCTATTCAGAGATTTAGTTACTGTGTCAGACGAATGTTTGTCCATCTTATCCATGAATGCAGTGTCATTCTGTTTATTTTTCAGGACAGAATCAATGTCAACATTAATCTTGTTTTTGGGTCTGCTGTTTACCATTGTGAGGACACCATAATTGAATACAATCGTAAGAATAACTTAGAGATTTTGGATACTTAAAGGAACAGTTCACCCAAAAATGAACATTTCTCATGCCATCCCAGATGTGTATGACTTAGAGATTTTAGAAGAATATCTCAGCTCTGTAGGTCCATTCAATGCAAGTGAATGGGTGCCAAAATGTTGACGCTTCAAAAAGCACATAAAGGCATCATAAAAGCAATCCATGCCACTCCAGTGTTTTAATACACATCTTCAGAAGTGATATTATAGGTGTGGGTGAGAAACAGATCAATATTTAGGTCCTTTTTTGCAAGAAAGTCTTCTCCCTGCCCAGTAGGGGGCGATAAGCATGAAGATTGTGAATCACCAAAAACACAAGTGGTGTTGTGAAAATGAAAGTGGAGATTTACTGGGCAGGGAGATAAATTATAGTAAAAAAAAAAAAGGAAATAAATATTGATTTTTTTCTCACCCACACCTATCATAGAGCTTCTGAAGACATGGATTTGACCACTGGAGTCGTATGGATTACTTTTATGCTGCCTTGTGTGATTTTTGAAGCTTAAGAATTGTGGCATCCATTCACTTACACTTAATGGAAAAGGCACGGCAAGTGTTTATATATATATATATATATATATATATATATATAGCACATTTCAAACACAATAGCAATTCAAAGTGTTTTACATATAATTACAAATGTTTTCTGTAATGAATATGAAATATACCCACCTGGTTTCTACCATTATCCCCATCAACATCCACCCTTGTCCCACTTCAGGTCAATTGTATCTGTGCATCCACCCATCATTGTGGTTGAGAGGTTCACCACCAAAACCACCACAGCCAGACCAGCAATCACTATTTCCTGTACAGGAGTCTGACTTGTATTTGACTTGTTGTTTAGATTGTTTATGCTAAACTTTTTTTTCCCCAGCCTTCTACTGTTGTTTTGTGTTCTCAAATTTTCAGACTGTGGTACAGAGCACCCTCAGATGGTAAAAGATGTATGCATTTAAAATGTTAATTAAAAATATATTTTTTTTTTTTTACCATGTTCTTCTTTAATGATTAGACTCTGACTTTAATGCTTGTTTAGCAACCAGCTTTGTTTTCCTTTATCCAGAAATACTCAGATTTAACATGACTCGATTATTGTTAGTGATAAAAGTGAAGTAGTATGTTTTACAATAACTATGCTTAAGACACTTTGTCAGTTTGAAAACTCCTACAGTGAAGCACTTACAATGAAAGTGAATGGGGCCAGTCATTTTAAAAGTATGAACACAAGACGTTTATACATTTAACGTGTTAACATGACTTTAAAGTAATAAAATCAGGGATTTTTGCATTTTACCAGATTAAAGGGGTTTACCAGTCATCGTTGCAAGAAAGTTGTAATAATATACACTGGTGGCCAAAACTTAGGAATAATGTACAGATTTTGCTGTTTCGGAAGGAAATTGGTACTTTAATTCACCAAAGTGGCATTCAACTGATCACAAAGTATAGTCAGGACGTTACTGATGTAAAAACAGCACCATTATTAGTTGAAAAAAGTCATTTTTGATCAAATCTAGACATGCCATTTCTAGCAGCCATCACTCCAACACCTTATCCTTCAGTAATCGTGCTAAATTGCTGATTTGGTTCTAGAAAATCACTTGCCATTATATCAAACACAATTGAAAGCTATTTGGTTCATTAAATGAAGCTTAACATTGACTTTGCGTTTGTTTGTGAGTTGCCACAGTATGCAATAGACTGGCATATCTTAAGGTCAATATTAAGTCAAACATGGCAAAAAAGAAACAGCTTTCTCAAGAAACTCATCAGTCAATCATTGTTTTGAGGGATGAAGGCGATACAATGCTTGAAATTTTATACAAAAGTGTACACTACAGTCTTCACAAAGGACAGAAAGAGATGTGGAAGATGAGCAACTAAACAAGAGGATAAGAACATCAGAGTCTCTAGTTTGAGATATAGACGCCTCACATGTCCTCCGCTGACAGCTTCATTGAATTCTACCCGCTCAACACCAGTTTCATGTACAACAGTAAAGAGAAGACTCGGGGGTGCAGGACTTATGGGAAGAATTGCAAAGAAAAATACACTTTTCAAATAGAAAAACAAACATAAATAAGGTTAGAGTGGGCAAAGAAACACAGACATTGGACAACAGATAATTGGAAAAGAGTGTTACGGATCTTAACCCCATTGAGCATTTGTGGGATCAGCTAGACTGTATGATGTGTGAGAAGTGCCTGACAAGACAGACACATCTATGGCAAGTGCTACAGGAAGTGTGGGGTGAAAGGTCACCTGAGTATCTGGACAAACTGACAGCTGGAATAACAAGGATCTGCAAAGCTGACATTGCTGCATGTGGAGGGGTTTTTTGAGAACTCTTTGAAGTACATTTTCCAAATTGTAATAGTAATTGTTCATGTTATTAATGTTCTGACTATATATTGTGATCAGTTGAATGCCACTTTGGTGAATAAAAGTACCAATTTCTTTCCATAAGAGCAAAATCTGTACATTATTCCACACTTATGACCACCAGTGTAATTATAAAACAGTTAAGTTTAGCACGTGATTATTTAACACTAAAATCATGTTAACAAGTATAATGTTTGTCTTGCGGCTACACTTTGAAACAGTGTGTATTTGAATGTTCATGTACTGACCCACTGACAAGGGACGAGACAAATTATGTAATTAACAATAAATCACATCCCACATGCATTTAATCTGTAAAAACAATGTTAATGGTTTCTACATTCTTTTTGATGAACTTTTCTTCATTGTAACCCACTTAACTTAATTATTACTGTAGGAATGAGTATAATAAAGCAAAAAATAAATAAAAAATGCATTTGAATACACAACCCGAAGTCATAAGTCTTGTTCCGATGAGATTTATTTAAAAGAAATTAACAGACTCCGAAAAGAAAAAAAAAAACAGTTCTAAAATACAACTCAAATAGCATCATTGAACACAGTCCGTTTACATGTTCTTTTTTTTATACTACCTGTACATTAGACTTCACAATTGCAACTATTTTCAAATAACTTAAGTAACTTGTTTTTTTTAAAAGTGCAAATTCATAATTCATACATGGGAATTCCATGGGTAAGACGTGGGAAAATGGTAAAGTTCACATTTCCTTTGTGCAACAAGAAAGTGAGACAGACTCAGCAAGTTAATGAATGAGTGATGAAACGCAGTGTGCTGACTATGATTTCTGTTCTGCTCCAGTGGGGGACTGAGGTGTGCTCTCCGGCTTTAGTATCTGATACGTGATCAGATATTCCGGGTAGGCCTGGAAAACACCAGCAAACAAACACATTAACACACCATATTCTAGGTTTGGTATCCAAGAACTGGTTCCTTTTTGCAAAAATGACCCTTAAATTAGCCAGTTCTTATTAGTAAATGAAAAACATACTTTATTTCATCATGTCTGACTCTAAATAAACCAATAACTGTTACAAGTACTTAAAGGTGCTGTGTAAGCGATTCTATCCTTCTGAAGCGTTCACGTGACCGAGCTGTTGAATTAGCCACGCCCCTCATTCCAAAACACGCCCTCCAAAGATAATTTTGAGATCAAAACAGAGCAAAAGAGAAGCATTGTTTGTTCCTGTGGCTGTCAAATTCAACAGTGTTACAATAGCGCCCTCAACTGGTAAACAATATGAATCATAACCTCAATGATCCGCTTCAAATACAACACTATGAGAACGAGCAAAATGATTGACAGGTGAAAAGCGTAAATGTCCACAGACACATTTATGTTTGCAGTTTACAAAATCTACAGCGGTAACAGAGACCGATGAAATATCTTAAGACATTTATTTCATTAATGTCTTTAAAGGAGTAGCAAAATGTATTTGCATAATTTTTTTATTATTATTTCCCCCTTTTTCCCCAATTTGGAATGCCCAATTCCCAATGTGGTTTTAAGTCCTCGTGGTCGCGTAGTGATTCGCCTCAATCCGGGTTGTGGAGGGTGAATCCCAGCTGCCATCCACGCTCAACTCACCACGCGCCCCACCGAGAACAAACCACATTATAGTGACCACGAGGAGGTTACCCCATGTGACTCTACCCTCCCTAGCAACCGGGCCAATTTGGTTGCTTAGGAGACTGGCTGGAGTCACTCAGCACGCCCTGGGATTCAAACTAGCAAACTCCATGGGTGGTAGCCAGCGTCTTTACCACTGAGCTACCCAGACCCCCTGTTGATGTGAAAATGTGTGGTTAATTCTTTACGATTCCCATCCTTACAGTAATCCACAGCCAATTTCACAATGGTGCTCTATGATGGAAATTAGCTAGTGACAGATGGATAAACTGGACAATATTTGGCCATTTTGAGATTATCTGCATTGGCTAATAACTGTACCCCATTGACCAATCACCAAAAGTGGTAGTTACCTTGTGTCTAAAATCTAACGGCAAACATGTATAGAACATTATACTAATAAATATGATCTGTATTCAAATATTTTATGAATTCTAACTTTTTTTGGAGATATCAATTATAGATCTGAGCCATTATTTGACATGCATTTCAAAGAGGTGTCTTCTCTATTTACCTGTTATGCATACATTTATTGGAACAAGGCATCTGATTGTGAATAAAATAACTCATTGATCTTTGATGTGTTTGAGATGCTTAAACAGCTTCATTCATTTACCTGTTCACCACGGTAGATCACATACTCAGCGTAGGCCAGACCGTTGACACTAGGGCGTCCGATCACAGAGTGATGTCCCGGGGGAGCATGAGCCATCTTCATAGCACTGAACTGCAGGAAGGACTTGCCCAACGTCACCCGACAGAACAACATCTGCCTGTGAGAACCAGACGCAGCAATATATGAAACATTTCTCACACAACAACAGATGCACCAGAGAATAGAAAGCGCCAATGCTGAAGTTATGCTGTAACTGAGGTGCGAGTTTGGAGTCTGAACGACTCTTGTGAGCTGGTTCATCAGTCTATCAAACAAACCACTGAATCCGCCAGACTGAATGGTTATGTGACATCATGACTATGACTGAAGATACACATTCACTAAAGAAGCAGACTTCTCGGACAAGCAAACAGCATTGTTACAATAACACCATCTCTTTTCAGGCAAACAAAGAAAAAGCAGCCATGACAGGTGTGTGTTTACCTTTGGCACAGGTAACAAGATCGGTCTTTGTGAGTGGGGCAGCCAGTCCCTCCTCCGATTCCATAGACGTACTGGTTACTCTTGGAGGAGTTCTCTGCAAAATATATGCCAGCTCCAAACATGCCACCAATGTAAGCATGCCGTTCATCAAATCCTTTATGGATGATGGCATTAATAAATGGAGATCCTGAGAAAATAAGGAGGAGACAGCAAAGAAGTGTTTAATACACTATAAACAATGTTTGACTATGTTGTTTTTTTATATTTGGATTAGATTTATGAATAGGATTTACTTTTAAAGGGATAGTGCACCCAAAAATGAAAATTCTCATTATTTACTCACCCTCATGTCATCCCAGATGTTTATGACTTTCATCAGCAGAACACAATTTTATTTTTTATTTTTTTAAATATCTCAGCTGTGTAGGTCCATACAATGCAAGTGAATGGTGATCATGGACTCTAAATCTCCTCTTTAACTTTCACTTTCAGATGCAACTTGAAAATTTCTTTCTCACCCACACCTATTACAGTATATCGCTTTACAAGATATGGATTTACCACTGGAGTGGTATGGACTACTTCTCTGTCTCCTTTATGTGATTTTGGAGCTACTAAAGGTTTGCTCACCATTCACTTGCATTGTATGGACCTACAGAGCTGACATATTCTTAAAAAAACTGTGTTTGTGTTCTGCTGAAGAAAGAAAGTCATACACATCTGGGATGGCATGAGGGGAGTAAATCATGAGAGAATTTTCATTTTTGGGTGAACCAAAAATAGGAACATATACATACATTTTCTTAAGAGGATAATCAATTGATTTGATTTAGAGAAACCTTGATTTGTCATAAATATCCTATAGAAAATTATCCGATAACATGCTTTTCGATTTGTGATTTTGTCAAGACAATTTTTGGGTTTGGCACTTACCGTGAAAGAGCATTCGTTCATTGTGGTGGTTGTGATTCTCGTCTGCAATCTCTTTCTGTCTGTGTGTGTATCGCTCTCTCAGTTTCTTATTCACCACCTTCTGGATCTACGTGCATATAACTTCAGTTAGACCTCATTTCAGAACAGAGCTTAAATTAAGTACATTTACAGATATGCTTAAAGGTGAAGTGTGTACTGTATTTTTGCGCCAATAGCGTCACCAATCGGAAATGCAAAAAGATTGAACAAATATATGGGCTTTCATTTTTGTGTGAACTATCCATTTAATACGTTTTTCCCCAAATGTAGACTTTTTTTGGACCTCAATATTCAATTTTCGATGCGTGAAATATGACACATTTAACTGTGAATTTTACCTTGATAACATTGTATCTACTGAAAACGCCACCTGCGTTTCCTCCGTCCCTGTGCTCACGAATTGTGCTTTGCATCTGCGACAAAACAATAAACACGGATTACACATGAGAGAATCAGAGAGGTGTACGAAACAGACCATAAACGATTTAGCTTATAACTGTACCTCTTCCTCAACAGACTGAAACTCTTTATCATCCACTGCCAGGTCGATCAGAACTGTGCCCTGATTGGTGCAGTGGAACGTCAGATATGGGTTTGCACCTGTAGCATCACAGATTATAGAGAGAGACATCAAATTATAACTTCAGTGTATACAAGGGGTGGGCAGTATGACAAAAATTATATGATTAATGTTATATCAATTAATGTATATATATTAGAGGTAGACTGATAGTGGGTTTCTGATAGATAAAAAGCCAATAACCGATTAATCGGCCTACAGTTTTTAAAATCGAATTATAGAAATGTTAAAAAAACGTTCTAAGCCATTTTTACAAGAGTTCAAAATGAATAAAATCCCAGATGCAGTTTACTGTGCAACCAAAATCCCAATAATAATCAGAAAAAAAAAGATTTAGAGCATAATGTGGAACTATGAACATACACATTCATTTTGGGACTCACTTTAAAATGACGTACACGTAGTTCCGTTACAATTCTCTATTTTTATTTCTTTAACAAATTAAAGGGATAGTTCACCCCAAAATAAAAATGCTCTCATCATTTACTCACCCTCATGCCATTCCAGACGTGTATGACTTTATTTCTTCAGCATAACACAAACAAAGGTTTTTAGCAGAATATTTCAGCTCTGTACGTCCATACAATGCAAGTGAATGGGTACCAAACTTTAAAAAAAAAAAAAAAAAAGCACCATAAAAGTAATCCATAAGACTCTAGTGGTTAAATCCAAGTCTTCAGAAGTGATATGATAGGTGTGGGTGAGAAACAGATCAACATTTGTGTCATTTTCCCCTATGAATTCTCCTCCCTGCCCATTAGGGGCAATATGCACAAAGAAAGCGAATCTCCAAAAACAAAAGAATGTGAAAGTGAAGATTTACAGGAAAAAGGTCTTCAATATTGATCTGTTTCACATCCACACCTATCATATGACTTCTGAAGACATGGATTTAACCCCTGGAGTAGTGTTGTCACGGTACCAAAATTTCAGTAGTCGGTACCAATACCAGTGAAATTTCACAGTACTCGATACCATTTTCGGTACCAAAGTACAACACAAAAACAGGTTACTGAACAACACTCTTTTAATAACAAAGTCTACAAAACATTAGCAGCAGAACTAAGAATATGATATACAAAAATATGCCACTGAGCAACACTTTAATTTAAATATATTATTTTTTTAATTATAACAAAACTGAACAATGTATGCTTAGTATTTTTTAACACTTATATAAGATTTGCTTCAACTTTTGCAACTTTTAATTTAAGTTTTTACCAAGGTACTAAAAAAACAAAACCTAAATAAACAAGCATACAATAAATAGAATGAATAAAAAACAATTTCCAAACTAATGTGCAAAGTGCTCTTGTATTAATAAAGCTGCATATTGCCAATTTTCTTCACGATAAGAAATGCACAGTGACATGTATTAAATAAGAGGATTAAATAAGTCGCGAGCCATCGCGTTCTAATCGAACTGCATTAAGCGCGTGCTCGAGGGACGAGCGTCCCCGAGGCAGAGTCTCTCTCAGCCGGGTGCAATTTCAGTCTCTCCCACGTAGATCCGGACATTCACGCAACTCATAGAAGAGGTGCTGACCGCACAGAGAAACGCCAGTTTCTGAGTTTATAGTTATTGACATGATCTGCTTCTGTATTATTTGAACTTTAATAAAGCTATAACGCATTCAATTTTACTGCATTTAAGATGTAACGCCGGGATGTTTCCATTAAAGAGCTCCGCCTCCGCCTTTTCCACAACGGTACATGCGACTGAATGTACTTTTTTTTTTAATCATTTCCTAATACTTTGGGATCGACATAAAATAAACGGTGAAAGTTTAGAGTGCATCTGGACTGATCGGTGTTATTCTTCCTCTCCTCCGTCACTGCATTGCTGCACTCGCGCTTCAACGTTACGTTAAATGCGATCAAACGACTTATTAGACAACGAACATTTTTCTAGACAATTTTTTTATTTTTGACGATGTCGACTAAACGTTTCAGCCCTAATGCAAATGATAATATGCTTTAAAACTCACCTGATTTTTTTTTTTTTTTTGCTTGAATAAATCCGGGTGTCTGTATTTCAGGTGCTTTTTTAAGTTTGATGTGTTTCCCTTTCGTCAGAAAATGAAGAAAGCAGCGTTTACAAATAGGTTTTTGCTGATCTATGATGTTTCCTTTTTCATCAGCATCAAATACAAAGAATTTCCAAACCTTTTCCAGTGGCTTTTTCCACTTTTCATTTCGACAAGATACAGTCGAGACTCCGCAGCAGCAGCTACTTTGCTTGCCGCAATCTTTGGCCTGTTGTGAGCGTTCGAAAGTTCCCGACTCTGCACGGATACCGGGTAGACCCGGTTCTCGGTACCTTCAGAAATTCTGGTATCATAAATAATTTTTTGTTTGAGTACCGACCCGGTATTTTTGACAACACTACCCTGGAGTAGTATAGATTATTTTTCTGCTGCCTTTATGTACTTTTTGGAGCTTCACATTTCTGGCCACAATTCACTTGCATTGTATGGACCTACAGAGCTGAATTATTCTTCTAAAACTCTTCAATTGTGTTCTGGAGAAGAAAGTAAAACATACACATCTGGGACAGCATGAGGGTGAGTAAATGATGAGAGAATTCTCATTTTCGGGTGAACTATCCCTTTAAATAAACAGCTCTTGAAATATTTCAAGTTTTTTTTAAAGCCTATACATTAACCAAGTTAAGGATATAATTCACCAGATTAGTTTTTTTTTAAATTATTTTTTACAAGATATAAGAAAAATGGATGATAATTGTCAACCAATTACTTTATTTAATCTCAAGAGGCCCCTGTTAAACTGCACAACCTAGTTGTTCTAACTGTAGAATCCTCCTGCACCAGCAACAGAGGAATAATAATTTTAAAAAAAAATTAGCAGAACTGATATAATCGGTCTAGCTCATATATACACACACATACACTCACCTAAAGGATTATTAGGAACACCATACTAATACTGTGTTTGACCCCCTTTCGCCTTCAGAACTGCCTTAATTCTACGTGGCATTGATTCAACAAGGTGCTGAAAGCATTCTTTAGAAACGTTGGCCCATATTGATAGGATAGCATCTTGCAGTTGATGGAGATTTGTGGGATGCACATCCAGGGCACGAAGCTCCCGTTCCACCACATCCCAAAGATGCTCTATTGGGTTGAGATCTGGTGACTGTGGGGGGCCATTTTAGTACAGTGAACTCATTGTCATGTTCAAGAAACCAATTTGAAATGATTCGAGCTTTGTGACATGGTGCATTATCCTGCTGGAAGTAGCCATCAGAGGATGGGTACATGGTGGCCATAAAGGGATGGACATGGTCAGAAACAATGCTCAGGTAGGCCGTGGCATTTAAACGATGCCCAATTGGCACTAAGGGGCCTAAAGTGTGCCAAGAAAACATCCCCCACACCATTACACCACCACCACCAGCCTGCACAGTGGTAACAAGGCATGATGGATCCATGTTCTCATTCTGTTTACGCCAAATTCTGACTCTACCATCTGAATGTCTCAACAGAAATCGAGACTCATCAGACCAGGCAACATTTTTCCAGTCTTCAACTGTCCAATTTTGGTGAGCTCTTGCAAATTGTAGCCTCTTTTTCCTATTTGTAGTGGAGATGAGTGGTACCCGGTGGGGTCTTCTGCTGTTGTAGCCCATCCGCCTCAAGGTTGTGCGTGTTGTGGCTTCACAAATGCTTTGCTGCATACCTCGGTTGTAACGAGTGGTTATTTCAGTTAAAGTTACTCTTCTATCAGCTTGAATCAGTCGGCCCATTCTCCTCTGACCTCTAGCATCAACAAGGCATTTTCGCCCACAGGACTGCCGCATACTGGATGTTTTTCCCTTTTCACACCATTCTTTGTAAACCCTAGAAATGGTTGTGCGTGAAAATCCCAGTAACTGAGCAGATTGTGAAATACTCAGACCGGCTCGTCTGGCACCAACAACCATGCCACGCTCAAAATTGCTTAAATCACCTTTCTTTCCCATTCTGACATTCAGTTTGGAGTTCAGGAGATTGTCTTGACCAGGACCACACCCCTAAATGCATTGAAGCAACTGCCATGTGATTGGTTGATTAGATAATTGCATTAATGAGAAATTGAACAGGTGTTCCTAATAATCCTTTAGGTGAGTGTGTGTATATATATATATATATATATATATATATATATATAAAACATATATTACTTATATATATCTATATATTTAAAACACAATATACTGTATCATATTAATAGTATATTTCACAATATAATTACTTTTGCCTGAAATTAAAAAAAATATTAATATAAATATAAGAATATTTAGACATGGATTGTTCTCACACTAAACTTTGATTGGATGTTTAAAGCTATTGAAACACTCGATATTCCAACACTTGTGACTATGAAAATAACGTGAATCAACACTTTTGTCTTCATAATTCAATTTATAAGATAATTTACAATGGGATTGTAGGCACTGTGCTTTGCTGTGCCTACGAACAGCAATTAACAATGGTAAAACGTAAGACGCGTCATCTTTCACGTGGCTTATTGTGTTATTCTTAAATGGACTGGTGTTTTATGAGGAAACTGGGTTGAATCGACAGGTATGGGCATCTCACCCTGCTGTCCTCCCAGCAGCCTCTCGATGCCTTTGATGAGTTTGTGTCTGTGTCCGTAAGCGTTTATGCCGATCTCCTTGAGTTCCTCATGACCCATATCAGCTAGCACATCCAGGGTGATCTGAAACACGAAGACACCGTCATAATCACGAGGAACCCTCGAAACATCATCATCATCATTCCAGATGGAAACCAAAAAGCTCAAAGATGTTTCTCGCTCACCTGTTCTCTCTCAAAGATGTCCCGCAGGTGCTCGAGCCCCAAACTTTTCAGGAACTGTGAGATGTTCATATCAAGAACAGCTACGGGACAAAAAATTTTTTTTTGAGAAACAAAAAAAAACTAATTACGAATATATGCTGGGAAACCAATGAAAGAATTTAGAAGAATGTCACATTAATCACACATATTTATACATTTCTCTTTCCTTCCCAAACTCACCATCTCCTTCCTTTCTCTCAGTTCCAGAGGCCCCATCAGCAGGTCCTGTGGCCCCTCCACTGGCCACGTCACTGAGCGGGCCCGCCAGGTTATCGATGCTGGAGGCAGCAGAGAGGCAGGATGGGGTGGATGCAGGTGATATCAGAGCAGCACTGAGCACGGTGGCCTGCGGTTTGAAGCAGCTAGGCAGAGCGTCAGGGGGCATCGCATCCATCAGCAATGCACGGATGTCATCAGCCTGACCAATACGAATAACAGACATATGACCATTAATTTACTACTTAAAATTGACCCTATTAACTTTCTTAATACAAATAAAAATAATACAAATAGAGCACGTTAATGAAAAAAATATGAGCTTCCCATGAGTGTTAAAATTAGGTATCATGAACAAAACATTAACAACACGTTTTACAGCATTTATTAATCTTGACTAATGTTAATCTATTAAAACACAATTTTTTGTTCATTTGAAACCATAATGTATTAACTGATGCCAATAATACATTACATACATAGGTTCATGATACATACATACATGTAAGGCTACATACAAGCCTTAATGCGCAGTGTTAGCTGAACAGAGGCTTTTCTAAAGGCTCTTATATGGGTTAGACTATTTACCGTAGCCAGGTCCAGAGCCGTCTGCCCTTCCTGGTTCTTCATGGTAGGGTCGGCGCCATGAGCCAGCAGCAGTGCACACAGCTGTGTACGGCCCTTCTGTGCAGCCTCATGCAGTGGAGTGAACGCCCACTTATCTGTCGCACTCACACACGTGTTGTACTTGATCAGGAGAGCGGCGATATCAACATGCTGGAAAGAGAGGACAGATTATAGACAGTGCCAATGTCGCAAAACAGTGTCAAAAATACAGCTTGTTTGTTTGTGTGTGTGTGTGTGTGTGTGTGTGTGTGTGTGTGTGTGTGTGTGTGTATATTGGCATTTAAACAAAAAATTAATTAAATGTCATCATTATCATGTCATCCATCTAGACTATGAACTCAGCCTGTGATCTCTCACCCCATATGAAGCGGCGTTATGCAGAGGGATCAGTCCTCCTTTATCCTGAGCGTTCACATCGGCGCCATGCTCCAGGAGATACTCGGCCACCTCCAGGTTATTATAGCCAGCTGATCGGAACACAAGCAGATTCAGCATTCAAACAACAGAGGATCGATTGTCTGGTTTTAACTGTGAGAGAAGGCTGTGTTGTGGTAGGTTACCTGCGAGGTGCAGTGGGGTGGAGTTCCTGCCCTGCGTGTCCCTGCAGTTGATATTCTCAGGGCTGCAGAGTTTCTGTACACGGGCGAGACAGCCCTTCTTGGCGGCATCCAGCAAGGCGGCGTCTCCACGCAGCAGGTCTTGGATGTCCGTGTCTCCATCCTTCACCATGTCCAGAGCCATGTTGCCATCGCGGTTCTTCTTAGAGGGGTCTGCACCATGCTTCAGAGAGGAACAGACATCAATGCAAGAAGGTTATACTCTTAATATTCATTCTTAATAATAATCATAAAAAAATTATAAAACAATCAGTCCGTTTACATGCACACATCCTGATAACATACAAAAATCAGACAAAGCAAGAAATCTGAGTTTACATGAGATTTGATGCAATCGTGTTATTCTCCACTTTTGATGACAAACTGTGAAGAGGCATGAGCACAACACGTGCGTACATTGGATAAGCCGATATGAACACCGACAGAGACTATTTAGCATAGACGGGACACTTCTATTGAAATGAATTGGGGAAATTTAAATGCCCAACCAAGAAGCTCTAGCGCCCTACGGTTAACGGATGTAGAAAAGAAGTCCCGCCTTACAGCCAATCACCTTTTAGATACAGACATAGCCTGTCAATCAACTAGCTAAAGCGCATGCTCATTAGCTATACAAGGCGGGAAAATAGCGTGTTTTAGCGTAAAATTAGGTCCAGAAGCACAATTTAGGATTCCAATATTATCAGATTTTATTGCCGATATAAAATATGTTCTTTGATCGTAATCTTGACTGACTGTTTTTTGTTTTATTATTATTTTTTATCCCCTTTTCTCCCAATTTGGAATGCCCAATTCCCACTACTTAGTAGGTCCTCATGGTGGCACGGTTACTCACCTCAATGCGAGTGGCGGAGGACAAGTCTCAGTTGCCTCCGCTTCTGAGACAGTCAATCTTATCACGTGGCTCGTTGTGCATGACACCGCGGAGACTCACAGCATGTGGAGGCTCATGCTACTCTCCACGATCCACGCACAACTTACCACGTGCCCCAGTGGAGCGAGAACCACTAATCACGACTACGAGGAGGTAACCCCATGTGACTCAACCCTCCCTAGCAACTGGGCCAATTTGGTTGCTTAGGAGACCTGGCTGGAGTCACTCAGCACGCCCTGGATTCGAACTCGAGACTCCAGGGGTGGTAGTCAGCGTCAATACTCGTTGAGCTACCCAGGCCCCCCATAACCAACTGTTTTTGAGATTTCAGTGTTTCCCCATTTAAGTAGACAGGAACTACACCAGACCATACACAAATAATGGAAACCAGTTTAATGCGTTTACATAAGCACACACGTGCTTGAAAACACGCTCATTAATGAACAAATTTAAGGATGCCCCTAAAATTAACACTGTACAAAGAGGTTCTATTTGTTAACAATAGCGAATGTATTAGGTATCATGAACTAATATATTGAAATGTACACTGACTAAGATTATTAAGTGCTGTAAATGTATTGTTCATTGTTAGTTATACATTTCCAAAAGGATATTAATCAGAGGTCACCACGAGCTTCCATGCATGATTTCTCCAGAAGACAGGAAGTATCTTACCTTTAACAGTAGTTTACAGATCTCATATTTGCCCTTGGCTGCAGCCTCATGTAGTGGAGTGAACTTCCAAAGGTCTGCCACGTTCACTGATGCACCATGTCTCACCAGCAACTCCGCAACCTCGTAGTGACCATACGAACACGCGTTGTGCAGAGGGACCAGACCACTGAATAAGAGGAAAGAGTCAGATAATGCCTACTCAAGGCATAATGGTCAGTAAGCGCTATAAAGATGTATGTAACACAAAAGCTGGTTGTACCCTTTATCTTTAGCGTGAACGTCGGCTCCATGATGCAGCAGGTACTCCACCACGGCCACGCGGTTGTAGCCTGCGGCAAAGTGCAGCGGGGTGGAGTGGCGGCCCTCCAGGTCACGGCAGTTCACGTTTTGAGGGGAGCACAGTTGCTATGGGATACAAACAAACATTGTAAGCAAATCACAACCAAATGGACTTTAAAGTGAGATCCCTTAAATATACCAATTTAATTCTTTAAAATCAAAATGAAATCAAAATGTATCCTATTTACTTTCTAAATATATGTTCCTAGACTTCATCATCAGTACATGTTACTTTTTTTTAAAGAAAAAAAAGTGTCTGTATTGCATTTCCTTCTGAAACCAATTTCTTTCATAGCACTCTTATTTTATTTTTAAATATAATAAATAAGGATGCACCGATCCAATACCTGGATTGGTATCGGCTCCAATACTGAAGCTTTTAGACGGATCGGGTATCGATCCGACGAGCCTGATCCAAATCTGACACTGTGTGTTTGTCATGTTCATTACTGTCAAGCTCAAAAATGACATAAAAGAACCATTAAAACAGAATTAAAATAGTTCATATGACTCGCGCAGCTCCAGCGTGTCAGTGAATGGCGCTGCTCTGTTTACACACACATGCACGTGCCTATTTTTAGCCTTCACGCCGTGCACAATATTTGAGCGCTACTAACCACCACATCTCAGATGTAGATGCTCAAAAGTTCGGTTCACTTATAATATGCATTTAGAACGGCACCTGAAGTGCTTTTTTTCAAACCAGAATTTGAATAAGTAGCAAATTAAATTACTGTGAACTTGCCTACAAACAGACACATACAGGACGTCCTGGAGAGTTCAGAATGTCAAAATAAAAGCGTGAGGGTTCAAAAGTTAAAGGTGCACGATTGAGATATATTACTATTATAATAATATATTATTTGTTTACAAATTATAATAATATTTAAGTTGAATGGGTTCCAAAAAATAACTGTGTGAATGAAAAGTGAGCTGATTTCTTACAACTAAATTGAACAAAAAAAGAGATCTGAATCCTTTAAAAGTTCAGATACAAGGGGACATTTTTTTTATTATTTCTACTGATGACTTATACTGGAATTACTGTTAATTTTGCTGCTATATTATCCAGTATACTAGTTAATAATAAAGTGTTTCTTAATAAGCTAAACATTTATATTGAAATAATGTGTAGTGAGAGGTTTATGGTTCATTAGATATTAAAGAGTTCCACACAATAATGTAAAGATATTCTAAACTGATTATGCAAAAAACATTAAAAAAAAACAACAAAAAAAAAAACACTAGTATCGGATTGGGATCGGTATCGGCCGATACTCAGCTTTCCGATATAGGAATCGGAAGAGAAAAAGTGGTATCGGTGCATCCCTAATAACAAATAAATCAACTTAATGTAAAATTTAAAAAAATAAATACACAAATTACAATAAAATAAATTATAATAAAAATGAATATTATTTTTTCCCCTAACAAAAAATAAATGTTACAAAATCTGTTATAGAGACCAATTTTCACGATTCAATCAATTGCAGATGGACAAAATCATAAAAATGGTCCAAATATGTTATTTAAATTTTAAGTTTAATTATCTTTTATAAAAATAATATACATTTTATTTAAAAGAATTACATTATATTATAAATATTTATTAAATAATAAACTATAATATAAAAGAAATAAAATAAAAAAAATATAATTATGCCCGTCATGTAGAATCAATTTTTCATGATTCAATCAATTCCCGATGGACGAAATCATTGAAATGGTCCAACCCAAATGTTTTTCTTGCAGAATATCCTGTTTTACTTAAAAACGTCACATTGCGGAAGTAAACAGTGTTGCGGATGCTGTTTCATGTTGACTTTAAAACTGATATTTACCTTCACTGTGTCAAGGTCTCCAGCTTTAGCAGCTTCCAGAAAACGGTAATCCACATCTGAATTACGAGGAGGAATGTTTTCTAGGGAAATCAATACAGACATCTTTATAGTGTTGACGGGATTGAGAGATAATAAATAATAGTCTAATATGGCTAAATCAGAATAATAATAGTGTGTTTAATGTAGCAGAGAAGGACTGTAATTATACCGTTGAGTATTTGCTGCACGGCTTCATTGCCCATCTGTGAAGCAGTGAAGCCCTGCAGAGAAACGATTGACGGGTCGGCTCCGTAACTCAGCAACAGGCGGCATGTCTGGATGTGGCCAGCGAGAGCTGCCCTGTGCAGAGCGGTTTGTCCCAGTGTGTCCACAGCATTCACCTACAGATACACAAGAAATAGTAGTCATAGAACTGCAACAGAATGAGATCTATACGAGACAAGCGTGAGCTGAATAAAGAACAGTTTTAGTTAATGTGGCCAATTTTTGGAGGGTTTAACCCTCTGGGGTCGGCTGGATTTTTTCGTCATTACAGCGGAAACAACGTAAAATATTCCGTCATTTTGGGGCATACAGATAAGTGTAAGACCTCATTAGAGACTATAAAGGGTCTACTTTTATTTGTGTACACTCAAAATATCAACAAAACCTTGTGCTTTTGTAAAATAAAGAGAATAAAAAGGGGGAGCTTTCAGCAGTCTCTGTGTTCACGAGCATATTTCAGAAACACGTCACAAAAATGAACAAACTCCTACTGATATACTTATCACACAAACATGAAACGTATGTCTAAAGAAAGCTTAAACTCTCTACTTTTAAATAAAACAATTCAAATTGTAATCTGTATTAAACAAAGCGATGTACAGTTTCTCCTGGCTCAGCTAATTATCCCTAATGTGATCACACCCACGGGCAGAGGGCGCTATTCATACGCTAATGTGCGGAGGAGATCAATGCAAATGGTAAACGGCCCCGACTGTGCCTTAAAAACATCTAGTTAATTCACTTTTCTGCATGTTTGGAAGATCGCACGATACACAGGTGAGGAAGCTCCTGGATAGTGACGAAGAGTTAACATTTTCCTCAGAAGAAGAGCGGGACTCCGATAAACGTGAAGAGTGACTTGATCCACACGAGGATACAACTTCGGACGAGTAAGTCATTTAGTTTTACTTACGTTAGTTGACATGCTATTTTATATAAACATGTACATAGTTTACTAGTGGGACTGTTTCCAGACTTGCCAGCCAGGATTCAGAGTATTGAAATATGTCCTAATAAGCAAGTTTTAGTTACATTTAAATATTATTTCGGCTAAAGCAGGTATTTAAATTGTATGCTGTATGATATAAAAATGATATGTAATGTGATATAAAAACAAGATGAATGTTTAGATTATATTTTAACTAGAGGTTATGCTGCCTCATTATCATCAACAAAGCTTGTGCTTGCAAATATGTGTTCAGGTTAAATGAGTAAAATTCACTTTAAATATGCCCATATTAGAAAATCACCATCTTATAATGATTTCTGAAGGATCATGTGACACTGAGGACTGCCTGTAATGATGCTGAAAATTCAGCTTTGATCACAAATTGCATTTTACAATATATTCAAATAGAAAACTGTTCTTTTAAATTGTAAAAATAGTTCACATTATCACCGTTTTACTGTATTTTGGATCAAATAAATGCAGTCTTGGTGAGCAGAAGAGACTTCTTCAAAAACTTTTAAATGGTAGTGTAGGTCTAAAGTCTTTAAACAAAGAAAATATATAGTCAGATTACTTCTTTTTACTTAACTTGATTTGGATCATTAAGTCTCCTCACGTTCATTCTCTTTCTGTCACATTCCTCATTGATAGGCCCAGGGGTGGGGTCTTTTGTCTCCTCAGGTGTGAATTACAATCAATATTCATGATCATTCACGCCTCCTCGCATATAAACTTTCTAACACTAAAATTGTCTTACAAAAGTTAAATTACTATATTGTTTTGTATGAATGAGTGATCAGGATGGTTTCACATCATTTTGTAGCAAAAACTCTAGGCTACAAGATCCAGTTCTCAAACGTCTTGTGGACAAATGTTTAATATGTGTTATATGACCTTATTTCAGTGACTTAATTTTTGTTTTTTCAGAAACCATGCATAAACGTTATTTTCTCAAAAATACAAACCTGTACATACATGTTGCTCACATATTATTGTAGCCCAGTTTATGCTGAATACAGTGTTATCAGACTTTAGCCATTAATATGTTTTTAATCAACTGAAAATGCACAAATGTCGAGGCATGTCAAAACTTCTCCAGGGCCCAAAACACCCTCAGACCCCAGAGGGTTAAACATAAATTATGAACCTTATAATTTATTAGATTCATTGTTCTGTTGAAGATTGTGTAGTATTTGAGCTTTAAAGTTTAAATAATTTCTACAGTCGTTTTAGGGTTTATGGCATTTTAAAGGTTACATCGTCATGTAAAATTAGATATATAACTTCCTACACAGAAAAAGTTACGTGATTTTAGCCCTCTAAAATCATGTTAACATGCGTATTGTTTACGTCCTGTGGCTATACTTCTGAAACGGAGTATTTTAACGGAGTATATCAAACATAATATAATGTGTCTCAGATGTCAAAGTCTGCATATTTCCCTCATGATGGTATGCTGCTTTCACAACTGTCACATCCGTAACTAAGAGATATCACGTCCATAATGTGAAAACGACAATTAATAAAAACAAAATATTACATGTTTGAAATACTGGTAATGAGTACTTAATATATAAAGTTAAAGGAGACCTATTATGCCCCTTTTTACAAGATGTAATATAAGTCTAAGGTGTCCCCAGAATGTGTCTGTGAAGTTTCACCTCCAAATACCCCATGGAACATTTATTATACCATGTTATAAATGCCTCTTTTTTTGGGTGGAATGAAAAACACAATGATTTTGTGTGTCTCGCTTTAAATGCAAATGAGCTGCTGCTTATTTAGCTGTTCCTGATTAGTAGATAAGGATTTATAAAAAATTATTACATAAAGATTGCACTCACAAAGAGCAATATTTAGCCGATTCAATATTTTAGAACTGAACATTCATTCAATCTTATATTCTCTATGGAAATTCCCATGACTTGTCCAAGCCTAAACAATGCAAGTTCTCACGAGAACACGCTCATAACGTGCAAAAAATACATAATGGATGTCAAGATTTTAACTGGAAAATGTCGAACTCATTCTCTGTTTCTCACAAAAAAACATACGCCTTCAATAACTTGGAAAATGTCACAAGTTGCATGGACTACTTTTTTTAAATACTTTTGGGTCCATTAAGCTTTAAAGTGATCCAATAACATTGCATTGAAAGATGGGCTGCGATATTCTTCAAAACATTTTTGTGTTCAAATAACAAGAGAATTTTAATTTTTGGGTGAACTTTTGTTCTAAGTCACTGTTACCTTTGCTCCGTGTTTCTGCAGGACCTCAAGCACGTCATTGTGACTCCGCTCAGCTGCTACATGGAACGGAGTCATAAAACTACAAAGAAGAACAATAAGAGAGAGAGCGTGAGAAACTGGGATCAAGAATGTATCTATGGCATCTAATAAGTTCTTCTGAAATTAACACTCACTCCTTGTTCTTCTCATGAATGTTGGCACCTTTCCGCAACAGCAGTTCTGTGACCTGTTTGCGTTTGGGGTGAGGAGAGGCTACTGTGCAGTGCTGCGAAAAGAAGGAAGTTTGGTAAGAATTTAAAAAGAACTATTCACCAAAGAAAAAGGAAAATTCTCTCATCATTTAATCACCCTCTTGCCATATATGATGTGTGTGACTTTTCTTCTGCAGAACACAAACGAAGATTTTAGAAGAATATATCAGCTCTGTAGGTCCATACAATGCAATAGAATGGTGACCAGCATTCAGAAGGTCCAAACAGCACATAAAGGCAGCATAAAAATAATCCATACAAATCCAGTGGTTAAATCCATGTTGTCAGAAGTGATATGATGGATAAATATTTAAGCCCTGTGTCATGTAAATCTACACTTTTACTTCCACATTCTGGTGAGGACGTGACTTTCACTTTCAGTCACCTACTGGTTGGGGCTGTTCAAAAGTGGAGATATATAGTAAAAACAAATTACTTAAATATTGATCTGTTTCACACCCACACCTATTATAAGACATGGGTTAAACCACTGGAGTGTTATGTATTACTTTTGCTGATTTTATGTCCTTTTTGGACCTTATGAGCTATGGTCACCATTTTCTTGCTTTGTGAGGACCAACAGAGCTGAAATATTCTTCTTAAAATCATTGTTTGTGTTCTCCAGAAGAAAAAAGTCACACATCTGGGACGGCATGAGGGTGAGTAAATGATGAGGGAGTTTTAATTTTTGGGTGAACTATCCCTTTAAATAAACAGATCTTTAAATCCAGCAGGATTCTGTGCAGACCGCGTGATTTGCTCACCAAAGCCGTGTCATGCGTGTGAGGGTGCTTGAAGCTGATGATCTCTTGTGCGGTTTTCTTGACCTTTGCCATGTCCGCCTCACGGGCCGCTTGCAAAAGTGTGTGACCTTTAAACTCATCTAAGAAGAAAAAAATGACTCAGAAACAAACTAATCTGTAGACGGATACAATGCAAATGCCAAGTGTCACATACAGGTGAGTCTCTCTTTAAGTTCAGGTGTGGGTGCCACATCCACGGCACTCTTTCCATGGCAGTTAAACAGTGTGGGATCGGCTCCGTGACTCAGCAGCAGTGAACACACCTCCACTCGATTCTTACTGGCTGCCTCATGCAGCGGGGTGAACTGCCATAGGTCCATAGCATTGACACACGCCCCATGCTAGAGGAAACAACGAATCATAACACTTATGTTAAATGAACAAACACATTTGTTAATCAAACAAATATACCATATACAGCTATACTGTGCCAGAGGGACCAAATATGTTGAAAACACAGATTTTTGAGTGGAAGGTAGGAGGTTAAAACTTTGATTTACCTTCAACAGGAGTTCTGTGACCTCATAGTGACCATAAGAACAAGCATTATGCAAAGGAACTAGACCACTGATAGAAAAAGAGAGAGAGGGAGCAAAAGAAAGAATATTTAAGAATTACTTGGAAGGACCATAGTGGTAACGTTAGTAGCATTTAAAGTCAACATGAAATCAAAATTTACCCTTTTGACTACCCTTGACCCTTTTGGGGATTTTTATTCATCCCAGTGACTTGATCCTTTTGAAACCATTCACAAAATATTTGTACATTGATTCGTTCATTGCCAACTTGTGTTCTGCAAATGACGCCTTTGTGGCAGTAGATGGTGCAAAATGACCATCTTTTATGTTCTGAACGAATACTTGCATTAAACCTAAATGTAATACTAAATCTAATAATCCTATAACAAAATTTGTGTGTTTACGGATCTACTTAAAGAGACATCAGCACTGCTGATATATGCTGACATGCAAGCATAATGTAACTAAAAAATATATTAAGCAAACTGAGAGGAGGCCTCTTCATATATATTCATGCAATATTGTACTTTTTTTGTGCCTGTCTTTTTTTGTTTGATTTTGCTTTATGATTTTAATCACATTTTAGATTTGTCAAAATTGACAAATTTCACATTCTATCAATTTAAATTGTCATGAAATTGCATTTTTAATATTGACAAGCGGATGTCAATATTTGAAATTTTGTACACATTTGCAACAAAACAATTCCCAAGGTAGGAACCTAATTATGAAAATTAGTGGTCAAGATTGTGAAATTTGGCTGACAATTGTCAAACAAATAATTGTGATTATGACGATTAATTGTCCGTTTTGGGACTGTGCCGATTAATTGCCCATTTTAGGACTGTGCCGATTAATTGCCCGTTTTAGGACTGTGCCGATTAATTGCCCGTTTTAGGACTGTGCCGATTAATTGCCCGTTTTAGGGCTTTGCCGATTAATTGCCCGTTTTAGGACTGTGCCGATTAATTGCCCGTTTTGGGACTGTGCCGATTAATTGCCCGTTTTGGGACTGTGCCGATTAATTGCCCGTTTTGGGACTGTGCCGATTAATTGCCCGTTTTGGGACTGTGCCGATTAATTGCCCGTTTTGGGACTGTGCCGATTAATTGCCCGTTTTGGGACTGTGCCGATTAATTGCCCGTTTTAGGGCTTTGCCGATTAATTGCCCGTTTTAGGGCTTTGCCGATTAATTGCCCGTTTTAGGACTGTGACGATTAATTGTCCGTTTTAGGACTGTGACGATTAATTGTCCGTTTTAGGACTATGACGATTAATTGTCCGTTTTAGGACTATGACGATTAATTGTCCGTTTTAGGACTTTGACGATTAATTGTCCGTTTTAGGACTTTGACGATTAATTGTCCGTTTTAGCTTTGGTTATATAATAAAATAAGGGCATATGATTTCCTTTTCAGTCTTCAAAACTATTAATGACAATCAAATATAGAAGTATAACATTTTAAATAATTAAAATGATTTTTTAATTATCAAAATATGTCTAAATAACTAAAATTTATCTCTCTTATTTTGATGCATTGGACTTTTTCAACGTTTTGTTTTCTTTTGCTTCTTTTGTAACCCAGCCAGTGTATGGAGGCGAACAAGAACGATTCGTTCAAAAAGATTGATTCATTCAAGCGAGATGAAACATCACTTCTACTTACTTTCGTGATAAACATTTGTGGTCAAACTATGCTATTTCAAAGAAGAAGAAAAAAATGTGTTATGTATTTGGAATCTTTCTGCCTCTAAAGCGACTTCCCTTTTTGACTGACATCATCAACACCTTTTATTTTAACCCCTCGCCTCCAAACTATATATTCCAAATCAATTCCAGATGGATAAAATCAAGCCCCACTTTACATTTACAAATGTTTATTATAACTATCCAGTTTCACTTGGGAATATGTCACATTATAGAAGTAAAATGGGTTGAGAATGCCGTTTCATGTTGATTTAAAATTTATATTAGATGCTACACAGTAAGAAAGACAGAAAGAAAGTTGTAAATGTTGCTCACCCTTTATCTTTGGCATGGACATCTGCTCCGTACTGCAGCAATAGCTGCACTATACGAACACGATTATACCCAGCGGCCAGATGAAGAGGGGTGGACTGCAAAATAGAAAAATATCAATATCCTCTCTGAATACAAGCAAATTTAAAATCCAAATGGAACATTTCTATCATTATATAATCCTCCTTAAAACCCATTTGATTACTATAGCTAATTTTGCGCAAAGCAGTTCTCTGTATATACAGTAGACACCGGTAAAAGTATAGCATTTCTAATTTTAAACCATTTTTATTTTTATTTTTCTCTGTTCTGCAATTATAGAAGGGGTCCAGAATGGTTTTCTACGAAGGTAGGCACACCGCCGCTCGCCACCCAGCAACAACTCTTGAGGCTGCTCAAAATTCAGCAGTGCCATGGAGCGCGTCTTGCATCGTTTTCCATTCAATTCCTCACAATTCATAAATGATGGACAAAGCCGATTTACTCTAGCCATCAATGGATGATATATTGTGTATGTGCATCTTTCATATAGTTACAAGTATGTCTTTTAGTGGTTTGACAGCTTGAATGAAACCTATTCAAGGTTACATACGGAGAAATTGCATAATAAACGTCGCCATTTCTAATCAGTTTGCGCAGTTACACTGGTCACCTTATTCATTCTTTTTTCTTCTACCCCTTTTCTCCCCAATTTGAAATGTCCAATTCCCAATGCACTCTAGGTCCTCACGGTGGCGTTGTGACTCACCTCAATCCGGGTGGCAGAGGACGAATCTTAGCTGCCTCCGCGTCTGAGACCGTCAATCCACGCATCTTATCATGTGGCGTTACCACTGAGACATAGCGCGTGTGGAGTCTTCACGCTATTCTCCGCGGCATCCATGCACAACTCACCATGCGGCCCACTGTGAGCAAACCACATTATAGCGACCCAGAGGAGGTTACCCCATGTGACTCTACCCTCCCTAGCAACCGGGACAATTTGGTTGCTTAGGAGACCTGGCTGGAGTCACTCAGCACGCCCTGGATTCGAACTCACGGCTCCAGGGGTGGTAGTCAGCGTCTTTACACCCTGAGCTACCCAGGCCCCCACTTTATTCATTTTTGAAGAAACACAAAAACCTTCGTAACTTTTTGCGTGTATGGTGACAACTCTGGACTGCTACCTGCACAGCATTGACGCGTCCTTCAGTATTAATTACAGTAAATGTTATATCACCCCCTTGTGGTCTCCCAAAGTTATTATGCCAGACTACATTAAACAGAAGGCCAACTGACAGTAAACTGGAAAGCACACAAATTAGGCTTTTAATTTAACTATTGGCAATTGTTAATATATCGATACCTCAAAAATAGAAAATAACGTGTCGGTCAATAAATAATGTACCGATAATTTACAACATTCCCACTGTATAGTATTTTGTTTTACAGCTTGATGCCCCTCAGTTCACCTCAAATACAAAACGAAAAAGCACGTAATTTATAGTCGTGAATATGTTTATCCTCAGTGAGAATAGGAATGCATCATTTCAATTTGAAATCTTGTTTATGGCAAACAATGGTTCTTGCTGTGAATGGAAACTTTTCAAAGATGGCAATTATGCATTTCCACCTTAATTCAGCAGGGTAAATCTAGCTAAATCTAATCCAACTTTTTTTTAAAGTACATTTAATAACTACCCCAGAAATGTGAAAAGGTCCAAAAGACACCAGTGATCTCGGCAGAACTTATGAATCTTCCTCGAGGGAAGCTATATTGCTTAAGAGATCATTTAAAAGAAGTGTCCGCACAAAAAGGTACAAATCAATTTTCAGTTCATGCAGTGAGACGCATAATGGTGGCATGCCTGAGCACAATCACAGCAAAACAAACAGCATGACAATCAAGCTCAGTGCAAAAGTATGCTCTGATAGTATAATGCATTCTCAAAGAGACTTATTATCCAAAGCAGGATGGAAAAGAAACATTCATGTTCATAATCACTATTAATGAAGACTGCAGAAGAGAACGGCGCAAGCAATGGCCAAAAGAGCAACTTCTCTAGCATACACACAATGATGTAATTGGAACAGGAGGTCAATCAGAAATCAGGAATTGAATATCAAGTTCTCAGAGAGCATGCTTGCTGATCACAATGAATCAAACAAACGGATTCAATGAAAGTGAGGAATGATGCATGGATGTGGAGGGGGGATTTAGGGGTGGAACATTTTTTTGCAAAGGCAGACAATTTAGAGAAGTTTTGTAAAAGAGAAAATGTTAAAAAAAGATTTAAAGAGATAAAGGAAAGCATTGATTTCAGAACCAGCAGGAGACAACCAAATGTTAGCGAAGCTATTGTTTGATTGATGGATTGTGACCAGCAGAAAATAAGGCAGGTTTGTGTGTGCTTTAAGTGTGAACCAGCGTATGAACGGGTTTTTAGGGGCAAATTAACAAAAATAAAAAATAATCACAGGAAGACCAAATAAAACTAATTTCTGTTTCACAAAATAAACTTACCAGCATTTTTTGGGATGTTGACTGAATGACGCCAGAACAAAAAAAAACAAAAAACAAAATATTAGCTAGAAACTAACATGTTATCCATCTGAGCCGATTCTTACGTTTGCAGCCTAATACTGATAATACTGATATTGCACTTTAACAGTAAGAAACTAGACAAACAAACTAGCTGAATTTAAACGAACACTTATTTGAAACAATATCTACTCTCACACTGTGACATCCTGCAAATATTTATGTGAAATAGTAAAGTTCAAAAATTTGATTATCATTTTTTACGAACAGAATATAAACATTTGCAAGCTAAAACACGGTGCGAGATTTCCGCAATATTCAATGCATCCAATGTGCCTGTCTGCAACCATCCAAGTGTGTGAGAGGTGTTTGTTTACACAATGTTTAATCAAAACTTAATAAAAACAATTTGAAAACAGAGCATGTGCATTATCCACTGACAAGGCTTTAGATTTTATAAATTACTCTTCTGTTGGAACAGTTGTCCAAGCAGGCAGTTATTGATAGTGATAATCTCATATCGTCATATACGGCTCGATTAACTGGAATTTACAGCTACTTCTACTTTAACTGCAGAGTTCAAGGAATGTTCCTGGTTCAATAAAAGTTAAGCTCAATTAGCAGCATTTGTGGCATTATGCTGATCACTGAACAAAATAACTTTGACTCATCCCTCATTTATAAAAAAATAAATAAATAATAATAATCATGGTTAAGGCGCTTACAATGGAAGTGGATGGGGCCAGTACATGAACGTTAACACACACACGGTTTTTAAAGTAAAGCTTCAACATTAGATGTGATAACATGACTTTAGTGTGATAAAAACGCTTACCACTTAGGGTGTAATATAGGATTTCATTTTACACAGATAAAGTTAGTTTTTAGCACACTAAAATCATGTTAACTTTCATTGTCTCTTTATACCTGTCTGCAACCTCAATAACTGCTATGTCCATAAAACACCATTTCATAGTATGTTATGTTTACATTTGGCATTTATAGAAAGAGTCATCTTTTTGCACTACTCAGATTACAAATGTGTACTGATCGGTGCTGCGCTGTCTCTTACTGTGCCTATCGTCCTAGTAATTATTGTACTGTCCTGTACTTTTTGCATGTGCACTTTATATAGGTATGTTATTTAGTCTGTGTCATCTCATGTGGTTCTGTGTGTGTCCTATATAGCACCATGGTCCTGGAGGAACGTTGTCTCGTTTCGCTGTGTACTGTACTAACTGTATATGGTTGAACGACAATAAAAACTACTTGACCTTGACGCGCATAATGTTTAGGTTTTACACATTTGAATATTTATGGAATGGCCCCATTCGCTTTTATTGCAAGCGACTTATTGCAACCATTATTATTATACATTTTTTAATAAACGGGGGACAAGTTGAACTGATGTAGAAACAAATGCTGTTTGCATTTTCCTAAATAGCCCTTCTCAGAGGTCTGGAGGGAGTCTAATGATTGAGGTGACCCAACAAAGGGCTGAAATGATCAGGGATGATCAATCAATGTTCGGTCATTTTCATGTGATTAGATTATAATTAGGGAAAGAAATGGATAACAAAAGCTTTGGGCTAAGGTCAGAGGTGAATCTAATGCACATCAAAAGATCAGCTGACCACAAAAACAAAGAGGCTCTGATTAAAAATTAAGGTCATTCTAAAGCAGTTCAGAGTGAAACAAAAGGGTAGTTAAACCTCGAAACCTCAATAATAAAATAACATTAACCATTTGTCCAGACTTAAACTCATTATGATGAAAACTAGGTCAGTGCTGTTTACAGCAAACACATGGTATTGCAGAAAGAACAAATTGAGACAAGGGGAATTAGGATGGTCTTGACCTACATCTGTATCATTTACACAACCAATGAAAGACAATGAAATCACCTCATGTATTTGAGTTTGGACTGAACTTATGACATCTTTTGTAAAAGATACTACTCTTACTGCCGGCACTGCACATCAGACATATCAAATAGTTTAGGCTAAAAAAAGACTAATATTAAAAGAGCCGATATTCGTTACCTTGCGTCCATCGCTGGCATGACAGTTGACGTTAAGTGGGGTCAAAAGAGCCATCAGCTTTTCCTCATTCCCACTCCTGAAAAGACAATTTTCCAAAGAGACTGTTAGGAATGGTATATCAGAGAAACAACGCGCATGACATTGGCTTCGTTCAAGCTCAGTTTTTGGAAGTGTCAAATGACTTTATTAACATGCGTGACTCTCAAATTGCTTCATTCTAGGGATGCATCAAAATAGTCAACTAGTCATCTGACAACTTACTAGTTGGTCAAGTAGTTTTATATATATATATATATATATATATATATATATATATATATATATATATATATATATATATTTCTTATAGTTTAAATAGTATTTATTATACTTGAATTTGAATTTTAGCAAAGATGCTTTAATTAGCATGTTGTTCTTTAGCGGTTACAACAGTCTGCTCGGTAAAACCCTCTCAGAAATGTTTGTTGCCTTTAAATAACCGCCAATGCAGGCATACGTGTTCAGATAGACATCTCGCACCATTTGTTAAACATCCTGCCACAAGCTGTGTTTTTAAGACACCAAGTAGAATTAAAACTTGATAGACAAAGTATGTCAAGACAAACATTAAAGGGGACCTGTTATGCAAAATACACTTTTACATGGTGTTTGAACATAAATGTGTTGGCAGTGTGTGTGCACAACCACCCTATAATGATAAAAATCCACCCAGTCCTTTTTTCTTCCCATCCCTATTAATCATAAGCACTGTCTCAAAACAAGCCGTTCGTATAATCTGTACAAAGTGATGTCATTTTGTACAGGCCCCGCCCACAACTGTTGATGGACACTGCCGACGGACATGTTTGTTTGTGTTGTTTCATTATAGCGCATAGCGAACGTTGAAAAAAGATTTGTGTGTGTGGGTTTTGCTCATCCATCGTTGCAAAACTGCTGAAAAAATATATTTATTTGTTGTAGAGTTCATCAAAAAAACATTCAGAAACTTCCTGGTTCATTCTCAAAGTTGAGAATCTCCCTCAGAGTCTCTTCCTCATCCGTGTCTGACTCCGGTTCAAACATATCGGGCCGAACACTATTTTCACTGTCAGTCATATTGCTTATGATGTCCAGTTATCCGAAGCACAGGTGTCAAAACTCCGCCCTATTCTGGATAAGGGGCGGGGAGCACCAGCTCATTTGCATTTAAAGACACACACGAAAACAGCTCGTTTTTATTCACACCCAAAAATTGCCATTTTCAACATGGTATAATAAATTATCCATGGGCTATTTTGAGCTGAAACTTCACATTCTGGAGGCACCAAAGATTTAAATTACATCTTGTGAAAAGGGGCATAATAGGTGCCCTTTAATGTTGGTTTGACTAAGCCTTGTCAGAAACTTTGATGTTAAAAAAAGACATTACAGTAAGACAAACTGACAGCTAGATAGACAGACTATCATATAGGTAGTTAGATAAACCATCAGATAGATAAACAGAGAGAGGGAGAGAGAAACTCTGAGCAGATCAAAGGTTTATGTATGAATTACACTTTAACTTTCCGTCAATGAAACGCTCTGTCGCAACCGCTTGAGGCGGTCTACATTGAACGCGCTGATATGAACGTTTTATAGCATTCATTTGTGTTGTTGGCAGTAGTAGCGTCAGCACGTGCACCGCAAAATGGATTTGGACACCCGTTTTCTGTCGGCACTACGCGAGGTGGCACAACGGACGATATCATTGATTGTAATGGTTTCTATTGCTTTTTGACATGACACGACGTGCCGCCCTTGTCCGGTGTAGACAGGGTGCAAGTATTTGGGATTTTTTCAAATTTTGTATCATATGTTGTGCGAAATCCATAAGTCCGATCAGTTAGAAAAAAAACGAAACAAAAAACACTATTCCAGAACAGTCTGAAGGTCTGTGCCATGTTTGCTGGATGTAGTTTCAAATCTCTAGGAGGAGTTAGTGTTAGAAATTTTGGAAAAACCCTCACCCAAGTTTGTAGAACAGTATGTTGGCTTTTCAAGACACCATAAATAGTCCAATAATTAAAAATAAAAAACTCTAAAACTGTATGAAACATTCTAGAAGAGGAAATACGGAGGTAATTTAAACCAGTAAAAAAGAAGGACAATAAGTTGCAATAAGCAGTTCAGAGTCAACACATTGGTTGTGACTGGCATCCTTTAGATGGTAACTAATAAACCTTACATTAATACTAAGCATTTATATTAGTATAAGGCTTTATTATACTATTCGTTGTATATACTGTTGTGCAGAAATTACCCAATTCAGTTTCAAGGTAATGTTGGCTGAAACCAACTCGTGATACCAACTCATAAAATTATAAATATGCTCACCTCGCGGCCTCCAACAGCTCATCCTTCTTATATTCACCTAAGGGTTAAAGACATGTCAAAAAAACACAAATGTGTACGTGACTGGACTTTTGGGATATTTTGTGCGACATACTAATATTTGTATGATAGAGTTAAAGAGTACAATGTTGTGTGTCGGTTTTTAAGGCTTATTCACAACAAGATTACATTTTCGGCACAAATGCTCTTTGCAAATGAGCTTTTTCGAGGAGATGTGACCTTTTGCGGCACAATCCAGCGCACTGGTGGTGCTAATCAACTGGCTGTATATTTAGAACACAGTCTTAACAGCATAATAGTCAGGGCCAAATTGATGCCTATGCAGAGTTCCGGGGGTGGGTTCGTGTGATATGGTGCCGAAACCTGGGAGGGAGGAGGGATGACCGTCGTAGAGTCCTCGACACTGCCACCCACCCAGGGGAGCGCCATCCACCAGGGGACAGAGTAGTCCGACCGCGGGGAGCGAGGTGGGACGGGACTCCCCTACCGCCTGGAACGATGGAGTCGCTGCCAGGGGCAGAGAGGTGTCCCCACGTGCCGCCAGAAAAGCGGAGGAGGGCGGGGCCGGGCTGTAGCAGCAGATTTGGTGTGAATAAGCCTTTAGACTGAGCAGTAGATTGTGTGTGTCTCACCAGTGAGGACTGATTTGGCAGAAGGATCTGCCAGATCCAGAGCTGATTTGCCATCAGTGTTTCTGATGTTTGGATCTGCACCGTGCTGGAGCAACACTGAAAGAAACACAGCCAAGACATATGGTCATTCTCCACTTTTGAATAAAAAAAAAAAATGAAACTAAACCAGAGGGGTAGAAACCATTTAATAAAAAGCTTTTCTTCATCTACCGCACTTTACAAATTCTTCCAACATATCCGAACTAAACCAGAAACTATTTTCCAAAGTACACAGAAAGAAATTAATGTTTTTAGACAAAGTTTCATTTAATATTCTGTTAAAACTTTAACTTTAACCTGCAACAAATGCATCAGAGACTATGTCAGTTTTTCCACTCTCTTTCTCACACATGCATACACAGTGTGCTGTCTCAGCAGAGGGGTATTCAGAAGCTCTCTATGACATCAGGAAAACAACACTATCACAACACAATAATCCTGCAGCACAGCACACCACTCTGTAGAAGCTAGACAACCCCTAAAACAAAATAACGATTATGATACATTAGACAACAAATCAAAATTAAATACAAATAAAATAAAAAACAAACTTGCTGTGAACAGTAACTTTGTTTAAAATAAATTGGTTATCTGTATCAGTCATAATTAGGTGCATTTGTAGTGGAATTAGCCAATTTGTGTTTCGGTAATCTGCTAGAATGCCAATGCTGGACAGCTCACACAATAGACATTTTTGCATCCCTATGGCAAAATAACACAAGAAACAGAATCTGTACCGATGCAGACGTCTATCTTGCCCTTGATGGCTGCCTCGTGCAAGGGTGTGTAGTTCCAGTTGTCTCTTGCGTTGGGGTCCGCGCCGCTACACAACAGCAGGCTGACCACCTCCGCGTGTCCGAACGAGCAGGCATTATGGAGCGGGATCAGGCCACCGTCATCACGCGAATGCACGTTCGCTCCGGTCTGAAGGAGATGCTCGACAACGTCCTTTCTGCCAAAGCCTGACAAATATTAAATATGACAATCAATCAAAAATATGAAGATTATGATGCACTGAAACCATACACATAATCAAAAAATTCTGATATTTTCTGCCAAAGTCTGTCGAACATTGTTTATAACAATCAGTCTAAAAAGCAATTAATTTAAAAGGATAGTTCACGCAAAAATGAAAATTCTCTCATAATTTTCTCACCCTCATGCCATCCCAGATGCTAATGTCTTTCTGTTTTCTGGAGAACACAAACATATTTTTGAAGAATATTTCAGCTCTGTAGGTCCATACAATACAAGTGAATGGTGTCCAGAACTTTGAAGCTCTAACAAGCATGTAAAGGCAGCATAAAATACTCTAGTGTTTTAATCCATGTCCTCTGAAGGGATCCAATCAGTTTTCTGTAAGAATAGACCAAAATGTAACTCATTTTTCACTGTACATCTTGCCATTGTCGTCTCAAGGCACAATCATGATTTCAAGCTATTCCTAGTACTAGGAAGTGTAATCAATAGTAAAATTGTCAAGGAGACTGCCGAGTCTAGATTTATATTGAAAAGGGAGTAACATTTTGGTCTGTTCTCATTCAAAATTAATAGGATTGCTTCTGAAGAGATGGATTAAACCACTGGAGTTGTATGGACTCCTTTTATGCTTCCTTTGTGCTTTTTGGAACTTCAAAGTTCTGATCACCATTCGCTTGCATTGTATGGGCCCACAGAGCTGAGATATTCTCCTAAAAATCTTAGTTTGTGTTCTGCAGAAGAACGAAAGTCATACACATCTGGGCTGGCATGAGGGTGAGTAAATGATGAGAGAATTTTAATTATTGGGTGAACTATCCCTTTAAAGTAGTGACTTTGGTCATGGAAAACCAAGAAATATTAGGGAATTAAAAAATTTATTTCCAAGCTTTGAAGTCATGTTAATGTCTATATGAATGAATGAATGATGTCTATAGTGTATATATATATGGAATGAAAATATAAACATGGTATAAAAAATACATAAGTCAGAAGTTTACATACACTCAGGCTGAAGTCATTCAATATTTTGTTTTTACCCACTCCACAGATTTTATATTAGCAATTTATAGTTTGGCAAGTCGTTTAGGAAATCTATTTTGTGCATGAAACAAGTCATTTTTCCAAAAATTGTTTACAGACAGATTGTTTCACTTTTAATTGACTATATCACAATTCCAGTGGTTCAGAAATGTACATACACTAAGTTAACTGTGCCTTTAAGCAGCTTGGAAAATTACAGAATATGATGTCAAGCCTTGTGACAATTAGCTTCTTATAGGACAATTGGCATCAATTGTGGATGTATTTTAAGGCCTTCCTTCAAACTCAGTGCCTCTTTGATTAACATCATGAAAAAACCTGAAGAAATTAGCCAATACTTCAGAAAAAAAAATCGTGGACCTCCACAAGTCTGGTTCATCCTCGGGAGCAATTTCTAAATGCCTGGATGTACCACATTCATCTGTACACAAGTATAAACCCCATGGGACCACACTACCATCATACCGCTCAGGAAGATGCATTCTGTCTCCTAGGGATTAATGTAGTTTGGTGCAAAAAATGCAAATCAATCCCAGAACAAGAGCAAAGGACCTTGTGAAGATGCTGGAATAAACAGGTAGACAAGTATCTATATCCACAGTAAAACAAGTCCTACATCGACATAACCTGAAAGGCTGCTCAGCAAGGAAGAAGCCACTGCTCCAAAACCACCATAAAAATGCCAGACTACAGTTTGCAAGAGCACATGGGGACAAAGATCTTCCTTTTTGGATTAATGTCCTCTGGTCCGATGAAACAAAAATGAAACTGTTTGGCCACAGTGACAATTGTTATGTTTGGAGGATAAAGGGTGAGGCTTGCAAGCCTAAGAAGACCATCCCAACCGTGAAGCATGGGGGTGGCAGCATCATGTTGTGGGGGTGCTTTGCTGCAGGAGGGACTGGTGCACTTCACAAAATAGACGTGCATCATGAGGAAGGAAAATTATATGGATTTATTGAAGCAAAATCTCAAGACATCAGACAGGAAGTTAGAGCTCGGTGTGCTCAAATGTGTCTTCCAAATGGACAATGACCCCAAGTATACCTCCAAAGTTGTGGCAAAATGGCTTAAGGACAAGAAACTCAAGATATTGGAATGGCCATCATAAGCCCTGACCTCAATCCAATAGTAAATTTGTGGCCAGAACTGAAAAAGCGTGTGCGTGCAAGGAGGCCTACAAACCTGACTCAGTTACACCAGTTCTGTCTGGAGGAATGGGACAAAATTCCAGCAACTTATTGTGAGAAGCTTGTGGAAGGATACCCAAAATGTTTGCCCCAAGTTAAACAATTTTAAGGCAATGCTACAAAATACTAACAAACTGTATGTAAACTTCTGACCCACTGGGAATGTGATGAAAGAAATAAAAGCTGAAATAAATCACTCTCTCTACTATTATCATGACATTTCACATTCTTAAAATAAAGTAGTGATCCTAACAGACCTAAAACAGGGAATGTTTTCTATGATTAAATGTCAGGACTTGTGAAAAACAGAGTTTAAATCTATTTGGCAACAAATACAGCATGATGATCATATTAAAATGTAATGAATCTACTATAATGAAAACATAAGGGTCTACATATGTTTACTGCCACAGACTAAGAAATATCACATGAAGCGTTTAAAATACAAATGCAAAAAACAGTTTAAGGACAAAAAATATCTTACAAACGTCACTTTAAAGTTGTAATATTTGATATAGTTTTATAAAATACATATTTACACTCTGCCTCTACACATACTGATATACATACATACATACATACATATATATATATAGAGAGAGAGAGCTCAAATACATGTTTTAGTCTTTGTTTTCCCCCAAATCTCCTTCCATTGATAGATTAACTAAGTAATAGATTATGGCTAACAAATACTCAAGTTATTGTACATTATTCCTCTATGAAAGCACGCTATATAAAATTGAATATACTATATAGATGTGTTATTACTGCATAATGTCATCCTTATATAGATAACATCACACTGCAGTGGAACCAAAGATATGCGGTGAAAAACATCCGTTTGATATTTTATAAGGCCAGCATTAAGCAAGGTGTTTAGATTGCCAAATAATAAGCACAACGCGTATATATCATATATATACACTAATAAACAACCAATTAAATATCATAAATACAAACCTGCAGCGAAATGGAGAGGTGTTGATTTTCGCCCGGCCATGTCTTTGGCGTTCACATTCACCGAGTCCACCAGCCGCTTCACCCGCGACACATCACCGTTCCGACAAGCCTCGAAGAGCTCCCTGAACGCCCCACCAGAGCCGCACTCCCCGGGACTGGTGGCCCCCGAGCTGGGGCTCTGGCTGCCTGCGGTCGCGCTGGAGCTAATGCTGCTGCAGCTGGAGCTGCCGATCGCCAACGCTGGGGTGGGTCGGTCCGGGGAAGAGGCGGAGGAGGAGGAGGCCGCTGCGGCGTCCATTGTCGCACCGTCGCATTCCGCTGCGCCAGTGACCGTGGGGCACAATAAACTCGCCGCTTCGGGAATAATCGCGGAGGGGGATTCGGGAGGCGGAGAGGCGATCACGGCGTTCCGCGGAGACGGCTGTAAGCTGCTGTGTTGATGCTGAGAGGATCGACGGGGCACCGCCATTTTACCCCTGAAGCTCCGTCTGTCAACAATAACAGCTGCAGTGGCTGCACTTCCGCTGAGGGGGAGGGGACATCCGGTAACAGACTGTACGATTCACATATTCATACAGTTTGGAACTAGAAATGCCCTTTAGGAAATGTAAAGCAATAAAATGTACACAATATTATACAATGCAGTGTGTGCACAATAATTCTCTGTTGAAAATCTTCTTAAAGGGACAGTTCACCCAAAAATTTAAATTCTCTAATCTAGTCATTTTTTCACCCTCATGCCATCCCAGATGTGTATGAATTTCTTTCTTCTGCTTTAAACGTGCGAAGATTTTCTTCTCAGCGCCATTGATCCATTCAATGCAAGTGAAAGGTGGCCAGAACTTTGACGCTTCAAAAAGCATACAAATGCATCTTAAAAGTACTCCATATGACTCCCCTGGTTAAATTCATGTCTTCAGAAGTGATATGATGAGTGTGGGTGAGAAACAGATCAATATTTAAGTCCCCTTTTACTATAAAATTCTTCTCCCTGCCCAGTAGCTGGCGATATTGAAGAATGCAAATTGCCAAAAATAACTGAGGAAAAATGTGGATGTGAAATTGAAAGTGGATATTTATAGTTTAAACTGACATGTATATGGATCTGTTTCTCACCCACACCTATCATATCACTTCTAAAATTATGGATTTAACCACTGGAGTCATATGGATTACTTTTATGCTGCTTTATATGCTTTCTGGAACTTCAAAGTTCTGACCACCATTCACTTGCATTGTATGGACCTAAAAACCGGAGATATTATTCTAAAAATCCTATTTTGGGTTCTGCAGAAGAAAGAAAGTCATACACATTTGGGATGACATGAGGGTGAGTAAATGATGAGAGAATTTAAATGTGTGTGCCTTTAAATCAGCCTAAGCTGGTTTGCTGGTCTTAACTGGTTTAAGATCTCCACCCTGTCAAGTTGGTGCTTAGCTGGTTTAGCTGGCTCGTTGGCACGTTGGTTTCTCAGCCTGACTAACTAAAAAGTGCCCATAACCCCTCTAAATCTGGTCAAAAGGCTAGCTAAGACCAGCAAACCATTTTAGGCTGGTTTAAGCTGTTTTTCAGGGTACCTTCAATCTACAAAGTTCTGGTTATTTTACAAAAAATCACTTTATTGTGTCTGACTATATTATAGTGTTGGGAAAATGAAATATTGCAGTTACAACCCAAAGCTTGTTATGCGTAATAATGATCATTATAATAAACTATTTATATAATTTTTATATGTCACTAAATGTCAGTGCAATACGCTTTGTGTATTTCATGTCTAACCTACTGTTTTTTGCAGATATTACATATTGTGTTGACAACAAATTGTGTTTTGTGCAGACGTTCCGTTTTTCCCAGGACAGTCCGTATTTAAGCACTTTTTCTAGTGTCCCGACTAATTTTGAAAAATCATGTTTTGTCCCGTATTTCCCCTCTCCTAAAATGTTTCTATAGCCTATGCTGCTTTCTCAGTCATGTGAGTATTCAAATCAAAGGTATCCAAGGATACAGCTTGTAAAACCAATAAAATCACACATTTTCAGGGATCCTTGCACTAAACTTTGGATTGGCTACCGTGCACTGGAGATAGTAGAGCAAGACCACATATCAGCCACACAAATGTCATTGCACATTCATGACCTGAGAAACGTCTTGCAGGCCAGGCTGGAGGAATCATTCACACCCTCTGATATTAAAAAGCAGTTTGATGCCCTGGTTGAAGCTGGTGAGCTGCGAGCGGATGATTTCCATGATTTGTGCAGTAAGAAACTTTTATTCAGCATCATTGGATTACCTCCAAAATTGGAGCCGTTCATTGGAGAACACAGAAAAACTTGAGTGGGCAAGTTTTGGGCAAGACAGACCAGGGACTTATGCTTCGGTACCTCTTGCCAGACGGCAGGAGGGTGAAGAGTTTGTGTGAGGGGTGTGTGGGGTCGTCCACAATGCTGGTTGCTTTGCGGATGAGGTGTTTTTTGTAAATGTCTTTGATGGAGAGAAGAGAGACCCCGATGATCTTCTCAGCTGTCCTCACTATCCTCTGCAGGGCTTTTGCGGTCCGAAACGGTGCAAGTCCCAAACCAGGCAGTGATGCAGCTGCTCAGGATGCTCTCAATAGTCCCTCTATAGAATGTAGTGAGGATGGGGGGTGGGAGATGTGCTTTCCTCAACCTTTGAAGAAAGTAGAGATGCTGCTGGGCTTTCTTGGTACTAGAGCTGGTGTTGAGGGACCAGGTGAGGTTCTCCGCCAGGTGAACACCAAGGAATTTGGTGCTCTTGATGATCTCCACAGAGGAGCCGTCGATGTTCAGCGGAGAGTGGTCACTCTGTGCTCTCCTAAAGTCAACAACCATCTCTTTTGTTTTGTCCACATTCAGAGACAGGTTGTTGGCTCTACACCAGTCCGTTAGCCGCTGCACCTCCTCTCTGTATGCCGACTCGTCGTTCTTGCTGATGAGACCCACCACTGTCGTGTCATCGGTGAAATTGATGATGTGATTCGAGCTGTGCATTGCTGCACAGTCGTGAGTCAGCAGAGTGAACAGCAGTGGACTGAGCATACAGCCCTGGGGGGACCAGTGTGGTGGTGGTGGAGATGCTGATGAAGATGTTGGTGGAGAAGTTGCAAATGACGATGAGTCTGCATACAGAAGGGAGGTTGAACGGCTGGCTCACTGGTGCAGTCAAAACAACCTGGAGCTGGACATGCTCAAAACAGTGGAGTGGACCTGAAGTGGGAGACATACATTGACTCCATTGTGAAAAAGGCCCAGCAGAGGTTGTACTTCCTTCACCAGCTGAGGATGTTCAAGCTGCCACAGGCGCTGCTGATACAGTTCTACTCAGCAGTCATTGAGTCTGTCCTCTGCACTTCTATAACTGTCTGATTTGGTTCAGCTACCAAGTCAGACATCAGAATACTTCAAAGGACAGTCCAGACTGCTGAGCGGATTATTGGTTCTCACCTTCCCACTCTTCAAGATCTGTACAACTCCAGAGTGACGAAAAGGTCTGGGAAAATCACTTTGGACCTCGCTCACCCAGCATACTACGTTTTTTAACTGTTGCCCTCTGAAAAGTCAGGCACAAGAACAGTTTTTCCCCTCAGGCCTTTCACCCTATGAACAGTTAAAACTGCCCCAATACTCTCCATTTTGGCAATACAATCATGTGCATATTCAACTATTATAGTTGAACATATATATAAACATATATATATATATATATTTATATTCCATTTATATTTATTTGACATATCCTATCTCTTCTGCACAATACATTAAATCACCATGCACAAAACTGTATATCTGTATATAACATATTTGAACAACATTATTGCCCTACTGTAGTTTCCTCTATATATGTATCTGTTGTATCATATTTTTTATTCTAATTTCACTGTTCACGTATGAGAGATAGAGAGATAGATTATTTGGATGTAAGACGAGGGGAGCGTTCAGGAAACCTCTTTGAAAGCCATCTATATTTTTCCAGTGGCACTTTAACTTTTGATTTCGTAGGATAGCTAAAAACCAAGTCATTTACCTTTACTGTCATACTAAGATATTACTAACATAAGTAATTTAAGCACCAGGCCAGGTCCACTAATCCCACATGTTGTGCAATGGCTGATTTCATCCATTTTCTCCTTCCTGTGCACACATAGTCAGTGATAGTGCCACATCACATCAGCAAGAAGTTATATTTCTCAATCCAACCTAAAATGCGATGAACCAGGCAGATACAACTACAGGACAAGAAGACTTTAGTTCTTACCTTATGTGTCATGGGAGGCAGATACCAGATATTACACACTATGGCCCAGTTCGTCGTCATTCTTGACGTTATATACGTCATTCGTGTTATATTTACTGCTGTTCCAAAATGCATCTCCAAGCTGATGATCATACTGCAAATAATGCAAACAGACTCTGCATGAGGGTTATAGAAAGGGCTGGTAACCACAACACCACCCTTAAGAAGAATAAACTTCATCTCGTGTATATCCTATTAAACCTGTTTAAAATGTTGAGTGTACATCATAAAAAAATAAAAATAGGTGTTAAAAAAAATTAAAACTTTAAAGGGATAGCCAAAAATTTTCATTCTCTCATCATTTACAGTACTCAACCTCACGCCGTCTCAAACTCGTGTGACTTTCTGTTGTGCAAAACAAACAAAGAGATTTTTAAGTCATTGTGATTGTGTTTTGTCCATATAATGTAAGTCAATGGGTTCCAAAATGTTCAACCTCCTAAAAGGACATAAAGGCAGCATAAAAGTAATCCGAGTGGAGTAATGTCTCCTGAAGCAATATGAAATGTAATTCTTTATTCATTATAAACTTGACATACACCCAGTTTGAAACAAAAAGCAGGATTCAAGATGGTAATATAAGGACATCAATTTGGGTCCATTTCTCACCCAAAGTGATCATATCGCTTCAGAATATATGAATTAAGAGTTGTATGGATTACTTTTATGCTGCCTTTATGTACTTTATTCAGGAGGTTCGTGAGAGAAGCTTGCGATACAACCGGAAATTCTTCCGTGAACATGCAAACATGCATGCGTCAAGCGTGAGGACGTATGAACAAGCTTTTATCATGAACATGCATAGAAGAGCTAGAAGGAAATGAAGATTTCTGGTGCATAAGGACACATTTTTTTGGCTAGTTTCTCACCTAAAGCAATCATATTGCTTAAAAATACCTAGATTAAATCACTCAAGTCGTATGGATTACTTTTATGCTGCCTTTTTTTTTGGAGATTGAAAGTTCTGGACTCAATTGACCTTTTGCTAAACCCCACCTTAAAAGCATTGCTGACCAATCATATCTTAGCAACTGTTGCTGTCCGCAACGTATCTGACACGCGCTAGCTTTTTCCAACGAGAGTCTTCGGGATTAGTGTGCGTATAAATAGATTTCTTTTACAAAAAATGTCAGATAAATATGCTTTAAATGTCACTCTTCATTCCAGCCCATGTAAGAAGATTATCAATTCCATTTATAAGAATATTTAGCAAAAAAAAAGGTGACCCAATTCTTTCCTATGAAATATCTTAATTTGTGTTCTGCAGAAGACAAAGTCAGCATAAGGGTGAAAATGATCATTTTTGGGTGAGCTATCCCTTTAAGTACATGCTGTTTGCATTTACCACGATATTTCAAGCAATTTATAAATGACACTTTATTTTTTAGCATTTTATTTAAATCAATCCCTTTTAATGAAATTTTTTCACTAATGGCTAATGCACACAAAAGACAGCTACATATGACCTTTATAGCCACAGGGTAAAATTCCTCCAATTTCAAAACGTACCTTTTTAAACATCATTACTGTGGTATTGTTGATGCATGTTCCTGCGGGGACAACCAGGTGCAAGCATTCGATTTTCAAAAGCTCCGATATTTTTATGACTCCTATTTCAACCACTGAGAAATGTAGTATAACAGGATCAGATATACTACTAAAACTCTATTTCAGTGTGTTTCTCATTGTTATATTGCTCTTACCTTCAGGGAATATGCGTATTGGAAGCTTTGTTTGTCATTTGCATGGTTTGTTTTTTACAGTGTTATCAGAATGGCATACTAATAGTAACAGAATACTACCATACTTCTCATACTATTACTGCAATATACACATAGTTTGTATTGCCAAAATGTGCAACATACAACAGAGCACACTGCATGGATTACTGTATTTGCAAAAAGCAATGCAACTAATATCAGCCATGTCATTTTAAAGATCTCCTGTTTTGATTCATTATTTGATTGGACTGCCAAGAGTTGAGACAAATTACACAAAATTAGATAAAAAATTTGTATCTACAAGACGACACTCACTGAATTATACATGCAACCTAGTAAGGTTATTTGTATATAGAATACTATTACATTTACCGTTACATTCTGCATCCTTTTTCATATGCAATTTTTTTTTTAAATAGTAGGCAGTATAGCAGTATGCACTGCGCAGTATGCACTAAGCAGTATGCACTAAGCAGTATGCACTAAGCAGTATGCACTAAGCAGTATGCTAGCTCTCAATTCTGATTATAACAAGTATAAGGAGGAAACGCTCATTAAAATTGGTGCTTGCATCAGACACAATAACTATTCTGATGTATGCATGTATATTTGTGTGTTCCTGTTCAATGTGATTTCCAATGCTGCTTTTGTCCTAAATATCAGTCCAACTGCATGTCAGAACCGTGTGTGTTGTTTTTAAATAAGCACGTTTCGGACAATGCGGGCACATAGCAGATGACTCAGACAGACATGACGCAGCATGCAATAGCGAGGTATTAATATACAGAGAAATTACAAGCTTTCTGTGTGAAATTAGCTTATAGAATTTGATTTTTCAAAGAAAGACATGGCTTTTGAAAACCCACAGCCACCCTAAACCAACACCTATCCTTAACCTTACAAAAATCTAAAGGGTTGGCAAACTTGCTGCAGATTTGCCACTCATTATTTTCACATGCAAATGAGCTTTGCGGCAAACTCTTCATCGTTGCCAAAGGTTTGCTGCAGGTTTACCAACACCAGTGAAGGTCTGCAAACTTCTGGTGAACATTTGAGGCACATCACAAGCTCATTTGCATGTAAAAATAATGAGTGGTAAATTTGCGGCAAGTTTGCCAGAACTCTAGGTTTAACCCTAACCACAAAGATTAAAAAATTAAAAGTTTGTAAAATTATTAAATATACTGCAACTTAAAAGTTCTGTTATGAACTAGCAGTTATGACAGTGATGGACTAACCCTAACCATATACCAATTAACAATAAACAATCATACAGCTGAATCACTAGGTGGCAACAGTGAGGAGAAGCATGATGTAAATGAAGAGGAGAAGAAGCTAACCGTATGCTAAGCTAATAGGCTAACCGATTAGCTTATGAGCTAACTGGAGAAAACAGAACAGAGGAAGGTTTAATTTCACCATTTATACCTTCTGATGATGAAATTATATACCATAATTATAATTATTTTCAATTTAAATTTATTTTTTTATTTTTTTCAATTTAAAGTACTTTATTGGCATGATTGTGTTTACATACAATCATGCCAATCATCATAAAAAATCATTGTTTTAAATTTTTCAGTAGTGCTTTGTATTTACTAGCTATAATAGGGCATCATTATTGAAAAGGGTCTGTCTGCGTTCTGCAAGACTGTGTTTGTTGTCTTTACTTTTAAGTAGGTGTTAGTGTAGGTGTATATGATTGGTGTATATGATGTTAACTATCATAAGTCATACAGTGATTGCCTAGGATTTTAATATTTCTTTAGCATATAGAATTACTTTAGGATCAAACGGGGCGTTACCTGGAGTGGGCGTGTCATGTACTCTTCATGTTCATTGTCGTCTTGCAGGACAGAGACATGCTGAGTTTGGAATTGCATTCTACCACACAACTAGTAGTATGGGTAGTATGCAATTCTGAACCCAGCTGCATACACTTCTTGTTATTCGTGTTATACCTCTGAGTCACTAGGTGGTGACATCTCATTTCTGCTCTCTCATACCAGATGTGAGGGCAAGACTGTGCCATTGCTCGCTGAACAAATCCCATTAAACCACCATGAACCTGCCCGCCCTGATCAAACAAACAAAAGCAGTCACACCCGGATTTGTCGACATGGCATGAACGACTAATTGTAGCTCATCTTTGAAAGAAACTGCTAATAAGACTATTATGGATTTGTTCCTCTGACTTAGAGTACATTTGTTCTCACTCTCCATGGCATAACAGCTGTGATTAGCCAGAATGATGACATCAATTGGCAAAGTGTGATTAGCCACACAAGTTCCACCTCTCTTGGGTTTGTTATGTCTGAAAAAGGAATAAGCATTTTAGTTAAACTCTTCACACACATCCATGGATAACATACATGCTCTGTTTCAAAACCTACAGACCTGCTGATGTAGGCAGGATTTTAAAGTGTAAAAAGGGGCAGGCAAAACTGCTAAAAACATATATATTTGCCCCTTGAAGGTCTCTGCGTTGTTCTGTCTTTTCTGAGCACTGAAGTAAAGCAATTATTGTTAATAATTTGCACTTTACAAATTCATCCCGTTATTAATTTTATCTGACTCCAATTTTATATTAATCTGACTCCATTTTTATGTTGACCTCTAATTTAGAATTAAAGCTCTAAATACTTTCTGATCATTCTTTTATTTTAATCATTTAAGTTATTGATTACTCTGAATCCTCTTCTATTCATTTACCTTTTGATCAGTTTCTAATGAGATTCAAACTGATAGTCTTTAAGTGGCTTCCTCCTACATTAAAGCTTCAGTTATGATATAAAATGGTATTCTCCTGCTCGGTTCCTCCAGAGCAGTTTCTCCTATTTTAAAGAACCAATATTGATATAAATGATTTCAGAGGAACACAGAATAAATCAAAAGGTAACAATTTATTTGCCAGGTAAGATTTAAAACACAAGTTAGAGAAACAAGTCAAAGAACATACCTGGCAGTTGAGAAAACTACATGTAATTGCAAAGCATGGGAAATCTGAATGCAGATTTCTGTTATTAAAGTTACACACAGTTAGGTGCGGGATCGTCTGACTACAGAGAATCTTGAGCTCTGGGCCAGCCTTCCTTAAATATCCAGACAGAATACACATTGTGTACCAAATGGTATTGTACTTTGAGAATTTGGGGGTGAATGGGTTCTTGGCTTCCTGGTGTTAAACCTTCAAGGATGGGTATAGCTCTCCAGAGTTATTCGGTATTTGGCAAAGACCTTATAACTTTGTTGTCATTGAGTTTTATAAACCTGGGGACAAAACACTATACCAGACGCACTGAGACATTTTGAATGATACCAAACATGTTACACTAGTTACATTATTTGTATACATCAGATATGGTCTTTTGTTACATACAGATATTAGGTGAGTTTGAGGTGATTCTGTGCTGAGGGGGAATGGATGAGGAAGAGAGGGGAGAGAATGGGACAGATATGGAAGGGCAACAATGAGGTGTGAATTTGCAGTCTTCGCTCAGTGGGGTGTGGTGCCTCAGGAAGACACATTGGCACCCTGCCTTACACATATATGGTCTTTTGTTACACACAGATAATAGGTGAGTTTGAGGTGATTCTCATCTGAAGGGGAATGGATGAGGAGGAGATGGGAGAGAATGGGACAGATGTGGAAGGGCAACAATGAAGTGTGAATTTGCAGTCTTCGCCCAGTGGGGTGCGGTGCCTCAGGAAGAGATGCTAATTGTGAGAAAGTTCATTTGTTGATTTTCTCGAAGATCATACATTTGCTCTTTGCCTTTGAATGTAAACACATTGGCACCCAGCCTTACAAAAGCATTGTAAGGGCAATCTTTATTTATAATGTGGTGTATGTTGGCGACACGTTTGGGATGTATTAGCCCCACCTTGTTAAGAGGACATGTATTTAAGTGAACAAAAACCAGAGATGCTTCAGTTGTCCTGCAGCCAACTCAACTTTATTGTCTGATAATAAAGTCTATTCTTCTGAAATCAAAAACTCCAAGTATTTGAGAGTGATTTTTCACAGAGATGGCACGAACCACAACAATAACTAAAATGGAAGTTAGATATTTTAAAAGATATACCCCCCCCCCCCCCCCCCCCCCCCCCCTTAAATAGCTTCAATGTGGTTAGCTACTATTTGTTATTAGCTTGTAGTTTAGCTAACTACTTTTTCAAAAGAGTAGCTTGACTGTGTTGTTTAACAACTACTTTAAATTAAGAGTAATTTGTAGCTTGGCAATCTACAGTTTTGAATTAGCTTTCTAAATCACATTATTGCTACTTGATTAGATTAGCGATGTTAAATGTAGCTAACACTCAGTTGTTGTGGTAGTGAATTGTGGCTGAAAGGGCTCTTGCAAGGATTCGGTAGCACATAATGTGGACCAGGTCACTTAACCAACCCTTAACCCTGCAAAGAAAGAGGCATGAGTGAGTATATGATAAAAAAAAAGACTCATAACTAACAAACACTACAGCAACAGAACGGGCTGGCTAATGCTAATTAGTGCTGGTATGCCTGTTTCAACAGCAAAAACTCGATATGACCAGTATGTTCTTATTTGCTGGTTGACTAACGTCTTATTGGTTTCGAATGGTTTGTGCAGACCAGTTGTCCGATGTTAGGCAGCCTAGTGGAGACAAACCAGCTCGTAAAACATAACATAACTGGGGGAAATCACTAAGAATAAATTGCGCCCAGTAAAAGCGTCATTTATTTGCATACTCTATCTGAACTGGTTTAGCACCTGGATCACTAAAGGATCACGCAGATCATGTTACAATGCAAACAAACCCCAACCCCAAACAATTTGCATGGTGCATTCTGATATTGCGGGCCGGTTCTGTGCGATCTGGCACGCTCTGCTGGGACTATACAGCATCGATCCACTACTGTGGTCCAGACACCTGATTCTCATATAAATAGCAGGTTTTAATTCTCTTCAATATAATTTGACCATTGTTTGATTAATTACTTCTGCCTTGATGGAAAGAAAATGTGCACAAATATTTTTTTAAATAAAACCCATTTTACCAACGATTTTCCTTGGGTGGTAATAGCATGATGGTAATTGCACTGGGCAAATAGCGCAGCGTATTGTAATACAGCACACTCTATAATAAGCCTAGTTTACATAGAAAGGAGGCGTGTGTTTTTTGTTCAAAAAAGTATGACAATAATGTAAAAACGAATGTAGCTCATTCAGTAACTTTTTGCTCGTGTCAATTTGGACTTACAGTGACACCTAGTGGTGTGGATGCAGCATCATTCAAAATCAGCAGTTTTCAATTACAGATACCAATGTAAAAATTCACTATTCACATATAATCATCAGCCATGATTCATTTCATTCAAGAGTGAAAGTGTCCAATAACAAGATGGTAACTGAGATTAAGCGGTAGTATTCGGCTGGTCATGTGATTCTAATGAGGCGCTCCTCCCTCATTTTGACTATAAAGAGCTTTTATATGGTTACTGATATGACTAGAGTCCTCATATCAAGTGAGTGGTCATGATTTTATACATATGTTTCAAATTTACAATTAATTTCTTAGTAGAAAAAACGTTTTTAATGTGGGAAAAAATACTGTGTGCACCTTTAAGACGTAGCTGGGCTTGTCAGCAGAGAGAAACACCAACTAGAATAACTCTGATGTCAGGAATAGCTAATGCATTTGTGAAGCTAATAAAATAACTAAAGCCTTACCTGCAATTAGGGAGGAAACCCACCAGCGTTGTGCCAATCACTAACCAGCCTAACCAAGTCCTATAGTTGCCAATTGTAATTTAATCAAACAAGCAACAAATACTTTCATCATTTACTCAGCCTCATGTCATTCTGAACTCTTTTTTCAGTACAAAGAAACGAAAGTACATACAATGAAAGCATACAAAGACCAGCGGCTATTAGGCTATTAGATTGCTCCTGATGGCAGGCTAGCGCCTTGCATGGCAGCTCTGCCGCCATTGGTGTATGAGTGTGTGTGTGAATGGGTGATTGGGACACAGTGTAAAGCGCTTTGGTAACCTCTGAGGTTAGAAAAATGCGCTATATAAGTGCAGACCATTTACCATATTTATTTAGGCTCCAAAAAAGGACAAAAGCACCATAAAAGTAGTCCATGTGACTCATGTGCTACATTTCCCCTAGTAATAGCTCTCAAACCTACATCAATGATGCCAAATGGCACTGATTACCACGTGTCTCGTAATCATTCTTGATGTGCACGATTTGAATACATGCAAACTTAAATAAGATTAAAGACACGCAGTGGAGAACAAAGATAGACTTTAAACAAATAATGAGCTAAATAATGTACATTTTGGTCAGTTTCTCACACAAAGCTATCGTATGGCATAAGAAGACTTGGGATATAGTGCATTATAAAAGTGCACTACTCGTTGTGCTTTTTTGGAGCTTCACAGCTACTGGTCACTACATGCTTTTGTTAATAAAGCACACAGAAAAAGAGCAACATAAGCATTATTCGAAACAGCTCCATCTGATAGGTTTAAACTGGGTTTAATAAAACAACAAAAGCCTACAGCATTGAATCTCACCGTACAGACTATCTACCTTAGAGGAAGAAGTTTGCAGTACACTTGTTTGCAGTATACATGGATGTAACGACAACACCAACACCCCACAGTACGGTGAGCCTATAAGAGAGATGTATTGGAAGTTATTTTTGGTTCTGGTCATCAGGTTCCAGGACATCAACTCCCCAGAAGTGAATCTCTACATGACCTCATCTTCCACTATACACTCAATCCCTTACCTGGTAGAGTACATCGCTCAAGGTAAAGTCTCCGCTCGGCTGACTTTGGCCTGTTCCGCCCCAACTCTTCAACCTCCTGCTCCGAAGAGGAGTTATCCCGCTGCTGAATTAACACCGAGTCACACACAGACCAAATTAGAGATTAAATGTTTTATCAGAGACATGATATCTCAAATAAATTGAGACTGGAATAAACAGCTTAAACTTCTGCATTGTGGATTTATGTACATAAATTAGGGTAAAATTGCTATAGCCATGTCATTGTTTGCTCTGGTATTTGCACAAATTTATATCATATCATAATGCATATCAATATAGGAAGGCTTTAGATATTTTAGATAAGGTTGTAAATGGTCAAAATTTATTTATTTATTTTGTATTATTTTATTCACAGTTTTCAGAGGTATATTTTAAACTTGGCCTTCAATACAAAGACATTAGTGTCTATGACATTACTATGACATTACTGTCATGGCTGAGACACGCTTTGATCTTCCAAACGACACTAATCAAGCAATAGACTCGTACTTGCATTTAAGGAATGAGATATTAACCTCAATATAACCTGTGCTTAGCACGTTTCTTTTATCTGAGATCCAGATATAAAATGTATATATTCATACTTATGTCATATTTTTGTGAAAGTGTTCACATTTGTTACAGTCATAAACTATTAAATTAATAATTCACCCAAACATCTAAATTCTGCCATTTACTCACCCTCACGTCGTTCCTAAATCACGTGAATTTCTTTATTGTGTAGGGCACAAAAGGATACGAAAGGCAGAATGTTATGGACTGAGAGTCTCAGTCACCATTCACATTCATTTTAAAGAATATTGATGCAGTGAATGTGAATGGTGACCGAGACTGAAACAGATCAAAGTCCTTTTTTACTATAAATTCCCCTCCCTTCCCAGTAGGTGGCAATATGCACAAAGAAAGCAAATTGCCAAAAACAAAAGAAGAAAGGAAAAGTGGAGATTTAAAGTAAATAAGGACTTAAATATTGTTCTTTTTCTCACCCACACCAATCATATAGCTTCAGAAGACATGGAGTCTTGCTACTACTGGAGTCTAATGGATTACTTTTATGATGCTTTTTATTGATTTTTGAAGTTTCATGTTTTGATCACCATTCACTTGCATTGTATGGACCTACAGAGCTGAAATATTCTTCATTTGTGTTCAGCAGAAGAAAGTCACACACATCAGGGATGGCATGAGTGAGGGTGAGTATAAATGAGAGAATTGTCATTTTTGGGTGAACTATCCCTTACAAATCTTTGCACTGTAGCGATTGTCATGCATCAAAGGGTTGAATTGGTTTGTACATATACAGTATAAGAGTATGGTACAACACCTGAGCAGGTACCCGGAAGGTTGGACTGTAGGTTTAAACTCTGCAATGGTTCATTTGTGAATTATCACATCTGGCCTTTAAACAAGACTCTTAAAGTTGCTGTCATTGTAATAGGGGTACTTACATTTACATTTATGCATTTGGCAGACGCTTTTATCCAAAGCAAGTTACAGTGCACTTATTACAGGGACAATCCCCCCGGAGCAACCTGGAGTTAAGTGCCTTACTCAAGGACACAATGGTGGTGGCCATGAGGATTGAACCAGCAACCTTCTGATTAGCAGCCCTGTGCTCTAGACACTACGCTACCATCACCTCCATTTTGCTATTACCTACTTCTTCATTAAGCAGCACTCTGAATTTTTCATCAGTCATCCAGAAAAAGTGGGAAAACCAGCCATGGGAAATTTGTCTCGTACGCTTTATTGCATCACTTCATGGAAATAAACCATGTTGTTCTTACTCTGTGTTTCTTTAACGATTATCATGATACATGTTTTGTTTAAGAGAAACAATTAGCATATTATAGAGATCTGATTTGTGATTTTTATGTTTTAGGGGATATAAAAACATGTGCATTGTTTAGACTCTGTGGATGATTGACTCCGCTGAGTCAATATTTTGACTGAGTCTTCATGGTGTATTCCTCTGTGCTTCCAAACATCCTAGTATCTGCTTTGTGTTACGTGTAGCCCAGTTTTCGTCACGGTTTATTTAGTTTGTACTGAAAACACACACACACACACACACACACACACACACACACACACACACACAGTGAGCGAGAACATGCAATGTAGCTTGGTATTTGCTCTCATTTCCATAAGAACTATAAAACACAGCTGTTTCATTCAGACTCCAAAATAAGCATTGTGATAAGAGAGATATTTTATGAGCCAAATTAAATAATACGAGTCTAAATATGCTATGTATTATACTGTGAAATGTGCAGACCAATCTCACGATGAAATCAGAAATGTTAGGTTTACTTTTTTGTTGTTGTTGCTAAAATCGGTCTGTGCTTAGTGAAATTAGAAACTGCCCCTAGTGGCCAAAGCAGTTAGTGCTGTTGGCTGTATTGGCATTTTCTGTGTGAAATGTCCACGGAGGGGTGCCAAAAGCGAGTTGTTTTCAGCTGTACAGCTGTGGTCATGCCACAAGGGAAGGTAAACAAACTGGAGCCGATGCAAACATGTCTGGTGCTTGTCAGTGAGTTGGCATAATGTGGCTAATCCTAGGGTACATGAACTCTCGGAAACAACATGCCGATTTTCCGTGTAATCGTGTTGCAAAGTGAATGTGCAACCTGATTTGACCCAAGATGCTTGCTTGTGTCGCTTGCTCGAGCAAAATGTGCTGCCATAATGCGGCATTTTATAGACTGGCACGTTACCCGTTTAGAGCCATAAATCAAGCACATTTTTATAATGTAAAATTCTTTTAATTTATTTAGAGCAAGATTATAACTTTATACTTTGTGTAATTTTACCCTGGCATTAATATAAAAAACTAGTTACCAGGGCCGTTTCTGGATGTAGTGGTATAAGTGCTGCATACGGCCCCCGAGCCAACAAGTCAAGTCAAGTGTTTTTTATTGTCGTTCAGCCATATACGAGACAATGTTCCTCCAGGACCATGGTACTACATAAACATATACAACATAGGACAAACACAGAACCACATGCGACTACACAGACTAAATAACATACCTATATAAAGTGCACGCGCAAACGTGCAAAAATTACGGGACAGTACAATATATTACTAAAAGGAACAGGACAATAGGCACAGTGAGAGAGTAATGCAAAAAGATGTCACTTTCTAAAATGCTAAATGTAAACATAACATACTATGCTCTATGGACATAGCAGAAAGTGTTCAGAAAGAAACAGGGGGGCCCGCAAAACAAGGTCTTTTTTATATATTCTAAAAGCTGTGCATATGTCTCAGGCAGCTGTTATGACTCAATTAGACAGTTATAGGGGGCCCCCTTGTGGCCCAAGAGGGAAGGGGGGGGGGGGGCTCTAAGTAGAATTTTGCTTGGGGCCCCCATATGCCCAGAAACGGCCCTGCTAGTTACCACAGCTGCAATTATATATATATATATATATATATGAAGCTGTTGAGGGAAAAAAGATAAATAGTTTTTTCTTTCTTCTGGTTGCAATAATCCACTGCACTCAAATTTTTCCCCCTTGTGGCAAGTTGTGGAAATTTAATTTTTTGACAGCGCAGCACCGACCAGTACACAGTAGTGCAAAAAGATGACAGTTTCTAAAAATGCCAAATGTAAACAAAACATACTATGAGATTGTGTTCTATGGACATTCTTCATTACTACTTGCCAGATGGCAGGAGGGTGAAGAGTTTGTGTGAGGGGTGTGTGGGGTCGTCCACAATGCTGGTTGCTTTGTGGATGCAGTGTTTTTTGTAAATGTCATTGATGGAGAGAAGAGAGACCCCGATGATCTTCTCAGCTGTCCTCACTGTCCTCTGCAGGGCTTTTGCGGTCCGAAACGGTGCAAGTCCCAAACCAGGCAGTGATGCAGCTGCTCAGGATGCTCTCAATAGTCCCTCTATAGAATGTAGTGAGGATGGGGGGTGGGAGATGTGCTTTCCTCAACCTTTGAAGAAAGTAGAGACGCTGCTGGGATTTCTTGGTAATAGAGCTGGTGTTGAGGGACCAGGTGAGGTTCTCCGCCAGGTGAAAGCCAAGGAATTTGGTGCTCTTGACGATCTCCACAGAGGAGCCGTTGATGTTCAGCAGAGAGTGGTCACTCTGTGCTCTCCTAAAGTCAACAACCATCTCTTTTGTTTTGTCCACATTCAGAGACAGGTTGTTGGCTCTACACCAGTCCGTTAGCCGCTGCACCTCCTCTCTGTATGCTGAAATTGTACAAATGTATACGAATGACATGAAATCATACGAAATGGCCAACTTGTAAAATATGTACGAATTTTCATGAGTCTGGGTTGCATATTGTGTATTAGCATGATTTTGTTTGTCCCAACTCTCCATTGGGTAACTTTATACCGTTTCTATGTCTGCTTTTGGATTTTTTGGGCATTACAGTGAGATAGATCAATTTAGATACTCCTAACAACAAAAACCCAGATCACTGAGACAGTTAAACTCTGGCTTGCGCTCAAGTCCTCTAAATCTTTCTTATATTACATGTGGCCTGAGAAAGCAGAAGGAAAGCCCACATTTCAATTGCATTGACTTTTGCATGATTTTCAAGCAAAATCCATGACCACGAGACTGCATACAGATCGGTTGTTTTGCAGTGTAAGTATTTGACTTTATTTGAGTTTTATCCATGGCTTATGTACGTAAATAAAGCCTCACAAAAACTCATTTTGCACACTTACAGGATGTTAAAATGCAGGAATGTGTGACTGAAAATGGATAAGGGTTATGGCATATTCCAAGGATCAAAATAAACACATTTTTGGTGTGATTATTCTCTCTTTAGCAAGAGGGGAAAAACATTGATGAGCAGCCAAACTCATTTCCAGTGAAAGATTTTGACAAAAAACTTTTCAGAATTTCTAGAGCAACAAAGATAGAAAATAGAAAGTTAGTGTCCAGGACCTGACAACACAATCTTAAACTTTCCTAATAGATTGAATGAGAACTTATGGAGCATTCCCTTATAAAAATGTACCATTGTAACCGTAGTTTCTCGTTTGGTTGCAACATGCAAAAACCAACTGTGTTTTGGCATCAATGATATTAATCATGGTGCAATGCATAAACGCACCATTTTATAAAAGCTAAATGTGAGTGAGATTTAAATGCTTCAGCAGAAAGGGAAATTGTCTATAAATAATGTCTTAAAGTTTCAGTCTGTTCCTGACAAATCTATTGTATGTCTCCAGTACACTTGGAATATAGCACACAAGTTGTATTGATTACTTTTATTGTACTTTTATGGAGCTAGCCAGCAATGCTAGCACGGCTAAGAACTGTTGCTGTATGGAAAAGAGCTGCTTAAAGATTCTTCAAAACATCCAACATATTCATGAAAACACGCAACTCGGTTTGAGGTAGCACAATTGTAAGATTTCATCATTTTATTGACTTTCATTCCCAATAGAGACCAAGCAATAAAAAAAATAAAGAAACAGTTTTTGAAATCGATACAATACCTCCTATCCTACAATTTAGTTTCAGACTGATCTCACTGTAAAATCGGAAACAGCAGGTTGACTTTGTTTAGCTAAATTCGGTCTCTGCTTACCGAAATGCGAAACGCTGCCCCCAGTGGCCAAAGAGGTAAGTGTTGTTTGGCTATATGGGCACATGTGAGCTCGATTTTCCGAGTGTTATGTCCATGGAGGGGTGCCAAAAGCTGTACTGTACAGGCTATAGGAATGCATATTTTATAAACCGTACCCCCCAACCAAAACCCCAAACCAAAACCCCAAACCAAAACCCCAAACCTAAACCCCAAACCTAAACCAAAACATCAGTGGAGTAAGAATTTTGATTTACGCTATTACTTCCTGGTTTCAACATGGGATCCGAACCTGGAACCTAACACAATGATTTTCCAGCCATGCCACAGTGGAAGATAAATGCACTTAAACCGATGCAAAAGTGTCTCATAGGCGATGCCGCTTGTCAGTGATTCGGCATAATGTGGCCAAATAAGGGGACCAGAACTCTTGGAAACAACACGCCAACTTCCTGTGTAATCATGTTGTTTGTTTTAAGGAAGGAAAGGTCTGTGAACAAATTTGGTTACTCATTCCATATTGAGGTCTCTCAATAGGTCACTCGTCTAGTTTCAAACCCAATGTACTCTTTCTTCCATGGTACAAAAAAAGTTATTTTCTAGTTGAAATCATGGTTAGGGTTTGGGTTAGTAGTTAGACTTTATGGTTAGGCTTAGGTTTGGGTTACAGGTTAAAAATCATAAAAACATTGTTTGTTGGTTAGTTTTTCTCTATGGAAGTAAAATTTGTACTATTCTGTAAGAGCCCAATTTAAATGATTTCTTACGATTTTGCCATCTAATATTACGCATTGTCATGAGAAGTCAAATGGGTTTGACATGAGGTTGATTAAATAATGAAATAATTTAGATTTTTTTTTTTTGATGAACTACTAAACCTTAGATGGTTCTAAATCTCTAAATCTGAGGCCATGGTTCTCAGCAGGAAACTGATGGAGTGCGTACTCCGGGTAGGGAAGGAGGTATTGCCCCAAGTGAAGGAGTTCAAGTACCTCGGGGCAGGGCCGGCGATTGCTATAGGCGAACTAGGCGGTTGCCTAGGGCGACAAATGTGTTGAGGGCGTGAGCGCCCTCTAGGGTCGCCGTTACGTTACAAACGGGGGGCGCAAAACTCAATCTCGCCTAGGGCAACCAAAGGGCTAGAGCCGGCCCTGCCTCGGGGTCTTGTTCACGAGTGAGGGGACAATGGAGCGGGAGGTTGGCCGGAGAATCGGGGCAGCGGGGGCAGTATTGCACTCGCTCTATCGCGCCGTTGTCACGAAAAGAGAGCTGAGCCGGAAGGCAAAGCTCTCGATCTACCGGTCAATTTTTGTTCCTACCCTCACCTATGGTCATGAAGGTTGGGTCATGACCGAAAGAACTAGGTCGCGAGTACAAGCGGCCGAAATGGGCTTCCTCAGAAGGGTGGCGGGCTTCTCCCTTAGAGATAGGGTGAGGAGCTCAGTCATCCGTGAGGAGCTCGGAGTAGAGCCGCTGCTCCTTTGCGTGGAAAGGAGTCAGTTGAGGTGGTTTGGGCATCTGGTAAGGATGCCCCCTGGGCGCCTCCCTAGGGAGGTGTTTCAGGCACGTCCAGCTGGGAGGAGGCCTCGGGGAAGACCCAGGACTAGGTGGAGAGATTACATCTCCACACTGGCCTGGGAACGCCTCGGGGTCCCCCAGTCAGAGCTGGTTAATGTGGCTCGGGATAGGGAAGTTTGGGGCCCCCTGCTGGAGCTGCTGCCCCCGCGATCCGACTTCGGATAAGCAGTTGAAGATGGATGGATGGATGGATGGATACTAAACCTTAATTACAGTTATTTTGTTACTAATGTAAATTCATAATAAATTAATATTCAAACAGTGTAAGAAGCTATTTTTTTTATGAAAGTTGCAGCTCATACCATGTTACCAGCATTAGTAACAATGTCTACCAAAGTACAATTTTGTAAAGTTAAACAAACAAACTGCAGAAATTATAATATTAAGGAATATTCCATGTTCAGTACAAGTTAAGCTCAATCGACAGCATTTGTGGCAATATATTGATTAGATATATAATATATTGATCGAGACTACTGCAAGGCACTCTCAATGGAAGTGAATGGGGCCAATGTATGGAGGGTTTAAAGGTAGAAATGTGACATTTATAATTTAATTATTTAAATTAGGATTTAATTAATCCTTATGTTAAAACTCATGTATTATTTGAGCTGTAAAAGTTGTTTAAATCGTTGTTTTAACCTTTATGCACAGTTCATCATTAAATCACATTCCAGATGTTCCCGGTCAAAAGTGACCGGAAACAATAAACGTTTGAAATTGTTTATGAAAGAAATGTATTTAGACTTTTTTTTTATTTTATTTACTAATTTAATTATCTATATGACCTTGAGTTTGAAATGTGACTTTTTATACTTTTCTTGTGAATATTTTCTCAAACACTGAACCAATCCTCAATTATATACCATTTGAAAGCCTAAAGTCTCAAGAATAAAAATGTGCTGTCCATTTAAAAAAAAATTAAAAACAGATGAAATTACAAGTATAAAAACTAGAAGGCTGCAGAGAGCTACTTATTCATCCCTGGTTGAAGAGAAGTTGATTTCTAGATTTTTTCACAAGTTCTGCATTTATATGCTTATTTATATGCTTATTTTTGTCAGTTTGTACATACATGAAATGAGTAGAACAACAATTATTAACCTAATTTATCCCTGGTTGTGTGTGTGTGTGTGTGTGTGTGTGTGTGTGTGTGTGTGTGTGTGTGTGTGTGTGTGTGTGTGCGCGCGTGTGTGTGTGTGTGTGTGTGTGTGTGTGAGAGAGCATGTATTTATCACTTTGTGAGGACCAAATGTCCCGATAAGGATAGTAAAACCTGACATTTTTTATATTGTGGGGACAATTTGTCGGTCCCCATGAGGAAAACAGCTTATAAATCATACTAAATTATGTTTTTTGAAAATGTAAAAATGCAGAAAGTTTTCTGTGAGGGTTAGTTTTAGGGTTAGGGGATAGAATAAAAAGTTTGTACAGTGTAAAAAACATTATGTCAAAGTCCTCATAAAACATGGAAACCCAACGTGTGTGTTTGTGTGTTTGTGGGTGTTTTCAGCATTGTATATGTGTTATAGCCTCACCTATTCATTTTGGTGTGTGTGTGTGTGTGTGTGTGTGTGTGTGTGTTCTACATTGTTGCTGATTTATTATTATTAAAAATTTGTTTTAAAGTCTGACCAGTTCAGTTTTGTGTGTGTGTGTTTTTGTTTTGCACTCTTGATGTTTGGTAGTTTCACCCCTTCATGTCTGTGTGTTTTTCTGCATTGTGGCTGTTTTTTAGATTTTACATAATAAATATATAATTTATGTGATTTTTTTAGTGTTTCCTATTGATTTCCTATGGCGGTCACTTCTGACCAGGAACAGTACAAATGTAACTTTTGTTTCTCTACCACTTAGACCGATCGAATCAACTCTAAATTTTTTGTGTGTTCAGATATCAAATGGATGAAAAGTCAGCAAGTCTCGCACCCATCAGGAAACCAGTTTTATTGAAGAAACAAAATGCATGATGGTTAATGGTCATTTTAAGGTTTATGGCGTTAGGTTGTCATGGCCAGATCTAGGGGGTGCTGGGTGGGCTTTGCCCCCCAAATGATCTCTATGCCCCATTTACTTCCATTGTAAGTGGGTCTGCTCCAGCATACCAAAAATAATTTCTGCAGAGCAACGTTCCCACCAGATGCCTGCGGTCGGCTAAGGAACGGTGCATTGTTGTATCAACACAAAGAAGCACCAAAACACTTTCCCGGACTTTCAGTTTCATCGTACCACATTGGTGGAATGACCTTCCCAACTCCATCCATGAAGCTGACTCACTTTCTGTCTAAAATAGATAAACACACATCTTTACCATGAGCACTTAACCAGTCACAAAAAAAATAAAAATCTTCTTGCATTTTAATCCGTTTTGAATACTATTTGAATACAATTCTGATGCTAGTGATCTCACTGATCTCTGCCTGTATCACCTATTTATGGACTACGATCTTGACATTTTAAAATAACTCAACATTTTCCACAGAATAGCATCTAATATGCAACAGAGACCAACAACACACAAAGAAAACAAATGTCTCATCAGACATATGTATATATGTATATATATTATGATATATCATCATAAACCTTGACTTTTCTCTCAACTTCCCTTGAAACATCCCCTAGTTAGACCTGCACAGTGAAAGAGAAATTATCAAAAGCTAATCGAAAACATAACACGACAGTACTGAAACCTTATCAAACTAAAGGCATCTTATCTTCGGATGGGACCAATCAATCCTGCCCTCTGGTGAGGTTTGTTCATGGCACTTTTCCACTGCACATTACGGTTCGACTCGACTCTACTCGCTTTACTTTTCTGAGCTTGCTTTCGAATGCTGTTTAGTGCCGCATCAACGTGGGTGGGTTTATAGGCTGATCGTCATAGTTACGACACCTCTACTGCCGTGACATCATCTTAAACGCAACACAAACTGAACAAAACAATAACACGAGTGCTAGCTGTTAGCTACTAGCTCATCATGCTGTATAAAGCAGTTGTTGCATGGTGATTTTACACAAGTGTAACAGTTAAATTTTCCTGGTTGTTTTAGAAGCTTCCAGTAGCTGGTCAACTAAATAAAGTGAAGCTTTAAAGCAGAATATAGAGTTAACGTAACAAAACGTACCATCCTCCATCGTGGACCCCAACAATGCTGTGGTCGAGTCCCGAGTACTCTCCCTCCCATTGCTCGCCGGTCTATTGCCATATAGATAGCGTCCATTTAGTCGAACCACTTCCACTTTCTTCTGTTTGAACCACTCCGGCTGTTGTGGTCCTTGATGGTTCTGTTGTCACTTTTAAGTATTTTTTTTTTTACTTTTCCCCACTCTGTTGGTAGGCCCGGTGGTAGCAGTGTACGGCCAACAGCTGAGACACTTCCTGAAAGACTTTCTTGTTTCACGTCATTTCGTTCGTTGCTAACAAGTGGAACGTCTGCACCTCGTTTATTGCCCATGCCGTGGTTTCGCGCACAGCCATTTATTTTTACAATTCAAAAGTCACGTGAACGAATGATACTGCTATCGCTGTAGCTAACTTTAAAACTAGCGGGTCCCATGTTGCAAATTCAGTGATGCTGGTAGTGACGATTCTCTCTGACCAATCATTGATCTGCAGGATTTTGACGTCACATTTAGTATCGGCTCGGCTCGCTTGGAAACTCGACCGTGGTGGTACTAAAAAAAGTACCAGGTACGATCCACAGTGGAAAACCCCCAATAAGCGAGCAGAGTCGAGTCGAGCTGAACCTTGCTGTGGAAAAGCCCCAAAATTGTAAGCATCTAAGCTCTTTTCCTAGTCCACTATCAAAGAGCTGGAGATAACTATCAAACATACGGCGAGGAGGCGTGAAAATGTGTAAGAATGGAGGAAGGGTTGTAGGACGACAGACAGGATTAGGGAGGGAGCAGAGAGAGTCAGCGAGAGAGTGAGTGAGTGAGTGAGTGAGTGTGAGAGAGAGAGAGAGAGAGAGAGAGAGAGAGCGAGAGAGAGAGAGAGAGAGAGAGCGAGAGAGCGAGAGAGAGAGAGAGAGAGAGAGAGAGAGCAGGAGAGCAGGAGAGAGAGAGAGAGCGAGAGAGAGAGAGAGAGAGAGAGAGAGAGAGAGAGAGAGAGAGAGAGAGAGAGAGAGCAGGAGAGCAGGAGAGAGAGAGAGAGCGAGAGAGAGAGAGAGAGAGAGCGAGAGAGAGAGAGAGAGAGAGAGAGAGAGAGAGAGAGAGAGAGAGAGAGAGCAGCATTTTTATGACCCTCCTGGTGGTAAGAAGATCACTTTAAGGAGACAGGATGCCAAGAACAAGTTCATTTTGAGGTTCAACCATGGACTAGTACACTCATTTTTCCTTGGAAACGCAAGTAGAATGACTTGGACAATGATTCCCAAATTGGATTAATAACACATATTCTTGTTTGTTTAATGAGCATAAACTTCTAAGACTGGCTGCTCAACAGAATTCCCCAACTTTAGGGTTCCTTTACTGAATGACAGAGTCATATTTAGAGATCTTTTGGGGTGAGGAGCATCCATGCACATTCTTTGACCAGCATGTTCCATGTGGAGTACCATGAGGAGATGGACTGTGATTAACGGAGTGTCTGCATGCTGGTCGCTGTTTATACTGTACCTTCTCGCTGCCTCCGTGATCCACAAGTCCACCGTCACCTGTCACAGCGCGTGTTGTTTGTACCGGGCGCACCGGGTCGCCAACTCCTCATCCGGGCGGCATGTGCGCAGCTACGTACATCTACAGGGAGACGTGCGCCAGAGGAAACTCTTCTCCTTCCAGAAGTTCTTCCTCAGGATCGGGAAAGACGGGAGAGTGAACGGCACCAAGAGTAAAGACGACCCATACAGTGAGTTCAATCATTATTGTAATAAAGAAAGGGATTATTGGGAATTGCGCAAAATTCTGTCATAGGTGTAACATTATGGCATAGATGCAAAAAATCCTGATGTAAAATTTGGTTTAAGTTAATTTCAACATATACTAACAAACATTTTTATAATCAAAAGTTGCATATGTTAACATTTGGTAATGCACTAACATGAACTGAACAATTGTATTTTATAAACTAACATTAACAAAGATCAAGAAATATATTGTTCATTGTTAATTCATGATACCTATGTGTTTACTAATGTTAACAAATGTAACCTTATTAAGAAATTCAAAATGATATTTGATATCAAATTATCTAAAAATTAATGCTGTCGATTTAACGCGTTAATTCAGTGTGATTCATTTTATTAAAAATAACGCATTAAAAAAATTAATGCAATTAATCGCAATGCCCCCGGACCATAATAAGGAGATTCCTGAGAAATGCAAGCTTGTAGTACCACCTGTTTACTCCAGAGGGCAGTAAGTGAAACTTCAGCTGTATGAGCAACACACAGTTTATACAGTGAAGAAAACAACTTTCAGCAGACACACAACACAAACATGCGTTACGTTTTTACGTTCAAAACACTTGGAGCGCAAATTCGAACTAAGGGATCTCAAGATGTGTTCTAAGTATTAAACTATATTTAACTTGACACAGTGACCTAAAAATTAAATGTTTATGATGCAACGCACCCGAGACGCTACACAAGCATGTCTGATGCGGGTGAACATTGACGGGGTCCTTAAACAAGCCCTCATAATAAATCTCCAACTGATTGACAAATTCACTTGTGTAATGGATTGCTGTGAACTGTGTGCCAATGATTGACTTATGATCAATAATATGGTAGTAAACAAAACATTGTATTCTAAAGCCACTTTTTGTATCGTCTTATCAATGATGAACTCTTCTGCTACAGGAATGTAATGGATTTTAATTATCTGAATATATATATATATATATATATATATATATATATATATATATAATTTTTTTATATTTAAATATAATATAAATATAATTATTTCATCATTATATATTGAATTATTGTTATATGAGGGCTTTCTCAGCAAATATTTGTATATGCGATTAAATGCGATTAATCGCGATCAATTAATCGGGACACCATGTAATTAATTTGATTAAAAATTTTAATCTATTAACAGCCCTAATATATATATATATATATTTTATGATGATATATTGTGTACAAGTATACTGCAATAATGTTAGTTCGGGTGGTTAATATAATGTGTTATTCATTATTCATCTCTAATAATAATAATAATATAAATTCAACACACAACCCCCATAAATTAAATATTGCAAATAATTTGTAATACATTTTTATTACTAAGTCGTTAAGAATAAAGAATAATATAAAACATATAAATCAAAGTTTACTTCTTAAGATTGAACTAATATTAATCTAACCCTAACCAATGCAACTATCTGTTACTGTAAGCATTATATAATAAAGATTGTTTTACTGGAAGTTATCATTAAGTGTTAATAAGTAATGGTGTTATGCCATAAGGAAATGCATTGTGAAATGAACTATTCCATACTGTTTGGAAAGTTCTCATTAACCACTCAGGAATCATATGAATTCAATAATTAACCCCTTAAATGAAGTATCCATAACAATTAATCATGTTTTAATCTTAACAAACATAATATGATGCTTAACAGATCAACAGTGCATTAAAATGTGATTATGTGACTATATTTGAATGAAAATAGCATTTTCCATTTGAGTGTACATGAATCTGCTACGCGTTAGTGTTAAAAACATTATATTAACAAAACACCTTGATGCACATGGTTTTTAGTGTGCACACCATTGTAAAACATGTTAATGACCCACACAAGAATAATAATAAAAAATGTTGGCTCTGTAAAATAAATTAGCTGTTCTAATTAACTTAACAAATTAAATGGGCCGTTTGAGGAATGGGGCCATTGGGTGGTTATATCGCCCTCATGTCCTAACACACAGAAATCTGAGTGCAATTAACCCATGCATTGGCACACATGCTTTGGTTTTTCCCCCCCAGACACAGCAAAGGAAAGATAATTTATAAGACTGATCAAGGGGTCTGCTTGGCTATGCTTAACAGACCTAATAGAGCATCACTTTATAAGGCGCACATTGTATTGTTTTTGTATTGGCTCATCTGGAGCCCATGTGCAGATAATGCTCTTCCTTTTTCCACTGTGTGTGTGTGTGTGTGTGTGTATGTGTGTGTATGTGTGTGTGTGTGTGTGTGTGTGTGTGTGTATGTGTGTGTGTATATGTGTGTGTGTGTGTATGTGTGTGTGTGTGTGTATGTGTATGTGTGTGTGTGTGTGTGTGTGTATGTGTGTGTGTGTGTGTGTGTGTGTGTATATGTGTGTGTGTGTGTATGTGTGTGTGTGTGTATGTGTGTGTGTGTGTGTGTGTGTATGTGTGTGTGTGTGTGTGTGTGTGTGTGTGTGTGTGTGTGTGTGTGTGTGTGTGTGTGTGTGCGTATGTGTGTGTGTGTGTGTGCGTGTGTGTGTGTGTGTGTTTGCCTGCTGTTCCACTTTGAAATCTCATTGTTTTAAAGGCCGTGAGATATTACTAGATTTTTACTGTATATCTCATAAGTGTGATGGTTTGCCCTCCCCATAGGGACATAAAAAAGGCCCAAAAGATCTCTTTAACGTCGCAATTGTTTCTCCTAGACAGCTATGAGATTAAATGAAAAGCAAATGGTTTCTTATGAGTTAACAGAGACAGAATCTGGCAGAAAATTGGTGATTATTGTCACATTTGTTGCAGTATACTCAACTCTCCTGTCAAAATAACTTTGACTTAATCTGATGTTTAGTTCTCTCATGAGACTCTGTATGGATTGTTAACGTTGAGAGCATGTAAGTGAGAACATGTGTATCATCACTGCTATTCCTAAAACACGCTCAAACACACACAACAACATGAGCTAACTCCTCTACACATAAGGACAACCCGCTGTGCTGTACATCACTTAAATTAGCTACTTGTACTTTGTGAATAAATGAGTTGTTAAATTTACAAAGACAAAGTAATGAAATGGCATGTTGCTTTGAAGAAATGCCTGTTGTTTGACTAAAGTTGAGTGTCGATTTGCCTCGTCTGGTTGAGTGTTTTGTGTCAGTGGTGTTATTGGTGAAGAGACTGTCAAGAAGAAACTCTTGAAGAGTGGTGCCTGAGCTTACAGGTACATGTTGAGGATGCTCTATATTGCTTTACCTACAGAGAAATAACTATGCTAATCATGGCATATTGTTTGTCATTAGCATACTTTTAGCTTTGTAGCATTCACTGTACTTGCTAGTTAATTCCCAAAATAAATTTGAGTTGGGTATACTCAATTAAATTAGGTACCCACTACTAAGTATTTCAGTTAAGATTACATGCTAGTTTTAATTTAAAACGCATTTTAAATACGTGGCACATCAAGTTCAGCCAAAGAGTTTGGTTTTCTTGTGTGTAGCTGGAAAGGATGTAAGAACCTGTGTCTCTGATGCATTTGACTCACTGCAGGAAAAGATAAACACTCTTGAACTGATGCAAAGATGTCTAATGGCGGATACCGCTTGCCAGTATCTCAGCACTGGAATATTCGGCAGCAGGATATCAACTTCTCCAGTTATGATGTTGCGATAAGATGAAAAAATTGACAATTAACAGCTGATTTATCGCCTGGCCGATATAGTGGTCTGTAACTAGTTTTCTGTCACTCTATACCTCTATAATATATTTCCCTATCTTGAATTTCCACATATTGTGCACCATATCCTGTGCTTTATTTTCAGCATTATGAAAAAATCTGTGTAAGAAACACTGGAAATAGATCAGTGTAGCTACTGTTGGCTTTGCAGGCCGAATTTCACGAATGGCGTGATGTGAATCTATCGCCACAGACACATCAAAAGTGAGCGTCTTTTACGTTCAGCAACGGGTGCAGACAAAAGAATAATCCTCGGCGGGTGAAATGACTCTGGTCTTAATACCGCAGATCCGCTGTTCTTGGAAATGGATACTGCTGTAGTTATGCTGTCCTAAGGCAAAACAAGATTTTGGAAAGACGCTCCTTTCTGGTGTCTCTGATTGATGTCATGCTTATGAATAGTAAGTCTTTGCTTGGAAAGAGAGAGACAATAGGTTTGCGAGGGGTGTGACATCATTCTGATGGCTGTGGTGCAAAAATGTTCGATATTTGTGATGATGTTCCATGGAAAAAATTTTTTCAGTGTAATGCTTAAAGGGATTGTCATGAAACATCATGAAAAATCATTGAAAAATATTTTGTCAGGTAACCTTAAAATTCTAACATTTAATGCATATTACGGAATCAACCAGAATGCATTGGGTTACACCAACGGAAATCATTTTTAGGGTCAGATTAGTTAAAAATTACTCATTGGGGGGGGGGGGGGGGGGGGGGGGTCTGGGTAGCTCTGCAAGTAAAGTCGCTGACTACCACACCTGGAGTCGCAAGTGTGAATCCAGGGTGTGCTGAGTGACTCCAGTAAGGCTTCCTAAGCAACCAATTGGCCCGGTTGCTAGGGTGGGTAGAGTCACGTTGGGTTAACCTCCTTGTGGTTGATATAATGTGGTTCTCAACATTGACAGTTTTTTGACAGTCTCAAAAGTGGAGGCAACTGAGATTCATCCTCCGCCACCCGGATTGAGGCAAGTCACTGCGCCACCACGAGGACCTAGAGCGCATTGGGAATTGGGCATTCCAAAGTGGAGAGAAAAGGGGGAGGGAAAAAAAAAGAGTTCAAATTAAATATTAATTGACTGAATTATTTTTCATTAAAATCCAATGACTTGCTCCACCTCTGAAATTACTTTTCTTTTTGTCTGATGCCACCAAGCTATTCTCCAACCACCTGTCATACAGATATTATCCCTGCCCTTCTGTTTCATTTGCAAACAATTTTGTTGTATTAAAAAAAGATTGCACATTTAAATATTTTACATTAAGTTGGTAAGTGGCATAGAAAACAGTATGTGTAGGCTACGGCTTTAACACCTATTTTATTATATAAAAGGTGAAAATTATTCCCCCAAATATTGTAAACTGTGGCTCATTGGCTCTGTCAAAACATTGCTCTGTTTGTCCCAGTCATACCAGTAACCTTATAAAAGTCATCCATTTAAATCTACATGGAGAGGGTGCCATGGGGCCGTCTCATGGGGGCTGCCATGTTACGATCACATGACCAGTCAAATACTAATCACTCAAAGGGATAGTTCACGCAAAAATGAAAATTCTCCTCATGCAATCCCAGATGTGTATGACTCTTTCTTCTGCTGAACACAAACAAAGAATTTCAGGAGAATATCTCAGCTCTGTAGGTCCATACAATGCAAGTAAATACGGTGACCAAAATTTTAAAGCTCCAATAAGCACATAAAGGGAGCATAAAAGTAATCCATATGACTCCAGGGGCTAAATCCAAGTCTTCTCAAACGATATGATAGGTGTGGGTGAGAAACATATCAATATTTAAGTAATTTTTTATTGTAAATTCTCCTTGCCTGTCTTTATATATACATATATAGCGCCTTTTTTAAACTTAGAGGATACCAAAGCACTTTACACTGTGTCCCATTCACCCATTCACATACACATTCACTCACACTCATACACCAATGGCGGCATAAGAATGACTGAGTGCACCTTTAAAGCTGGTTGTGTAAGAATGTCTCACAATTACTTTTTCATTCAATGCTAAAACATTAAGGTGTTTTATACTTTTATTTTCAAAATAAAATATTTTGCTGGTGTCCTACATTGAGTAAGGTCTCCTTCAATATATACATTGTGGGCCTAAAGGTCTCCAATAATAGCACAGTGGGGGGTGTTAAACTCAGCATCCGGCCTGTGCTTGTGAGAGACTCAGATTTATAGTGTTTTATGGGGATTCTAGTGTAAAACTGTCCCACGTGCTTCCTCCAGCCCTGATTCTGTTTGGTAAAGCAGCCGTCTGCTGTCTTAGTGTGAATGGGACTGTGTTTCATGCTAATGCTGAGTCAGGGTGCTTGTCAGTCTGTTTCCTAGCTCCCTATGTCGTGAATCAGCATATCATGAGCACAAATTCGGGCACTGGCAAGGGTGTTCATCCACTAAACAACACAGCTGTGATTAATCAGCAACATCGCTGTATAAATGAAACTTTTGTGCATTTCCAGTGTAACTATTCAAAAGCACAGAATGACAACGTTTCTGGTTAGGCAACATAGTGAGCAACGTTGTTCCCTGGTTTTTACGGTGCATTCTGGGAATTCTTAAGGAGCAACATTTTGGAACTATTTTGTGAGACAGCCCTAAAAATGACTGATCAGTACCCTGACTACTAACTATGGATTGAGACAAGGTTTCTTTGAAATTTTGGATGATATTTTAATTTATAAATCCTGCACTGAATTAAAATATATCACTCATGTAATAAAGGCACGGCTGCTGTAACACAATGTACAAAAAAGTACCATGCACTAAAAACCTGTTCTACTTGATTTGACCCTTAAAGGGATAGTTCACCCAAAAAGGAAAATTCTCTCATGACTTTCCTTCTTTTGCTGCCCACAAAGAAAGATTTTTAGAAAAATATCTCATCTCTGTAGGTCCATACAATGCAAGTTAATGGTGATAAGACATTTTTAGCTCCAAAAATCACATAAAGGCAGCATAAAAGTAGTCCATAAGACTCCAGTGGTTAAATCTATATGTCCACAAGTGATATAATAAGTGCGGGTGAGAAACAGAACAATATTTAAGTCATTTGTTTACCCTAAATCTCCAATTTAACTTTCACTTTCAGATGTGAAAGTGAAACTAAACAGGCACCACATGTGACTTTCAGATGTAAAAGTGAAATAAAAAAGGAAATTTGGAGTACAAAAAGGACTTACGTTTTTATCTGTTTCTCACCCACATCTATTACAATATATCACCTTTGAATATATGGATTTAAGCACTGAAGTCATATGGATTACTTCTATGCACCCTTTATGTGATTTCTGGAGCTTTTTCACTTACATTGTATGGACCTACAGAACTGAAATATTCTTCTAAAAATCTTAATTTGTGTTCAGCAGAAGAAATACATTTTGGGATCTGGAATTGCATGAGGGAGAGTAAATAATGAGAGAATTTTAAATTTTGGGTGAAATATCCCTTTAAACTTTGTTTGGTTTGTATATCTTATGTAATCATTTTACATTTACATTTATGCATTTTGGCAGACACTTTTCTCCAAAGCGACTTACAGTGCACTTATTACAGGGACAATCCCCCCGGAGCAACCTGGAGTTAAGTGCCTTGCTCAAGGACACAATGGTGGTGGCTGTGGGGCTGCCATTCTCGAACCAGCAACCTTCTGATTACCAGTTATATGCTTTAGCCACCACCACTCCTTTTGATTGACTTGAAGAAAACATGGTACTTAGGTAAAATCATTGGGTGTTTTTTAGACATGCACCATAGTAATAACATGGTGTTTAGACATGTACGATGGTACATGTTCATTTTTAAGAGGTCACACTGTGTGTGGGGAGTAGTAGCTATGCTACTAACTTAACTATGTTCAGTAATGTGACAGTACTCACCCTAACAAAAATGTAGAGTTCATAGCAAATTTGACACAAACTTGAAGCAAATTCACCTCTGATCTTTTCCACATGCCAATTAGTTTTCGGCAAACTTGCAGCAAATTGTCCATTTTTGCCAAAGGTTTGCTGCAGGTTCACCACTACCGGTGAAGAGCTATAAACTTCTGGCATGCATTTGCGGCAAATCACAAGCTCATTTTGATGTGAAAATAATGAGTGGCAAATTTGCGGCTAGTTTGCCAGAACTCTAGATTTTTTGTAAGGCAGCTATTGTCACAACGGTGTAGCTTTTCCTGAAACAAGCTACTTTTCCAACAAGTAGTGGCGTAGCATCACATTACACGGCGCTTTTCAAAATACATAGTTTCAAAGCAGCTAGCAAAGAGGGTTTACAAGCACTAGCTTTGAAGTAATTGCGTATTCTTTGTTAAAGCGAAACATTAAGTTCATTGCTGGTGTTTATAGCTATGTTTTTGACAGTTTTAATAGCTTCAATGTAGTTAGCTAGCTAGCAGTTTGTTGTGAAAGTTAGTTTCTATTTTTTCTTTACTTCAAGTTAAAAGCACTTGAGGCTTGGATAGCTACAAGTTTAATGTAGATTCCCAAGACTGCTATAGTAGTAAAATGTTTTTTTTTTAAAGTACCGTACTACCTATGTTTACCATGTAAATGCCATTGTATGCTTTGTAGTACCACAGAGTACCATGTAAATACCATAAATATGGTAATTCAGTACCATTGTATGCATCAAAGTACCATGGTATTACCATCTGAAACAACCAGTGTGTAACGGGACGGGAGCCAGCTGGTAAATAGCTGTGCAGTGTGTAAACCTCACTCTTCTGTCCTCAAGAGGTGCACTAGCGACTGACGCTAGAGGCTGTAGCCTTTAGCCTCCTCGTTAGTGCACCCGCCTCCCACGCCGGAGACATCGGTTCGAGTCCCGTCCGGAGCGGGGGCGAGTAGAACCGGCTACAGTGGTGCCGTGACCCGGATGGGAGTGAGGTTTAGGGGGGTGAGTGTAACGGGAGCCAGCTGGTAAATAGCTGTGCAGTGTATAAACCTCACTCTCCTGACCTCAAGTGGTGCACTAGCGACTGACGCTAGAGGCTGTAGCCTTTAGCCTCCTCGTTAGCGCCCACGCCGGAGACGTCAGTTCGAGTTCCGTTCGGAGCGGGGGCGAGTAGGACCGGCAACAAGTGCATCATGGGTTGTAGTTCACAGAGTACAGTACTTACTTTTTTTTTGTATGTGTGTTTTAAAAGTTCAAGCAGAGCATCTAATACCCATTTGAGGTTTAAGACTAATTCTGTTAACAGCTAGCTCGCTTTATATGAAAGGCAAGATATTGGTTGTGACAGAATGAACAAAACAAAGTGTATTTATTGCGCCTAAACGATGATCTACTATCATGTCTCTGAAAGATCGTCTAGTTTGTAGAGTCAGTGCAGGAAGCAGTCAGGATGCTTCAGGGCAGGCATTAGCCGGACGTACAGGAGACCACCAGTACAGAGTGAGATGGCTGCCATGTGTGCTACAGATGGATTCATGTCTCCACAAACACAATAAAAAAAGGCAAACTCCTATTATCTCAGTACAACAACAACGACTGGGCATGATGCAACATTTATTGGTGCGCTAAGCTAACACTGCTTTGTTCATTTTTGGAAACTATTAAGTGTTTATCTAAAACAGCATTTTTAGGCATCATGCTAGCTATAAATTACAGTAGATTTTTGGCAGAGCGTTGTGGAAAATGCACCTCCACACAAACAACTGCATGCCCTGTTCAACGTAGCATTTAGCAATGTGCAACAGAGCGTAGCATGCTAAGGAAAACAAGGCAGTGTGCAAAGAAAATCTGGGCTGTTTAAATTTGACCTCCTAGTGTGTTTCTTGGCATCTGCTGTGACTTTTTTCTCTATTTTTCTGTCTCTCGCAGGTGTTTAGGTAGTATATGTTATGTAAAGGTGTAATTACGAACAGATGTACTGTAATGGCTTGGCTTGATTTGCTCTAATTTCCACATTGTTGAATAATAGTAAAGTCGTCAAAACAATGAAATAGCACAAATGGAACTAAGGGAATTACATAGCAACCAAAAATGCGAAATAATACAAAGCGGTCTTGTATTTGAACTTCTTCAAAGTAGCCAACTTGTGCATCCTGAGATGCTTTTTTTCACTACATTTATGTTGGACCCTTATAGGCTTCTTTTCCATCACTATCTGGTCCAATTGATTTTATATGAAACTGTGAGTGTTGTACAATTTATATTTTACTACTAAATTAATTTCAAGCATTATGCATGATCCTTTGATCAAAAGGTTTTGAACATCATGTCACATTCTGTATGTCCAAAACCTTTGTCTGGCAGTGTCGCTTTACCTGAGATCTGTGGGATACTCACGAGTGCATGTGTGTGTGTGTGTGGTACAAACATATGGCAGGCGTGCATGCATGTATGTCAACCACATATTTTTGCTTAATTTCTCTTGAAACTGTTGGTGGTTCAGGTGTGTGTGTGTGTATGGGAGAGCTTCAGTCTGGTTTCTCTCTGCTTTTTAATCACTGGTCATTGATGCTTCTCTAATCCGTTTCACTGTCAGTCTGTCTGTGTTGATGCTTCCTTTCATGTTTTCATCCCAGTGCTGAGAGTACACTGAACAGTCAGATAGTTTTACCATCTCATTCGATACCTGCAACCCGAGACTTCGCTTGAGAGAGAGAGAGACACACACACACACACACACACACACACACACACACACACTTTCTTTCTCTCTCTCTCTCTGGCACTGCCTGTGCACCCACATGGAAATATTCACTCGCTCATGTTCACACATATTAGTGATGCAACAATATATGGATATTTTGGCTGACAGATAATTTCGTTTTTTTTAGTGTCCTAGATAATAATGTTCTAGATCTAAAATTTTACGTTAATTTATATTTATAAAATGTATTTATTATTAACCCATATCGGATATTTGTTATTTTTCGATCCCAGTAATCTGAAAATGGCCAAATATCGTCGACTAATTAATCTAGCCAATATTTCAGTTAATCACTAATACTGACATGGACAATGATATACCTGTATTGTGTGCCCCTAACAGAGCATAATAAATGTATAATAGCATAACATTAAAACCATAACCAGACATGAAAATATCATAGAGCCATATCAAACAGATATATGGGTTGCTGTGGAAGCACCCATCCAGTGCACATCCAGTGTGTCATTCCCTTTGTAGGGGGCAGCAGAACAGTTTCGCTGTCATGAGAGAAGCATCTTTCAACACATCTTCGCTGATCAAACTGCAGCCTGAGCAAACACCTCGTAACTCCAACCTCAGGGTTCACACCCACGACTGGAGGAGGTTATCAGGGTCTGATAACCAGGTGTCACGTGGTCCCTTGTGAGAGAGTGAGTGTATGTGTGTCTACTGTGTTGTGTTGGGAACTGAATTAAAATGTGCAGGTGAGCAAAGGTCAAGCAAAACGGCTGTTTCACCTTTGACCTCTTCAAACACACGCACGAACACACAAACACATACAAACGCACACACACACACACAAACACACACGCAAACACAAACACACACACACACTGTTTGTTCCTGATGTTCCCAAAATTGTATTCCTTGTGTGAGTTAAGCATAACACTTTTTCCAAACTAGACTTTAACACTTTCTGAAGAAAATGTGAGTGGTACTTGTGAGTGGCCATACAAAACTGCAACATCTTGTGGGTTGTAGCGTGGGAGATGCTAAATGTTTACTGAGGTGTTCCAGGTAGTTGCTAGGATGTTGTGGGTTGTTGTTAGGGAGTTGCTATGTGGTTGCTGAGGTGTTCAAGGTGGTTGCTAGAGTGTGACTGGATGGTTGCTATGGTGTTGTGTATTGTTGCTAGAGCATTGCTAAATGGTTGCTAAGGTGTTCTAGATGGTTGTTAGTTTTTTTTTACATGGTTGCTAGGGTGTTGTTGGACTGTTGCTTGAGCAATGCTATGTGGTTGCTAAGGTGTTCTAGGTGGTAAATAGGGTGTGACTGGATGGTTGCTGGGATGTTGTTGGTTGTTGCGTGGGAGATGCAAAGAGTTTATTGAGGTGTTCCAGGTGGTTGTTAGGATGTTGTGTGTTGTTGTTAGGGAGTTGCTATGTGATTGCTGAGATGTTCAAGGTGGTTGCTAGGATGTGACTGGATGATTGTTAGGGTGTTGTGGGTTGTTGCTAGGGCATTTCTATATGGATGCTAAGATGTTCTAGGAGGTTTCTTGGGTGTGGCTTGGTGGTTACTGGGGTGCTGTGGGTTGTTGCTAAGGAGTTATAATGTGGCTGCTGATGTGCTCTAGGTGGTTGCTAACGTATGGCTTTGTGGTTTCTTGGGTGTTGTGGGTTGTTGCTAGGGTGTTGCTATGTGCTTGATAAGATGTTCTAGGTGGTTACTGGGGTATGGCTGGGTGGTTGGTAGGGTATTGTGGATTGTTGCTAGTGTGTTCCTATGCGATTTGTTAAGATGTTCTAGTTGGTTGCTAGGGTGTTCTGTGTAGTTACATGGGAGTTGTGATGTGGTTGCTGAGGTTTCATAGGTGGTTGCTTGGGTGCAGCTGGGTGGTTTCTAGGTTTTTGTAGGTGGTTGCCAGAGTGTTGCTATGTGGCTGCTAAGGTGTTCTAGGTAGTTACTAGGTTGTGGCTGAGTAGTTACTAGGGTGTAGAAGGTTGTTTCTGTAGTGTTGCTAAAATGTTCTAGGTGGATGCTAGGTTGTGACTGTAATTGCTATGGTGTTGTGTTGCAAGGGTGTTGCTGTGTGGTTGGTAAGGTGTTCTAGGTGGTTACTAAGTTGTGGTTGAGTGGTTGCTAGGATGTAGTGAGTTGTTGCTAGGGAGTTGCTATGTTATTGCTGAGGTGTTCTAGGTGGATGCTAGGTTGTGGCTGGGTGGTTGCTGCAGTGTTATGAGTTGTTGCTATGGTGTTGCTATGTGGTTGTTAAGATGTTCTAGGTGGTTCCCAGAGTGTGGCTGGGTGGTTGCTGGGGTATTTTGTATTGTTGCTAGGATGTTGCTATGTGGTTACTAAGATGTTCTAGGTGGTTGGCAGGGTGGCTTGGGTCTTTACTTTAATGAATGCTATGTTTTATCATCTTCTGGGTGAAAATTGTAAGTAAAATCATAACTAAATCACTTTAGTGATTTAAAAATAATAGCAGAAAAGAAAAAGAACACCTCTCCTCAATAGGAAGAACAATTTGATGAATCATTCATATCTGTATCACAAACGGTGGTGGACAAATTACATGCCAAAATTTTATATTTAGAGTTAGGGGTTTATTGAAATCCCTAACTTTAAATATAAGCAACATGAATGGTGATCTTAAGTCTTTTTTTAAATTTTTTAAGGTTTTGCACTCTTTCAGTTGAAATCATCTAGAACTTTTCATGCATTGATAATGTGTGTTGTGTATTTCAGGTATTCTGGAGATCACATCAGTGGATGTTGGCATTGTTGCCATCAGAGGTCTTGGAAGTAATCACTACTTGGCTATCAGCAAGAAGGGAGAGTTGTATGGAGTGGTGAGTATCTCTTACCAAACATCCATAAAACTCCAGCCATGGTTGCGCATTTTTGGCCAGTGGTTGTGAACTGGTTTTGCTTCGGGACCAGATTTGACATTGGAAATTAAATGACGACCCAAGACATTACTAAAACAATTTTTTGTAAAAAAGTTCTCTAAAATCAAACATGGAATGTGTGACTGGCTACCATGAACTCCATAGGTCCAACTATATGCAAAACTAGGAAAATAGGAAAATTGCCAATTTTGTAAATGGGTGTTTCTTGAACTTCAGGCACTTTTAGTGGAAGTCTTGTTAATGCATTTTTCACACTCTCACTGGTTTATTTTATTTGTCTACTAACAATGTCCAATAGTGTATGTACTTGCATCACTGGAGATTTATGTCATTTTTGTCATTTTTTCAGAAAGTCATTAAAATTCCCACCATAATGTAATTTCCAGCACATCTAAAATTCTGTATTGTGTTTATTAGGATTTCCTAACATTTTAAACTTTGAATTTTCCTATTACCTTTGAATTTTCATTGTTTTCTTCAAGCAGTACTTTTCTCATATTTCATCTTAAGCATGCTCTTTACTGACATGTTTGTTGACTTGATCAATAAGTACACTAACTTTTGAAAATACTTGATTAGGGACTAAATTGTTTGGTGTTGTGGAACATTTTGATACATTTGAGAAGAAAATTTGATAGAAATAATTTTCACAGCTGGTTCAGGGTGGTCATTTAAGGTCATAAGGTGGAAAGCCATCTTGGTCAAGCTGGTTAGAAATAGTAGACCACCTTGGACCATCAGAAAACAGCTACCATGTTTCAGAATCCAACTTGTACTATATTTAACATGGTTTCCCCAGACTGAACAGGAAATTAAATCAGCTATTTGCTTTGTGTGTTTCAGGGAAACTACGGCATAAACTGCCGTCTGAAGGAGCGCATCGAGGAGAACGGGTATAACACATACGCGTCTGCACAGTGGGAGAACAAGAGACGGCAGATGTTTGTCGGTCTGAGCGCACATGGAAGGCCTCTCCGTGGGAGAAAAACGTGCAGGAAGAACACAGCGACACACTTCTTGCCCATAGTGGTGTGACTTTTCGTGTTCACAATGCTGATGGGACAGAGAGAGAACAAAGTGAGATGAAGAGAAAGACTTTCTCTGTAGCAGCCGCGGTCCTTTAAAATGAGTTCGTGTTTGTTCGCTGCTTTGTTGCTCTACAGTCCATGCCATTGAAACGCACCAATTGACATTAAGTGGTAAACATGTGCAACACAGCCAGATCAATGAACGTGTTGTCATTCCATTTTGAGGCAAATCGGTTATCTAAGATATGGGTTATGAGTGAAAGAGTTTTCTTATAGCTCTTAATAACAGAGTCACATTTCTAAAAAGGTCTGTTTACTTTTATGTGTAATGGATGGCAGAATTCTTGTAGGAATGGCTGTAAAGCTACATGCACCACACAGAGAGAAGGTGAGAGAGACAAACTTGGTATACAGGGGCCCAGAAAGTATATGGACATTTAAGCCGCACTTAAAAATGTATGAATGCTATTGCATTAGATAACAAAATATCAACCTAAGTGTCAGTTTCTATTAAAGAAACATAATGCAAGCACACTTTTCAAACAGCACAATTCACAAAAATAGGTGTAAAATGATAAAACAATTAATATAATGTTTTAAAGTGTATATTATATTTAGATTCTAGTTATATATTTAACTTTTTGGTTGTCAAACATTGGTGGAACATGTTGCACTGACACATACATTTTAAATTGTGGTTTAATTTTTGGGGGCACTGTATATATCAAACATTTGTATCTGTCCTAAAAACTGTTCTGCTTTTAAATAAATTATTTATTTGTGTTGTATTTAAGTAAAATACTCTAAAAACATATTAAAAACATATATAAAATGGATAACAATCCTCTATTTCCTATTCTCAGATTATTTTATTCTGGATTGGGGCACCCGGCAGGGTTGCCCTCTTTCCCCCTTATTGTTCTGTCTTGCCCTGGAACCATTAACAGAAAGAAATAAAGGATGAGAATAAGATAAGAAAAGGAGGAGGATTTTCCAGGGGTGGTGGCGGGAGTTGTGGCGCATAAGCTTTTGCTTTATGCAGATGATATTTCATTATTTGTCTCCGACTAGATCTATGCCTTGCCTCCACAGAGTTATTCATTCCTTTTCCAAGTTCTCAGGATACAGCGTTAATTGGTCTAAATCCGAAGCTTTGGCTCTGACAGCGTACTGCCCAGTAACGGCTTTTCAGCCGGGCGCCTTCCAGTGGCCCAAACAGGGCATTAAGTATTTTTATATTTGCCATATTTGTGTGATTTAGTTAGTTAATTTTGACCATTTGATAAAATGTGGGCTTCATTACATTTATCTATGATTGGACAGGTTAATGTTATTAAAATGAATTGTATTCCAAAATTGAACTACCTGCTACAATCTCTCCATATAGATGTCCTCCTCTTTTATTTCAGGAAATTTGATAGCATAACAAAAACTTTCATTTGGAATGGTAAACGTCCCAGATTACACTTCAGTAAATTACATAGGCCGATTGACATAGGTGGGCTAGGCCTACCGAAGATTTTGCTGTATTATTATGCACTTGGTCTCAGACATTTGGCTCATTGGTTGCTTCCACCTGAGAGAGCCCCTCCCTGGTTTTGTATTGAACAGGAAGTTCTTGCCCCAATTTCGCCATTGCAAAGCCTTTCTATCAATCTAACCAGAGATGTTATGTGATGTTATACCCTGTCATCTCGCATTTGCATTTAAATGTTGCTTTGAGCATATGGCTGAACCCCAAATTATGTATTATGTAATTAAGTCCCCTTTCTACTGGACAGTGGGATTGAGAGGGAGGTTAATACACTCGGTGACCTATATGAGAGTGGTGTTGAGATCCTTTGAAAATATGGTTCAACATTTTGGGATTCCCAGGTCTCAATTCTTCAGCAGAGCCACCTGCTCTGTACTGTTTTTGGGAGTTGCATACACCCCCCTAAAGCAGCAGATACTCTGGGAGTGGTGATTACTGCTTTTGGAAAAGGTCATGAGGCATCAGTGTATTACTCCCTGCTTAATCAGAGTCCGTGGGACAGAGCTTTAACGTCTCTCAAGAGATTATGTGAGAAAGATTTAAACTTTGTTTTGTTTTTAGGATTCTAAAAAACATCAAGTCTACGTTTAGAGATGCAAGGGTGCGCCTGATGCAATTTAAGATTTTACATTGATTCTACTGGACCCTCTCTAGATTGTGTAGGCTTGGTCTTAAAGACACAGCTACCTGCTGGCGATGCCAATCAGAACATGGGGACACAACCCATGTTTTTTGGTGGTGTAAGATCCAAGAATTTTGGTTAAGGGTTCAGAGTTTTATGTGTGATGTATTGGGCACTCAAATTTCATTTTGCCCCAGATTCTGTATTTTAGGTGATGGGGCATTCATAAATATAGGGGATAAATACATAACAAATTGGGTCCTTGGGACCAGTGTTATGATCAGCAGAGAGGTCATTCTTAGGGGATGGAAGTTGGCTGGAGCCCCCTCATTTCAAGAGTGGTACACAGAGATGGGCAGGGTAGCGCATTCGAAGAAATGTTATATAGAAGGCTAGGCAACTTGTATTTGTTTAATAGGAGTTGGGGCAGCTATTTGGCCTTTTTGGAAGGCTCTTGGGTATATATATATTTACATTTTTACATTTATGCATTTGGCAGATGCTTTTATCCAAAGTGACTTACAGTGCACTTATTACAGGGACAATCCCCCTGGAGCAACCTGGAGTTAAGTGCCTTGCTCAAGGACACAATGGTGTTGGCCGTGGGGTTCGAACCAGCAACCTTCTGATTAGCAGCCCTGTGCTCTAACCACGACGCCGCCACCCCTCTCTCTCTCTCTCTCTCTCTCTCTCTCTCTCTCTCTCTCTCTCTCTCTCTCTCTCTCTCTCTCTCTCTCTCTCTCTCTCTCTCTCTCTCTCTCTCTCTCTCTCTCTCTCTCTCTCTCTCTCTCTCTCTATATATATAATTTTGATTCTAGCACTTACGTTTCAAAAGTTATTAGCTTAAAATTGTGAAACTTTGGTGGCACTAGAGGGTTTGAGTTAGGGACTCCAAAGTTGCTCCAGATAATGTTCAGACTGTCCTCTATCTGTGTGCCAAATTTCACACCTTTCCCACGTACAGTTCTATGGGCGGCCATAGACTCAATGGTGGAAGAAGAAAAGAAAAAGCTGCAAGCAGCAATTAAGTGGCTAAGCACATCAACCATTATTAGGCACAACAATGGCAAAAAATAAGTAATTAAAGCAATCTGTTCATGATTATAGGCAAAATGGTTGACAAACCATAAATATATCAATTGCAATGGGATATAAAGCTTATTACTTTTGACCAACAGGTGGCGCTGTCATCAAATTGATATGGTGTGGTTAAGGTGTGGTCATGATGACACATAAAGTTTCATATCATTATGCCAAAGCTTTGCAGAGATAGAGCCTGAAAACCATTTTGGCACCTTCACATCAAATTCATTGTTGTGTTAAACGAAAACGGTTTGGTCTATCAACACAAAATCCATTGCTATTTGTCGGCATGGCCTGAAGGTGGTCTGATTCGATTTTGGATGAAAGGACGAAAGAGAGGAGAAAGGGAAGAGGGGGGCTGGGATTAACAAAAGGGAGAGAGAAAGCAGAGAGGGGAGAGAGAGGAGAGAGAGAAAGGAGATCACCGGCCCCAGATATGCTGTCGAGTGCTCCTCGGCTCGCTGTCCGGCTTCCATTCGTGGCCCCCAGTCAGCGGCATCGTGACCCTGGCCCCAGATATGTTGTCGAGTGCTCCTCGGCTCGCTGTCCGGCTTCCATCCGTGGCCCCCAGTCAGCTGCGTAGTGACCCCCAGTCAGCGGCATCGTGACCCTGGCCCCAGATATGTTGTCGAGTGCTCCTCGGCTCGCTGTCCGGCTTCCATCCGTGGCCCCCAGTCAGCTGCGTAGTGACCCCCAGTCAGCGGCATCGTGACCCTGGCCCCAGATATGTTGTCGAGTGCTCCTCGGCTCGCTGTCCGGCTTCCATCCGTGGCCCCCAGTCAGCTGCGTAGTGACCCCCAGTCAGCGGCATCGTGACCCTGGCCCCAGATATGTTGTCGAGTGCTCCTCGGCTCGCTGTCCGGCTTCCATCCGTGGCCCCCAGTTAGCTGCGTAGTGACCCCCAGTCAGCAGCATTACAGTAATTAATGATTGATTAGATCAGTCTGGGAATGCCTGAGCATTATTTTATAGATTTCACAGTGACAATTCAGAAGATTATACACAGACAATTGTTGGTTTTAAAGGGATAGTTCACCCAAAAATGATAAATCTCTCAAACTTGAATGACTTACTTTTTCCGCTTAACATAAACAAAGGCATTTTAACGGAGATGTGATGTCTGTTTGTCCATGCATTGTCCATGCAAGTGAATGGTGACCAAATTTTTATGGTCCAAAAAGGACATAGTGTAGTTAGTCCATAAAACTCAGTGGTTTAATCATTGTTTTCAGATGCGATCCTATTAACTTTGTGTGAGAACAGACCAAAACTATATCTCCTTTTTCACTAAAAACCTCAACAATTGCAGTCTCCTTGGCGATCATGATTTCAAGCTCGATTAGACTACCTAACGCCATCTAGCGCTCTGCACATGCCTCAAGCACTAGGAAGTGTAATCGAGCTTGAAATCATGATCATGTCTAGAGACTGCAATGGCAACATGTACAGTGAAAAAGGAGTTACATTTGGGTCTGTTCTCACCCAAAACCAAAGGATCCCTTCAGAAGACATGGATACTGGAGTCTTATCTTTATGCTGTCTTAATGTCTTTTTTGAGGCTTGAAAATTTGGTCACCATTCACTTGCATTGTATGGACAAACAGATATTATATCTCCATTAAACGATCTTCAATTGTGCTTTGATGAAGAAAGAAATTAATACAGTTGAGACAACGTAAGGGTGAGTAAATTATGAAAGAATTATAATTTTTGGGTGAAATAACCCTTTAAGCACTACAAAGCATTTCAACATGGTAACATGGTAAGAAATGACCGTTTCCAATTGAATCTGAGGTCGATGAGACCAGATTTATTTTATTTTAATGTATTAATCAAGCAAAGACATTTAAAAAAAAACACAAAAAGTAAGAGTACGTCTTTTCTAAAGAACTAGGAACATTATACATTTTATGTTCCACATATGAGGGTTCACGACGGTTCTACGGCGTGTGAGAAAACGTTCCAAATGATTCAGTACGTGCGGGAGCGGTTCGAACGATTCAGAATCATTTGCGAACCGATTCAGACCGTTTGCCAATCTCGTTTGAAAAATTCTTTGAAACGAACCGACTCAAAAAAATCGATTCGCTTACGAATCGGGAATAGTTTTGCAATGAGGCCATTTATCATATTTATTTATTTTTTTTAAAGATGATATATTTATTTTATTAAAAAAATTCCCGATCCTAAACACTTACTATTTTATATGAGCACTTGTAACAGTGACGCTTGACTTTTATTTCCAATAGATGGCAGTGTTCCTGTGGTCAGGTGGCATATATGGCGAATGACAGAGGAAGTGATTAGATAGTTTGTCAGTCATACACGGGGCCAGATGCCAGAAACAGAAATAGTCACTATGAAATCGAGAAGTCGAGCGTAATATTCAAGTTGTCTATTTAGCGTTTAGTGGCCTCGACAGACCAGATCAGCGAGCTTATAGAGAGTTTGGATCGGAACGGTGGGATCTGAGAGAAGAAGATCATGTACAACAACAATAACAGCACACCATCATCATCCTCCTCGTCCGAGGCTGGAGATTCGGTGAGAAGTTCGGCGTTTAACCCGGGTGAACCGCTGAGACAGCCGCGGACGTCTCCTCCGGTCGCAGAAAGCAGTTCAGGTGAAGTTTATACAGGTGTAGTCACTGACTAGCCTTGCTTGCTAACGTGCTAATAATAGAGTTTGGCTAATGGTGGGAGGTGATTTTTGAGGTAAATTATGTGGATTATTAACTCAGATATTTGTTTTTATTGTTTATTTGTCATTTTGAGACCGCTTTGGTAAAAAAAAAACGACAATATGGGTTAATTAGCCCACATTAAATAATTGGATTGACGATAGATAGACGAACAGAAGGATAGATAGACAGATAGATAGACGGACAGAAGGATGAATAGATAGATAGACGGACAGAAGGATGAATAGACAGATAGACGGACAGAAGGATGAATAGACAGATAGACGGACAGAAGGATGAATAGACAGATAGACGGACAGAAGGATGAATAGACAGATAGACGGACAGAAGGATGAATAGACAGATAGACGGACAGAAGGATGAATAGACAGATAGACGGACAGAAGGATGAATAGACAGATAGACAGATAGACGGACAGAAGGATGAATAGACAGATAGACAGATAGGCGGACAGAAGGATGAATAGACAGATAGGCGGACAGAAGGATGAATAGACAGATAGACGGACAGAAGGATGAATAGACAGATAGGCGGACAGAAGGATGAATAGACAGATAGACAGATAGACGGACAGAAGGATGAATAGACAGATAGACAGATAGACGGACAGAAGGATGAATAGACAGACAGATAGGCGGACAGAAGGATGAATAGACAGACAGATAGGCGGACAGAAGGATGAATAGACAGACAGATAGACGGACAGAAGGATGAATAGACAGATAGACGGACAGAAGGATGAATAGACAGATAGACGGACAGAAGGATGAATAGACAGATAGACGGACAGAAGGATGAATAGACAGATAGACGGACAGAAGGATGAATAGACAGATAGACGGATAGACGGACAGAAGGATGAATAGACAGATAGACGGACAGAAGGATGAATAGACAGATAGACGGACAGAAGGATGAATAGACAGATAGACGGACAGAAGGATGAATAGACAGATAGGCGGACCGAAGGATGAATAGACAGATAGGCGGACAGAAGGATGAATAGACAGACAGATAGGCGGACAGAAGGATGAATAGACAGACAGATAGACGGACAGAAGGATGAATAGACAGATAGACGGACAGAAGGATGAATAGACAGATAGACGGACAGAAGGATGAATAGACAGATAGACGGACAGAAGGATGAATAGACAGATAGACGGACAGAAGGATGAATAGACAGATAGACGGATAGACGGACAGAAGGATGAATAGACAGATAGACGGACAGAAGGATGAATAGACAGATAGACGGACAGAAGGATGAATAGACAGATAGACGGACAGAAGGATGAATAGACAGATAGGCGGACCGAAGGATGAATAGACAGATAGGCGGACAGAAGGATGAATAGACAGATAGACGGACAGAAGGATGAATAGACAGATAGACAGATAGACGGACAGAAGGATGAATAGACAGATAGACAGATAGGTGGACAGAAGGATGAATAGACAGATAGACGGACAGAAGGATGAATAGATAGATAGACGGACAGAAGGATGAATAGACAGATAGACGGACAGAAGGATGAATAGACAGATAGACGGACAGAAGGATGAATAGACAGATAGACGGACAGAAGGATGAATAGACAGATAGGCGGACAGAAGGATGAATAGACAGATAGACGGACAGAAGGATGAATAGACAGATAGACAGATAGACGGACAGAAGGATGAATAGACAGATAGACGGACAGAAGGATGAATAGACAGATAGACGGACAGAAGGATGAATAGACAGATAGACGGACAGAAGGATGAATAGACAGATAGGCGGACAGAAGGATGAATAGACAGATAGACGGACAGAAGGATGAATAGACAGATAGGCGGACAGAAGGATGAATAGACAGACAGATAGGCGGACAGAAGGATGAATAGACAGACAGATAGGCGGACAGAAGGATGAATAGACAGACAGATAGGCGGACAGAAGGATGAATAGACAGACAGATAGGCGGACAGAAGGATGAATAGACAGACAGATAGACGGACAGAAGGATGAATAGACAGATAGACGGACAGAAGGATGAATAGACAGATAGACGGACAGAAGGATGAATAGACAGATAGACGGACAGAAGGATGAATAGACAGATAGACGGGTAGACGGACAGAAGGATGAATAGACAGATAGACGGACAGAAGGATGAATAGACAGACAGACAGATAGACGGACAGAAGGATGAATAGACAGATAGGCGGACAGAAGGATGAATAGACAGATAGACGGACAGAAGGATGAATAGACAGATAGACAGATAGACGGACAGAAGGATGAATAGACAGATAGACGGACAGAAGGATGAATAGACAGATAGACGGACAGAAGGATGAATAGACAGATAGACGGACAGAAGGATGAATAGACAGATAGACGGACAGAAGGATGAATAGACAGATAGGCGGACAGAAGGATGAATAGACAGACAGATAGGCGGACAGAAGGATGAATAGACAGACAGATAGGCGGACAGAAGGATGAATAGACAGATAGACGGACAGAAGGATGAATAGACAGACAGATAGACGGACAGAAGGATGAATAGACAGACAGATAGACGGACAGAAGGATGAATAGACAGATAGACGGACAGAAGGATGAATAGACAGATAGACGGACAGAAGGATGAATAGACAGATAGACAGATAGACGGACAGAAGGATGAATAGACAGATAGACAGATAGGCGGACAGAAGGATGAATAGACAGATAGGCGGACAGAAGGATGAATAGACAGACAGATAGACGGACAGAAGGATGAATAGACAGACAGATAGACGGACAGAAGGATGAATAGACAGACAGATAGACGGACAGAAGGATGAATAGACAGACAGATAGACGGACAGAAGGATGAATAGACAGACAGATAGACGGACAGAAGGATGAATAGACAGATAGACAGATAGACGGACTGAAGGATGAATAGACAGATAGACGGACAGAAGGATGAATAGACAGATAGACGGACAGAAGGATGAATAGACAGATAGGCGGACAGAAGGATGAATAGACAGATAGACGGACAGAAGGATGAATAGACAGATAGACGGACAGAAGGATGAATAGACAGATAGGCGGACAGAAGGATGAATAGACAGACAGATAGGCGGACAGAAGGATGAATAGACAGACAGATAGGCGGACAGAAGGATGAATAGACAGACAGATAGGCGGACAGAAGGATGAATAGACAGACAGATAGGCGGACAGAAGGATGAATAGACAGACAGATAGGCGGACAGAAGGATGAATAGACAGATAGACGGACAGAAGGATGAATAGACAGATAGACGGACAGAAGGATGAATAGACAGATAGACGGACAGAAGGATGAATAGACAGATAGACGGGTAGACGGACAGAAGGATGAATAGACAGATAGACGGACAGAAGGATGAATAGACAGACAGACAGATAGACGGACAGAAGGATGAATAGACAGATAGGCGGACAGAAGGATGAATAGACAGATAGACGGACAGAAGGATGAATAGACAGATAGACAGATAGACGGACAGAAGGATGAATAGACAGATAGACGGACAGAAGGATGAATAGACAGATAGACGGACAGAAGGATGAATAGACAGATAGACGGACAGAAGGATGAATAGACAGATAGACGGACAGAAGGATGAATAGACAGATAGACGGACAGAAGGATGAATAGACAGATAGACGGACAGAAGGATGAATAGACAGATAGGCGGACAGAAGGATGAATAGACAGACAGATAGGCGGACAGAAGGATGAATAGACAGACAGATAGGCGGACAGAAGGATGAATAGACAGATAGACGGACAGAAGGATGAATAGACAGACAGATAGACGGACAGAAGGATGAATAGACAGACAGATAGACGGACAGAAGGATGAATAGACAGATAGACGGACAGAAGGATGAATAGACAGATAGACGGACAGAAGGATGAATAGACAGATAGACAGATAGACGGACAGAAGGATGAATAGACAGATAGACAGATAGGCGGACAGAAGGATGAATAGACAGATAGGCGGACAGAAGGATGAATAGACAGACAGATAGACGGACAGAAGGATGAATAGACAGACAGATAGACGGACAGAAGGATGAATAGACAGACAGATAGACGGACAGAAGGATGAATAGACAGACAGATAGACGGACAGAAGGATGAATAGACAGACAGATAGACGGACAGAAGGATGAATAGACAGACAGATAGATGGACAGAAGGATGAATAGACAGATAGACGGACAGAAGGATGAATAGACAGATAGACGGACAGAAGGATGAATAGACAGACAGATAGACGGACAGAAGGATGAATAGACAGACAGATAGACGGACAGAACGATGAATAGACAGACAGACGGACAGAAGGATGAGTAGACAGATAGACGGACGGAAGGATGAATAGACAGATAGACGGACGGAAGGATGAATAGACAGATAGACGGACGGAAGGATGAATAGACAGACAGATAGACGGACGGAAGGATGAATAGACAGACAGATAGACGGACGGAAGGATGAATAGACAGATAGACGGACGGAAGGATGAATAGACGGATAGACGGACGGAAGGATGAATAGACAGATAGACGGACAGAAGGATGAATAGACAGACAGATAGACGGACAGAAGGATGAATAGACAGACAGAAGGATGAATAGATAGACAGACAGATAGACGGACAGAAGGATGAATAGATAGACAGACAGACAGAAGGATGAATAGATAGAGGACAGAAGGATGAATAGATAGACGGACAGAAGGACGGACAGAAGGATGAATAGATAGAGGACAGAAGGATAGACGGACAGAATCAGCAAGAAAAGAAACGTCCCTTTTTCAGGACGCTGTATTTTAAAGATAATTTTGTAAAAATTCAAATAACTTTACAGATCTTTATTTTAAAATGTTTAAACAATGTTTTCCATGCTTGTCCAATGAACCATAAACAATGAATGAACATGCACCTGTGGAACGGTTGTTAAGATACTAACAGCTTACAGACGGTGGGCAATTAAAGTCACAGTTAGAAAAACTTAGGTCACTAAAGAGACCTTTCTACCGTTTCTGAAAAACAACAAAAGAAAGATGCCCAGGGTCCCTGCTCATCTGGGTGAATGTGCCTTAGGCATGCTGCATGGAGGCATGAGGAATGCAGATGTGGCCAGGGCATTAAGTTGCAATGTCTTTACTGTGAGACGCATAAGACAGTGCTACAGGGAGACATGAAGGACAGCTGATCGTCTTCGCAGTGGCAGGTGGGATAGGTACAGAATGGCAACAACGACTGCCTGAGTTACACCAGGAATACACAATCCCTCCATCAGTGCTCAGACTGTCCGCAAAGAGAGGCTGGAATGAGGGCTTGTAGGCCTGTTGTAAGACAGGTCCTTACCAGACATCACCGGCAACAACGTCGCCTATGGGAACAAACCCACCTTTGCTGGACCAGACAGGACTGGCAAAAAGTGCTTTTCACTGACGATTCGTGGTTTTGTCACACCAGGGGTGATGGTCAGCTCGTGTTTATCGTCGAAGGAATGAGCATTACCCCGAGGACTGTACTCTGGAGTGGGATCGATTTGCAGGTGGAGGTTTCGTCATGGTCTGGGGCGGTGTGTCACAGCATCATCGGACTAAACTTGTTATCATTGCAGGCAATCTCAATGCTGTGAGTTACAGGGAAGACATCCTCCTCCCTCATGTGGTACCCTTCCTGCAGGCTCATCCTAACATGACCCTCCAGCATGACAATGCCACCAGCCATACTGCTCGTTCTTGGTGTGATTCCCTGCAAGACAGTAATGTCAGTGTTCTGCCATGGCCAGCGAAGACCCCGGATCTCAATCCCATTGAGCATGTCTGGGACCTGTTGGATCGGAGAGTGAGGGCTAGGGCCATTCCCCCCAAAAATGTCTAGGAACTTGCAAGTACCTTGTTGGAAGAGTGGGGTAACATCTCACAGCAAGAACTGGCAAATCTGGTGCAGTCCATGAGTTGATGATGCACCACAATACTTAATGCAGCTGGTGGCCACATCATATTCTGACTGTTACTTTTAATATTTTGACCCCCCCCCCACTTAAAATTGAGAGGAAAGTCAATAAAACCATTTTTTTTTAACCACTCCACAGATTTAATATTCGCAAACTATAGTTTAGGACATATACTTTGTGCATGACATGTCATTTTTCCAACAGTTGTTTACAGACAGTTAACTGTGCCTTTAAGCAGCTTGGAAAATTCCAGAAAATGATGTCAAGCCTTAAGACAATTAGCCAATTAGCTTCTGACAGGAGGAGTACTGAATTGTAGGTGTACCTGTGGATGTATTTTAAGGCCTACCTTCAAACTCTGTGACTCTTTGCTTGACATCATGTGAAAAGAAATCAGCCAAGACCTCAGAAAAAAATGTGTGGACCTCCACAAGTCTGGTTCATCCTTGGGAGCAATTTCCAAATGCTTGAAGGTGCCACATTCATCTGTACAAACAATAGTACGCAAGTATAAACACCATGGGACCACGTAGCCATCATACCACTAGGAAGGGGACAAATTCTATCTCCTAGAGGTAAATGTAGTTTTGTGCGAAAAGTGCAAATGGGTACAACGTTCTTACTTTTTAGGGAAATTTCCTCTGGTCTGATGAAATAAAATTGAACTTTTGGGCCATAATGACCATCTTTATGTTTGGAGGAAAAGGGTGAGGCTTGCATCATGAGGAAGGAAAATTATGTGGATATATTGAAGCAACATCTCAGGACATCAGCCATAAAGTTAAAGCTTGGTTGCAAATTGGTCTTCCAAATGGACAATGACCCCAAGCACTCCTCCGAAGTTGTGGCAAAATGGCTTGAGGACAACAAAGTCAAGATATTGGAGTGGCCATCATAAGCCCTGACCTCAATCTGATATAACATTTTGTTGGTAGAACTGAAAAAGCGTGTGCGAGCAAGGAATAAAAAGCTGAAATAAATCGTTCTCTCTACTATTATCATGACATTTCACATTCTTAAAATAAAGTAGTGATCCTAACAGACCTAATACAAGGAATGTTTTTTATGATGTCAGGAATTGTGAAAAACTGAGGCACAAATTGATTGACAGACAGTGATGGAAAATTATAGATGGACAGACAGACAGACAAAGACTAGCATTGATGGAAAATGACAGATGATACACAAATTGATAGCTAGACATATATATAGAGACTGTAATGGATAATGATAGATAGACAGATGGGGATGGATAGACAGACAAATTGATACACAAATTGATACACAAATTGATTAATAGATAGACAAATAGACAGTGATGGAAATTTCTAGATGGACAGACAGACAGTGATGGAAAATGACATACAGTTAGGCAGATTCATATATAAATTGTGGTCAAAAGTTGCACAAATGTAGCACTTTAATAGGCACGCATGAATTCAAGCTGTTTAGTGGGTGGGACGGTCAATCTAGCCAAACCTGTCAAATGATCTGAGTGGAGAAGTTGTGCATCTACATCATTCAAATGTCTCCAAAAATACATTTACCTATGCCACTATTGCACTATTTTTGCATTTTCATTGTTTCTTTTGCAGAAAGCCAAGGATTCCCTACATTTTTCAATTCAGGGTACCAAAACAGCAGTGCTACTGCCTTAAAAACGTCAGATTCGCTGGTGAAAAACTCCAAACTGTCTGCCGCTGCACCAGAGTTTGTCCCGAGCTCTTATGCGTCATACCAGGTGAGGTGATCTTTAAAGTCATTCTGAAATCAAAATGGACCCTTATTCATTTCTGAATGCATGTTTCTGGATTTATTGTGCATGATTTCTGAGTTTATATCAGGCATTTGCCACTGTATCTTACAGTAGCAAGAAATATAGTCCCAGTTTTGAGATTTAAAGTCAGAAATGGTGCATGGCTATTCAAAAAATGGAAAATTGTTTTTAATTTTATCTTTTATCAAAATGCAATAACTTGCTTTGACCCTGAAACAACTTTACTTTATGGAAATTATAAATCTTTTAGTAGTTAACATGGTCATTTAATGCTAGGTAATATTAATGTAATAAAGGTTACAGCAAAAATGGCAATCAACGTTCGATTTTAAAGAAGCGTTAGCTTGAGGCACGTGCACTGTAAATGCAACACAAACATAGGGCTGGGCGATTGGACAATGTGAATCATGAGGCTGAATCCAACTTCTTATTCAATGATATTAAATGACAAAACAATTGGGAAATGACAACATCTTGGAGCTTGGAAGTCACCAAAAAATGTAATTGTAGCCCAGGTTTTGAAATTAGCACCACGAGTTGCTACCCGCCAAATGCAGGTTGCCCATTTCATGCAGTTGCGTGTAATTTTTCTAATCTTCTTGCCAATGTGGCGGTGACTTAGATGGGACGCATGACAAGAAATGCTAAAACACAAAGACACACACTTGAAGAAACACTTTATTTATAAAAACAGACAACAGAAAAGCTGTCGATGGCCTTGTCTGATTCGCTGTTTGTTCCGAGGCGTGAAGCACAAGCATGTAAATAGTTCTCTAACTCTTTCTTCTGTATTTCACTCGTCTGAAAACAGTTTGCAAGAATAGTGTCGTCTATGAGAATGCTGCAAATGACCAAAGACATTCTCAGGAAGTGCTCGGAGTTCTCTTTATTTCCTTGGAACAGTTAGAGTTTAACATGCATTGTGAACGCAACTCTGCAGGTTCACAGATAATAATACAAAAGTATCTTCAAGCTAAAATGTATTTAGATTTGTTATCATTATTAGAATAAATTCTTTAGATCTTAATTTGTAAAAGGTATTTTCCACCTGTTGTTGTAGACTGATACTTGTGTGTCAGCAAATGAGACCTCTTTTGATGATGTAATCAAAATCGCAATACATTTTTTTATAAAATAGTGTGAACATATTTCTTGCATATCGCCCAGCAGTTTTCTAGAAATAAAACAATACATTTTACACTTTCAGTAAAGGGGGATAAATAACTGCACAGCTCAAAAAACAAGCTTATTTATTGGCGAATATTTCAGTTAATAAGCTTGCATTTTGAGTTGTGTTCATTATACGAGTCCTTCAAATTTGTATGCAATTCCTTCTACATTTAGTAGGTGTGCATTTACTCAATGTCTTTTCAAAGGAACACGTTCAGTAAGGCATGTAAATATAACTTAAGCAGGCTGTAATCCTTTTGGTTTTGTTAAATAGTTTTAGTTTTACATTTTATGATTTCTTTCTCCAAACAGGATTAGCGCATCATATATTTCCTCTTGATTGCCACACACACACACACACACACACTGTATCTAGACGTTTGATGGCGCAATACCGTTTTTTTTTTTTTGTGTTATTTCCTAAACTAGACCACCAATCATTTTAAATAGCGCAATTGTGTTATCCTGACTTCCTGTCATAAGGTGGACCATTAGGCCACATTGCAAGTGCTAGCTGTCTCACTTTGCTCTGTCAAAAATGAAACGCGTAATATTTAGTCAAATGTACTAGCATGCATGCTCCAGTTTAAATTGGTGTTCTGGTGATATGTTTGTTTGTTCTGCTTCGTGGTAAATTGAATATGTGAAAAAATGAAAATGAAAAATACTTGGTCACATTAAATAAGCAAAATGAGTTGCAAATACTGTTTCATGTTGACTTAAAGTTGAATTCAACACTTATCATGGTATTATTCACCTAAGCCACCCATAAATGTAATGTTAGTTAATAAGATGTGACCAACGTGAAGTGTGCGTCTTTCTACACCTTGTCATACTGATCACTGGTTTGACTGCTTTCATAACACATTCATGATTATTTGACTGTGTCCTCGTGTCCTTTCTTACAGAATGATGTGTATTCTGATGGATCTGAAGGATACTATGCCGAGGCCTCATTGGCTGATTTAGTTCAGGAATTTGTAAGCCATCTGACCACGTCTCCAGGGTCCTTCGAGGTGGAAATCGATTACATCACAGATACGCTGAACAGCTGGGTGACCACAGAAGAGACGTTGAAGGAACTAGTAGAGCTCATCTACACACAGGTGTGCTTGCGTTGATCTAGACAAGTTTATTTTTCACCGATGATAACCTGTCAAAATGCAGAGCACATACTATTTAAAGAAATGGCTCATCCAGAAACGAAAACCTTGTGTATTATTATTCGACCCCATGACATTTAATTTTGACGTCAAACCGTGAAGAGGTATGCCCACAACTCTTACCTACATTGGATATGCCGGTAAAGGTGTTTACATTCAGCGGGAAATTGAGGTAATGGGAAAAAATGTGATGCTTGGATGATCACACATGTTATCAGATTATTAAGCATAATAAAATAATAAAAGAACGTGCATGTAACAATTCTCACTGATTTGCGAAGAATCTTCACATAGCACAATAGTGATCAGGTCTGTTTTGCACACAAACGCACCACAAATGTACTATAAAGACAGTCAATATGACTTGTATGCTACATTCAAAGTCTTCTGAAGGAATATGAAAGCTTTGTTGTTCATGGAAAAATCTTCTCCTCTGCTGCAGCTCTCAAAGCTCATTCAGGTGTGAACAGTTGTTTTGCAATCGCTTACACCCGAATGATATTTTTGCATCAGTGAAGTAAAACACGCCGTGCCATTTTTGCATCAGAATGCTATCAGGTATTAGATTTGAAAGCTTCGATAGAGGGCAAGGTTTTCAGTGAATAATGTCTTAAATTTCAACATCGTATGATGTCAGAAGATGTGAAGAAATACAGTGTTCAAGTCGTATTGATTACTTTTATGGTGCCTGTTTTTTTGTTGTTGTTTTTTTTTTGTACGGTCAAATTAAACAAAAATAACAGGATATGGATTTGGAACAACGTGAGGGTGTTTAAATAATGACTTTTCCGACTGTTTTCATGAGAATTTTCATTTTTGGGTGAACTCTTCCTTTAAGTAACATTGTCAAAACATAATGAAATGGAATAAGCAGTTATCGCAATTATTTGCTTTCCACAGTCAACATCTGTTCCCAATTTCTCCTACACTGGGGCACGGCTCTGTAATCATTTGTCCCATTGCATCAGACTCAGTCCATCCAGCGGGAACTTCCGTCAGCTGCTGCTGCAGAGGTAAAACACCACTGCTATCAGTAAAAAGTAACTCCTAACCAGTAGTGTAGTCTAGGGCATACGCAGGCATACACCATATGCCCACCTATCTTTCTTAGGAGTTTGCATATGCCCACCTAAAATAAGTGATGACACGTATGGCCGGCAGAACAACGAGTAGGCTTTTGCCCCGGAAATGTTTCAATGTACTAACGTGATGCAGCAGCACCGTTGAGTGAATTGTGTTTGTTTATTTTTATTTTTGAAGTGTACAGAGATTCTCTATAAACACACGGAGCTGCCGGAGGCAGGAGCACAACTGATGGCACACACAGGCAAGACAGACAGACAGACTGACTGACTAAGCTGATCCACCAATCAGAACATTCATTTCAGACGTTGGATATAGGAAAAAGCACTTTTTTTTTTTTTTAATGGAAAAAAATATATTTCTTACACATTTTACAGTATGTACTGTATAGAAATGTAAATATATGAATTTTAGAGACCGGGTGCATGTATTGTTTTGGGTGGTGGGGTGTTCCTTCATAAAGTCCTTCCTGAGGACTTCCAAATCCCTAAGAGTGACCAGAAGAATGCCTGCTGTTGTCAATCCACATTAAAAACAATGTTAATATGACATCAAACTTTTACAAATGCATCACTTGAATTGCAATGGAGTGGTTGTATTTTAATAATATAACATTATAATATTACATTATGAAATTGACATTGACCTTTTAAAAAGGTATCATCCGAATCGTGAGGGCGTTTTCATTATTGTAAAATTAGAGATGGAGTTAACTCTCTCATGAACCAAAACAACCCAATTACACCAGAGATGATATTTGATAACTTTGCGCCCTCTGGCCAAAGGCAAAGTGAAACTGTTTAGCACGGATGAATTGGAAATTGTCATCTGTCAGCAGAATCATCTATCAAACTATATGCCCTCTCCCGACTGCACGTTGTCCAAAAATTCATTGTGGATGTGCGCTTGCTTCAGAGAAAAAAGGTGGCGGCATTCATTGACATCGCGGGGCTATCCGGTGTGGGTGATACAGTAGACAGGATGCACGCTTGTTTCATTGCACCAACACATGATGAAGAAATATTCATCAACCGAAAAAAAAAAATCTATCCATGTCTGTCCGTCAATCTATCTTATGTTTGTTAAATATTCCAATATCTGTCTAAAAGAAATTTGCTGACAAATAGCGCTTCCCTGTCTATTATTAGCACTTCCCTGTCTGTCGATTTAAGAGTGCGCTAATAAAATGTGACGTCATCTATAGCAACAAGGTCAACTCTGCCTTACACTTGCATTAAGATTTCCTTAGGAAAACTTGCTCTTAGCTATTTGCTTTTAAGCAGAAGCTCTGAGGAACTCTTTGGAGAACCACTTGTGGTAAGATACAAATCTTTGTGAATACAGGCCCAGGGGAAGCAATATGAATAGGTTTGTAGGCATTCACTGACACCTTGCTCCATTTAATGATCTCATTCAATATGTTTCCCACCTACCTAAACTTTGTCTTTACTTTCAGTTTAATTTGTCTTTAAATTCCATTCTGGTCTGTGTAGGTGTCGCACTGAGTATGAGCAGAGAGATCAGGCTGTGAAAGGAGATGAGACCACACAGAAAAAGTATCATTCATATGTGTTGTTTCTGGGGGAACTTTACCTTAACCTAGAGGTCAGTTCACACAACACATGCTCATTTCAGTCATCACCTCAAAACATGTGAAACGTGATTATTACAGATGTAGCATTTTGTATATTGTTTAGCAAACTGTATCATTTCCTAATAACTGTGATAGTTTCATGTCTTTTAAATCACTCAGCACTCTTTATTTTCAGATATTAAAATTATTTAATCTCAAATGCCCATTTATAGATACAAGTTGCCAAGGGTGTAAAGTAATTGAGTAAAAATACTTCAGTATTATACTTGAGTATTTATTTTATTCGAGTGCAATTTAAACAAAATACTTGTACTTTAAGTTAAATTACATTTCCAAAGAAAACATTTCGCTTTTTACAATTTTATTTAAACTTGAAGATCATTTTCTTTGTCATACTGGACTAAAGCCGCTTTTCACTGCATCCGACAAACAACAGATGACACTAGATGTCAGTCATTTCAAATGGAGTGTCGCTTCGGATACGTTGAAATATTTGTGACTAAACCGTATGTGACCACCCGACTGAATGTGATTTATTTAAAAATTATGAGCACACGTTTTTTGTCCTATACTTTATTCTAAATGCCTGCTACTTTACAGATTGGACAGTTATTAAGTCAAAAATGATCATTCACATTGCAAATATACAAAATCACCAATATTATAACTTTCTTCAAAGCTTATTTTGAATGTATTTATGTCTCAAGAGGCTGGGTGCTCTGACACCGCAGTTCGTGAGTGCCTTCTCCCATGTACAGAGCATTGTGTGATTATGGCAATGTTTTTGCTAAATAAAATGATGTGGTTCATTACACATCTCAGGGCAGTTCCGAGGTGAAACGTCCACTGTGTGGCGCGAAAAGGGAGTGAAATGTTCCTACCGAGTTGATGAGATCTTTAAGGTTAATTGTTAGAGCTGTTGGAAAAATTAGTTTCACCGATGCATCGCGATTCGCACACAAACGATTCTGAATCGATTCTCAAAAGAATCAGAATCGATTCGGAGTTCAGTTTAAATCACGGCAGAGCAGTGGTGCGCGCCAAAGACAGATGTGGAAACAAAGACGCGAGTTAAGTGCATACACTAAAGTCAAGTGCACAAACGTGACTGTTTGCAGACCAGCTGTATCAAACACAACCATTTGTGCCCGAATTAATCTACGATCCCGAAATTCTTTCACAAACCCAAGCGCATTGCAACGGGAGAGTTTAGTCGAGATAAGAAGCCAACAAACAACATGAAAGACGAGCTTGCACCCATAATTGCACTGATTTGGACACAACGGGGGAAAACGCAGAAGAAAATGACGAGGCAGCGGTTCGGGAAATATTGGTGATTGTTTTCAGTTGATTATTTCATGTAATGTTAAAATGTGTCATGGACTACAGTAAAAGTGTTTAGATGTCATAAAATGGCATTGCATGAGAAAGTAAGTGTTTATGAACCGAAAATCTGCTGTTCTACTCGTGATTTGAGTGAAAGGGGATAAAAGTCATTGTTGTTTTAACGCCTCTAGTGTTCATTCCACCAGGAAATTATCGTGTTATGTACAACAGGCCACATAAAAATGATTTAGCAAAAATATGGTTATTGTAACATGATTCTTTAACCAGAATGTTGTCGGAGACAGTAAAAGGCGGCTTAAAAAATCAATAGACTTATACGTCATCCTCTCTCACACAACATCCTCTCTTGATTTCATGCTAGCTAGGAAAAAAGTTAGTTTTCACAAGTACAATTTAATATCAATACTTCCACTCAAGTATGTGTTTGGCTAGGTACTTGGACTTTTATTTGAGTAAAAGTTTCACTCAGTATCCATACTTTTACTTAAGTATAATTTCTGACTATTTTTATACCCCTGCAAGTTGCCTTGTAATAAGCAGGTAATGTACAGTCAGCCGGTCGTTTTTGCCAAATAAACCCCAGCTCAGAACCTGACCTGATACGCTTGAGGAAATGATGTAAGACTAAAGCCTAAACCAATTAAACTCATATATTTGTATTCCTTTGTGTAACCTAATATGCAAACCTCACCAAATCTGATTGTTTTCAAATGGCAATTACTGTTAGACATTAAAGTTAACAATCAAAGTCTCAAAGAACTGTCCGATCTTTAACCCTTTCTTTCACTTTGTAGCTATGTGTTCATTCAGTTTACAAGAACATGAACTACTCCCGTCTTAATTGTTTAAGATGAAAAATATTTGATGTCTTTCAGGTCAAAAGTGGCAAAGGCACACCAGGACGAGCTGTCGTCTTACTGGGAGCTCTAAAGGATCTTTTAAATGCATTGTTCTCACACCCCGACGACCCAAACCTTATCTGTGCTGTCAAATTACTCAAGGTTTGATATTCCTCTTCTTATACAGTAATAGTGACATTCATGTTAAGGAAACTGTTGGTTATTTACAGTAATAAAGAATATTTATTACTCTTTTGATAATGGCTGTATTAAATAAGAGTGAGTACTATGTTTAAACAGATAATCAGTTATCCGGAAAAATCTATGCCGTTTGTTTTTTCATAATTTCTTCATTTCAAAAATGTTTTCGAGCTTGTTTATAATTAAAAGTGTAGCTAAACTAGATCTGGTATTTTATTAGTTTTGGACTCTTTGTCCGTGCCCATTATTGTAAGGAAAGTATAAGAATAGTTTTTTTTTCTGTTCTATAAATAGATTTAAAAAACTATCGGATGATAAATTGGTTATCTGCCTTTCCCACCACCTTAGTTATCAGTAGGGCTGGGTATCGAGACATTTTAGGCACTTACCGAATTGCCACTTAACTATCAAGTATCGAAAAATGTCTTGTCGTTCGGTACCAAATTTTGATACCTAAGGGGTTAATCTCATCTATGTCAGTGATAAGCATGTAGCATGCTAGATGTGCCCAAATCTAAAAGTGCTGGTGATTGGCTGCGTTTAGGCATCAAGGAAAAACACTAGTATCAGAAAATGGTTTGAGTAACATTACTAACACTATATTATTACTAAACCGTAATAATGAGCCTTTAAATGATAATTTTTACAAGCGAGCCACAGCAAAAAGCCGGAATGATTCTGAATGTGTCGGAAAAACCAGCAAGAGACTGTCTGAACATGTAGTTAATTTCTAGAGAGAAATGCACATTCGGGTTGAGCAAACAGGCGATGATCTCGTGATCAATGATGGTCAGAGTCATCACCAATATCTGATGCCTTTGACCATGTCATGATGATATTTGGCTCGTTTTCCCATTAATCTATTAAATTATTATTATTAAGACTATTATTATTATTATCAAATTAATATAACAAATAATTTGCCCGTAGACACAAAGGCACACGTTTGAAGGAAAACTCAGATGTACAGATGACAGAAAAGCCGTATATGTGCATATATGACGCGCTGATACGGAGGCGTGCGGTCTCGTGGCACACGCGCATCTAAGGATCTCACACTTTGTTTCTGCCTTCTGATTTTTATTTTATATGAGTGCTGCAAATGACCTCAGACATCTCAGTTCAGGAGGTGCTTTGGGTTCAGTTCACTTTATTTCCACAGAGCAGTTCATTGTGAACGCAACTCTGCAGCCTGTAAAATAATACAAAATATATAAAATAATACAAAAACACACGTTCACCTCGAACCATGATTTAGATTTCAGTGATTATTATCATCATTATAATTATTATTTTTACATTTCTAATTGTTTTTATGTCTTCATTTGTGTAAATAATTTTCCGCCTGCATGTTCAGACGGATTCTTGCCTGACGGTAAATGGAAAGGTGGCTACGTGTATCTCTATATATATATATACACTACCGTTCAAAAGTTTGGGGTCACTTGTCTGAAATGTTTCTCATGATCTTAAAAATCTTTTGATCTGAAGGTGTATGCTTAAAAGTTTGAAATTAACTTTGTAGACAAAATATTATTCTGCCAAAACATATACATTTATTTAATTACAAATCTAAAATTTCCTAAAAAAAAAAAAAGCTTTTGAAATGGATGACTTGGATCAAAATATGAAGAAAAGAAGCCAATAAGTGCCCAACATAGATGGGAACTCCTTCAATACTGTTTAAAAAGCATCCCGGGGTGATTCCTCAAGAAGTTGGTTGAGAAAATGTCACGAGTACATGTCTGCAAAATCTAGGCAAAGGGTGACTACTTTGAAGATGCTAAAATATTACATAGTTTTGGATTTATTTTGGATTTTTTGGTCACAAAATAATTCCCATATTTCCATTTCTATTATTCCATAGTTTTGCTGACTACTATTATTCTAAAATGTGAAATAAATAAATAAATAAATAAATAAAGAACGAGTAAGTGACCCCAAACTTTTGAACGGTAGTGTATATATATATATAAATATAAATATATTAATATTTATTTATTTATTTGCGGGTTTTTTTTTTCGTTTCGTTTGGAGTGCAATTTGTATTTAGAAAGTTTTTGTTTTTTAAAATACATTTTTTAATTTTCAATGCAAAATTAATGAAGCAAGAATATTCATTAATCCCTCAGCCCGGAGGTTTCTGATATAATTGGATATATATATATATCTATATATATATATCGTGAAGAAGGAGGGAACAAAACGAATTTATTCACACACATTAGATATTTTCCTGGATATCTAAATACCCAACGGGTAGAGAATGCTCGGATGATGTCAGAGAGACGTTCACAACTGTTGTAAAGTCATCTTTCAATAAGTTGAAGAACACATTTTAAATGCACTTATTTTTTCCCAGTTTCATTTGAACTTTTAGTTAAAATAAATAAAAAATAAAGTTAAAAGTTTGAAATTTTAGCTTTATTGTGTAAGCTTAACCCTAACCATGTTTACCGAAAATTATCCCATAGTACCACCTAGCGTCCAACCAGCGGAAATAGCGGTGTTCGTCGATTTCCTGCAAAGTATCGGAAAAATATCGTTTAGGAACCGTTTAAGATCACCAGTGGCAGTAATCCAGATGTATACAAACTACTAGACAACTTTCTCAAAGCATGACACTCTCATAGAGTAATAAGTAAGCACTTGTAATATAATACTGAAACAATGTTAGCGTAACAGTGTAAAACAGAAGTTATATTAGTTGGCTGTTATGTTGTTGACTTTCCTTGCTTTGCTGTACTGTAACAAGCTGAGCGGTTCAATTCTGGAGGACACATGGAAGGAGAAAGGAAAGTCAGACATGAATGAGATTATCAAGAAAATTGAAGAGATTTTGTTGGACGCTAGATGCAGCCGGTGAGTGAATTGGTTAACACTAGATTGGCATTTCCTGTCCCCTGCTAGTTCTGTATCGCTTCTAAGGCAAATATTGTTGAGATCAGGGGTTTGATATGTGTCTGTGTGTTTGTAGAGATGTCAGACAGATGTTGTTGAAACTGGTGGAGTTACGGTCGAGTAACTGGGGGCGAGTTTACACTGCTGCCGTGTCCAGTGACGCTACACCCGACAATGACCCCAACTACTTCATGGTGCGTACATTCAGGAAAATTAAGCAATTTTGATGACACATCGCATATTTCGGAACAAGGTTTTTAAAGTAAAAGAGTTTAGCTTGGCTTGACAACTCTATATATTTTGCATTTGCTTTTTGCTTTTCAGAATGAACCAACATTTTACACAGCAGATGGCACACCTTTCACAGCAGCAGATCCTGGTGAGTACTCTACATCTGCACTGCTTGTATACCACAAGTACAGTGGTTTCAAACCGTATTTGGGCTTTTAAGCCATGCTTAAAAATGCATGAATATCATTGCATATATATATAGTGGAATTTATATAATTATTTCCTATTTGGCCCCATAACAGGAGATAATTATATACATTTTGAAAATATTTTTGTACATTTTGAATATTTCGTTGTATAATCAAGTTCCATATATTAGTGCAAATGGGGAATATGTCATTATGAATCCTGAAAATATCATTTAGGGATGCACCGATAGGAAAGTTTTTGGCTGATACCTATATTAACAAAAAATAATCGTTTTAAAAATGTACAAAAGCTTTTTTTTGTATTTTCTAAAAATAAATGATTCCCATTGAACATTAATTGGATCTATCGAACACATGAAAGAGCAAAATGTTATAGAGAGCCACAATAAAAAATAAATAGATGAAAATATTTAAAAAAAAAAAAAAAAAAAAACTTATATCAGCATGATGATTGATGTTGAAATTTATTTTATTTTTTTAAATTTTTGCATTTTGTTTTTTCCGTTTAAAACAACAGAACCCACATTATATAATTATGCACTTTATATGATGGAGCATTGCACATTTATATTATGCGTATTTTGGGCAATTCCACGGTAATGTCAACCGCATCATGTAATAATTAAAAGGTTTTGGGGTAGCTCAGAAAGTCAAGACGCTGACTACCACACCTGGAGTCGCAAGTTCGAATCCAGGGCGTGCTGAGTGACTCCAGTGAGGCTTGCTAAGCAACCAGTTGATGCAGAGGCCACCTCTAATGTGGTTCTCGCTCTTGGTGGGGGCGCATGGTGAGTTGTGCCTGGATGACGCAGAGAACAGTGTGAAGCCTTCACAAGAGCTAGGTCTCCGCGGTAATGCTCTCAACAAGCCATGTGATAAGATGCGTGGATTGGCGGTCTCAGACACGGAGGCGACTGAGATTTGTCCCCCGCCACCCGGATTGAGCCGAGTCACTATGCCACCACGAGGACTTGGAGCGCATTGGGCAATCCAAATTGGGGAGGAAAAAAAACAGCAACTGCTTTTTAAATTGTATTGTGGTATAATGGATAAGTGATATTGCAGTCCACACCACTAGAGGGCACTGCTTGCTCACACAGCACTGACTGAAGCACTGAAATGCATCCTCTCTTTTTTTAAAAATGCAGCCTTATTAAGGTTTAGTAATTAACCATATTGCGATTTTAATCTTAACTCAATCAATCGTGCAGTCTCAGTAGATACCATACCAATGTCTCAGAAGTCAAAGTGAGTCCCAAGTGTTTGGGATGGTTTCCTCATCATGTAGCCCAAGTGCCACTTTCACAACTGTCACATCTGTAATGCTGGTTTGTCCTCGTTAAGGTGAGAACTAGAAAATAAATATTAAGTAATACATGTTCTTAGGAGTGCAAACCCTTACATTTTTTTGGCTCTTACACAGAATTGTTGAGTTTAACACAGTATGTTGATAATTAATTAGAAATAAACCATCGTATTTTCATATCACGGTTTTTCATTACATGCTTACAACTGACATGCTGATTGGTTTATAATTGTCCGATAAACATCGCTGGCCGGTGCATCCCTAATATAACTGTAAATCTGATTATTATGAATCCTTTATATATGTGTATAAATCCAAATATATAGATGAAAATCTGAATCTATAAGTTACTTCTCCCTCTTGTATGTTTCATTATGGTCATGCGTTTATTTCACGACAGAGTACTCCGAGAAATATCAGGAGATTCTAGACAGAGAAGACTATTTCCCTGACACATATGAAGAGAATGGAAATGAATCGTGAGTATTTTATATTTTTTGGTCCTGTGAGATTTCTACAAGTGCAGAATGTCCAGTTGTCCCAGGGTAAAGGGTTACCTTACCCAAAATTGAAAATTCTGTCTTTATTATGTCACCTTTACGTTGTTCCAAACATGTATAACTGATTTCCGTAAAACAAAAAAGATGTTTAGCATGAATGTTAGGGCCTGACAGCCTCAGTCACCATTCACTTTCATTGTTCGGAAGAAAGATGCAATGGACGTGTGGTGACTGATATGCATACAGCCTAACATCTCCTTTTATGTTTCAGGGAAGAAAGTCAGTTTTTCGTTTTTGGTGAACTGTCCTTTTAAAGAAATTGTTCACCCAAAAATGAAAATTCTCTCATCATTTATTTATCTCATGACATCCCAGATGTGTATGAATTTATTTATTTTTTAGAACACAAAAGAAGATTTTTAAAAGAATGTATTAGCTCTGTAGGTCCACACAATGCAAGTGAATGGTGATCAGACCTTTTTGTAGCTCCAAAAATCACAAAGGAAACATAAAAGTAATCCAAGACTCCTGTGGTTAAATCCATACCTTCAGAAGTGATATACTATGTGTTGGTGAGAAACAGATCAAAATTAAAGTTATTTTTTACTCTAAATCTCCATTTTAACTTTCACTTTCATGTAAAAGTGAAAGTGGAGATTTAGAGAGGAAAAAAATACCTTTTTTTTTTTTTATCTGTTTCTCACCCACTCCTGTTATATTGCTTCTGAAGCTATGGATTCAAACACTGGAGTTTTATGGATTTCTTGAGCTACAAAGCTCTGATCACCATTCATTTGCGTTGCATGGGCCTACAGAGCTGAGTTATTCTTCTAAAAATCTTTGTGTTCTGCAGAAGAAAGCCATGCACATCTGGGATGTAAATTATGACAATGTTCATTTTTGGGTGAATTATCCCTTTAATGATTATGACATGTAATTTAAATGACATTTTAATACAAAACTGAAAATTAATATTTCTCCTATACTTATTAACTTTTCGCTATGTGGCAGTTTTTGCGGTGAGGACGACGAGATGGACCCAGAGATCGAGGAAGCGTTTGAGAGGTTTTGCATGGAATCAGAGACGAAAGGAAAGTAATGAGCGCTGTAGACCGCGAGATCGCCATGTCAACGCCACACCTGACCGCTGGAATGTTTCAGAGTGGGCGGAACCAAAACAAATTTTGCTTGATTTTTGTTTAATTTCTCAATGAGCACTTCCTGGCTAGTGTCACTGGATTGTGTGGCTGGGACTATTTAATGGTAAAACATGACAATTAGCTTGTCCGTCAAGCCATGGAGTCGTCAATAGCCATGGGTTTGGCATTTGGGTTGTGAGGTTCATCATTTTATGCGTGTTCTGATTTGTCAAACATCCAAAAAAAGAGATTTTGCAGTGAGATTTTAATATGAGCCGAAGAATAGCATTATCAAGTGTATGCGTGTGATTTGTTTGCAAACTAACCGCTCAATGTCAAAGAAATTGTAGGAGAATTGAAGTGGGACACGTAATATCAGGTGGCTTTCTCACTCATGAAGGCTTTGCTGTTTCTTGATGCAACTCGGCGAGAACGGCAAAAAAAAGTTTTGAAATGTGTTGTTTTAAGTGTTCTGCCTTTTTCAGATTCTCCTCAAACTCTTTAGAGTTTTATTTTCTTTTTATGCACATGGTAGAGGAAAAGAGGAGCTGCCACTTTCTAGTCATCTTGTTTTGTTGGGGGGGGGGGGGGGGGGGGGTTTCCAAATGCGTGATGTGTGTCAAATAGGCGAGGAAAATCTCTGCACTGTTTTGGGAGTATGCACCGATTCATCACCACTGTGATTTACAGAACTGTTCTGATCACCAACATCTCATGGATCCCCAATAAAGGAATGTTTATTTTAATATAGTTGTAAATATTATTTACTGCATTGTTTGCCTGCAATAAATCTTTATAAAAACAGTGGCCCTTTGTATTTAATCATTATGTTTGTGCTAAAATGCAAAGACTTTTCAGCGTAACTAATTGGTATGAGTTACAGCTATGTTGACACAGAACTGTTTTTTTCTTTCAGTTTGTTTTGTGAAGGTAATGAACTGTTCGATGAGACGCTGTTCTACAATCAGTTAATCCTTTTATGCATGCGGTCACCATTTGGGGACAGTTTAGGTAAAGAAGAGGCAACCTCTTATCCACAGTATTATTGGCTTCTCTACCAAATCAAAAAAATATTTTTCTGTTGTTTTTGTGAAAGCTGACACACTTGTAGACTTAATATACACTCTGATAGACATAAATTTGTATATTTGTCTGGTATTGTCGAAAATATTAGGTTACCGTTACATTTATCAGCGATACCATGGCCTTGAAGAATGGCAGCTTCCAGTGCAAATGCAACCGTATATACATACATGCATACAAACATATACATATAGTGACACAAATAATACATATGATAAAACATGAATAAATAAATATACAATCGAGCATTAATGTTTGAATATAGACAGTTATGTGCAGGTGATGTATTGAAGAAAAGGTATATGTTAAAGAATATAAATGAAATATGGATATAAGTAGGAACGGATGGATTGAATATTGCACATTGTTGTAATGACAAACGGAAAGTATTTGGGGGCAGTTTTAACTGTTCATGAGGTGAATAGCCTGAAGGAAAAAACTGTTCCTGTGCCTGGCTGTTCTGGTGCTCTGTGCTCTGTAGTGCTGGCCAGAGTAACAGTTTGATAAGGAAGTGTGCCCTTTTTGTCACTCTGGATGTGTAGAGTTCTAGCAGGGTGGGTAGGGGGAGTGCCAATAATCATCTCAGCAGACCGAACTAACCTTTGATGTCTTCTGATGTCTGAGTTGTTAGCTGAACCGAACCAGACAGTTATAGAAGTGCAGAGGACAGACTCCATGACTGCTGAGTAGAACTGTATCAGCAGCGCCTGTGGCAGGTTGAACTTCCTCAGTTGTCGAAAGAAGTTCAACCTCTACTGGGCCTTTATAAAAATGGTGTCTATGTGGGTCTCCCACTTCAGGTCGTGTGAGATGGTAGTGCCCAGGAACCTGAATGACTCCACTGCTGCCACAGTGCTGTTCAGAATGGTAAGGCGGGTCGATGCTGGGGTGTTCCTCCTAAAGTCCACTATCATCTCTACTGTTTTAAGTGTGTTCAGCTCTAGGTTTTAAATGCACTAGACGGACAGTTGTTCAACTTCCTTTCTGTATGCAGACTCGTCGTCATCCTGGATGAGGCAGATGACAGTAGTGTCATCTGCAAACTTCAGGAGCTTAACAGAGGGGTCCTAGGCAGTGCGGTCATGTATGTACAGGCAGAATATTAGTGGAGAGAGCGCACATCCCACCAGTGGGGCACCAGTGCTGATTGTACATGTGCTGGAGGTGAATTTCCCCATTCTCACTTACTGGTGATCCACTGACAGATAGAGGCAGGAACAGAGAGCTGGGTTAATTTAGTCCATAGGAGAGCAGAGTTGATGGTGCTAAAAGTCCAACAGCATCCACAATTAGCATCCTTGCATAAGTCCCTGGCCTGTCTAGCTGTTGAAGTATGCAATGTAGTCCCATATTGACTGCATCATCCACAGACCAGTTTGCTCAATGAAAATATTCAATGATGTCCTTTGGGTGGGCCAACGCCAGTCTCTCAAATTACATCATGACCACAGACATCAGAGCGACAGGTCTGAAGTCATTAAGTCCTGTGATTTGGGGTTTCTTTGGCACAGGCATGATGGTGGAGCATTTGAAGCATTTGGGAACTTCGCACTGCTCCAGTGATTGTTTGAAGATCTGTGTGAAGATGGGGGCCAGTTGGTCAGCACATGATTTTAGACAAGTGGGTGAAACACCATCTGGCCCTGTGCTTTTCTTGTCTTCTGTTTCTGAACACACTGACACACATCCTCTACACTGATCTTAAGTGCAGTTTGAGTAGCAGGAGAGGTGAGGAAGAGGTTGCAGGAGGTGTAAATGTTTATGTGCTGTGAAGGTCAGAGCGGGTGTGGGGTGTGAGCTTGTCGTCAGCCAGTTGTTGATTCCCTACAGTGTTGGGGGATGGTGTCTCTTGTAGTTGGTGAAGTCTTTCAGGCCTCTCCACAGTGATGCAGGGTCATTAGCTGAATTTTTATTTTTTTTTCAGCTTTTCAGAATAGATCATTTTATCCCCTCTGATTTCCTTTGCCAGTCTGTTTTTGGCCTGATTATTAAAGATGTGATCCCCAATTCTGTCTGTATATTTAATTAATTCTTTCTATATGATGCAAAATCATATATTTGTTCTCTTATGTATTGGTATTAATGCATTGAGTTCAGAAACAAGTATGCAACTCATCCATATTTGCATGAAGAGCTCTTAAGAGTGGAATTCACAAAGATTAGCCTTTTAGAAATGTCTTTTCACTACAATTGCTTGATCAAATGCAAATTTTCAAGCTTTCACTGATGCTGTTACAGAGGTGGAGTGGCCTGTGCCAGACTCTTGTAGTGTCACATGTGGGCCGTACAGAGAAGTCACTGTTTGCTCTGTAGATGGACATGCTTAATTCATTCTGTCGTCATCATTCTTGGTAGGAGTTCACAGTAGAGTTTATCTGTAGGTCCAGCCAAAGTCGAGCAGAGTTGCAATATCTGCAGCATGAAGGGAACCAGCACAATAACACACATTTACTGAGTAGCCCATCATCAAAATCTGCTACAGCTAAAGATTTAAACTTCTCTGAAGCATCATCAGGTGCTTAGACCACCTTGACAAAAAATCACTAGACACACACAGAGTGGAATCAACTACAGCCGTGACCAAATGTATTGGCAGTGACATACATTTTGTGTTTCACAAAGTTTTCTGCTTCAGTTGTTGTGGTGTTGATTCACATTGTTTCTAGATTATTGTGCAGAGTGATCAGATGCATTTTAAATAATTGCAAAAAGCTTCATTGGCCAAAAAAAAAAGGAACTTTATCACAAAAACCCAAATTTCACTGTTTTCTGGTCCTGGCACAAATGACCAGCTAACATAATTTCACTAATCATATCAGCAGCACCTGGGAAAGTGTGAGCGAGTACTAGTCAGGTGAAATCACTCTATCATTCTGATTGGATTATAAGAGCAGACTGATTGCTATAAAATGAGGGAAGGAGTGCTTCCAATCATCCTGTTCTTGTTAGCAATGGTTACCTCTAAAGAAAGACGTGCAGCCATCATCGCTTTGCATCAAAATGGCCTCACATGCAAGGAAATTGCTGCAAAGAATATTGCACCTGAAAAAAAAAACACTTACCAGATCATCAAGAACTTCAAGGAGAGGTTCAACTGCAGTGAAGAAGGCTTCAGGACGTCTCAGAGTGTCCAGCAAGCGACAGGACTGTCTCCTCCTGAGGAGTCAGCTATGGTATCGTGTCACCACCGGTGCAGAGCTCAATATTGGCAGCAGGTTGGTGTGAGTGCATCTGCACGCACCGTGAGGCGAAGACTTTTGGACAATGGCCTGGTGTCAAGAAGGGCAGCAAAGAAGCCACTTCTCTCCAAGAAAAACATCAAGGACAGACTGAAATTCTGCAGGAAGTACAAGGATTGGACAGCAGAAGACTGGTGCAAAGATATTTTCTCTGAAGCCCCCTTCCGACTGTTTGGGACATCTGGAAAATCAATAGTCCAGAGAAGAAAAGGTGAACACTACCATGAGTCCTGTGTCGTGCCAACAGTGAAGCATCCGGAGACCATCCATGTGTGGCGTTGCTTTTCATCACAGGGAGTGGGCCCTCTCACAATCCTGCCCAAAAACACCACCATGAATAAAGAATGGTATCAAAACGTCCTGCAAGACCAACTTCTCCCAACGATCCAGGAGCAATTTGGTGATGATCGGTGCATTTTCCAGCATGATGGAGCAGCATGTCACAAGGCAAGAGTGATAATGAAGTGGCTCAGAGATCATTACATTGAAATTTTGGATCCGTGGCCAAGCAAATCCCCGGATCTTAATCCCATAGAGAACCTTTGGTCAATCCTCAAAAGGCAAGTGGACAAACAGAAGCAAATCTGTGATCAACTCCGAGCACTAATAAGGCAAGAATGGATCGGCATCAGTCAGGATTTGCCCAGAAGCTGATATCCAGCATGCCAGAGTGAATTGCAGAGGTTATGAAGAACAAGGGCCAACACCGTAAATATTGACTCTTTGCATATATTGAATGTTTTTGCCAATAAAAGCCTTTAAAACTTATGAAACACATCATTGTTTTCCAGTATACCATAGAAACATGGGAAAAAATAATCTACAAATACTGAAGCAGCAAACTTTGCAAAACACAAAATGTATGTCACTGCCAATACTTTTGGCCACGGCTGTAGTAAAGTCCAGAAAGGTGTACAAGTACACTAGAGTAAACATTGTGAAGACTGTTCACAAGCTTTTTACCCACAATCTTGGCACTTTCCTTTGTCATTAGCTGTCAAGTACTGGGAATCACACACAATTCAAATATATACTGTCACTGGATAAGACAAAACAAGGAATACAGATTTGGAGGAAAAGAAAGCCCACCTGCCAATGTCTAAATCAGGGCTGAAGTCTCAGCTTCATGATCTGTTGCCTCTGAAATGTCCCTCTTCTCATCTGCACAGGTATGAACTAACACAACATTCAACTATTGTAATAGTTACAGTAAGCCTCAATTTCTCTCTTTGTCTTTCTGTCTGGGTGAATCTCATGAAACCGGTTAAGAACATGTCTGTATTTTTCACCCCAAAAGTCAAATGTCATGCAAAGTCCAGTAAACATAAACAAGCTACATCAATATTTGGTGTGACCACCTTTGCCATTAAAACAGCCCCAATTCTCCTTGATACCCCTGGACACAGTTTTTCTTGGTTGTTGGCAGATAGGATGTTTCAAGCTTCTTGGAGAATTCACCACCGTTCTTCTATCTATTTCGGCTGTCTCAGTTGCTTCTGCCTCTATATATATATCCCAGACTGACTTGATGTTCAGTGGGGGGCATTGTGGGTACCATGCCGTCTCTTGCAGAGCGCCCTGATCTTCTTTCTAATCTATTCTATTTACAAAAGTAATGTTTGGGAGTCTAAAATGTATTTTACCTAGACACACTAAAGCTGTAAAGATATAAATTACTATCTTAAAACTAAGGTTTTTGTAAAACATCTTTGTGTGTGTGTGTGTGTGTGTGTGTGTGTGTGTGATTACCAGCGTGCAGAGGGATCTTTGTTTGTAAAGTGGATGTGCTTCTCCTACCCAAGTTGGTGTTGTTGCTTCCAGGTTGCTATGTGCTCACATTATCACATAGTCTCCATTAATTTTTCTCTCAAATCTAAACTCATTTTATCTAATAGAATTTTTCTCTTTATTTAACAATGATTTTTTTATTTTTTTTATTTCCAATTTTAAGTTTAGCTTAACAGAGGCTTGTGTCCAGCGTACAACTGTTGGTGTGTGTTATAATACAGTCTCTTCTGTTAAAGTCTTACTGTTGTGTTTCCAGCAGGTAGCAGTGTGTGATTGTGTCTGTAGTTCAGGAGGTGTCCGACGGGACCGCTGAGGTCTTGTTGGATGGAGTGAGGGCGCTAATGATGTGGAAATCTGACATACACACCTGCACAGGTACAGCATGTACTGTATGTATTTCATTAACTGTAAAGCTGTACACCTCACCATTGGGGCTAATATGTTATTCCTGATTAAGGGTGGGTAACATAGAGATTTTCCCATCTATATTTGTTTTCTTGGCCTGTAGTGTCTTGGCCAGTTCGAGGGAATTAAAAAAAGTTGTCAGTGGTGATGTTCCTCCCCTTCCCTAGGTAAGGCTCAACCATTTTCAGCACCACACTGTCTCCGAGTCGCTGACCTGGCCTACGTGTCTCGTCTTTGCCCAGATATGGTGCACCGTTCACCAGCGAGCTAAACTTTATTCCGAATTTATCAGGTTTGCTCGCTATATACTGGATGAAGCTGGAACTTGTTTTTCTTTGGGAAGAGCTGCTCATCAACAGTTATGTCGGCACCAGACTTGTAGCTAGAGATGCCGTTCTGGACGAATTTCTACCAAACCTCGGTCACCAGGGCAAACTTGTTCTCTTGCAGGCATGTGCGTCTGGTCTCCTTTTTTATCAAAACGCAGGAATCGCATTATTTCCTGGAATCTGATTCGGGACATGGTCTCCTTGAAAAATGCATAGCTCCAGTCGGCTGACCAAAAGCTCACCAAGTCCATGCCTTTTTCACACTGTGCGGCAAGAATGTAGATGTTAGTTCGAAAGGGCGGAGTTTGAGAGAACCACACCCTCAACACATTTGTCTATTGCATTCTGTCTTTTTTATATTTCAAAATAAAACAGTACATCAGTACATTTCTCCTACATCTGGCAAAATGTCCAAACTTTTGACTGGTAGTGTATATGATGCCCATGTGTGTTTTTACTTTAATACAAATAAATCAGTTTTGTTGGAGAACAGCCGTGTCCTGCGTTCCACAGGAAAGTCTTTGTGCTGTGAGCATTCTTCTGATCACTCTGAGCTCAAACTCTGCAGAAGACATCTAAAGCATACAGGACATTAACACACTCCTATCAGAGAGACCATAGACTGTCTTAATGGAGGCCCGTGTGCATATACTGAAATACAAACAGGTTTATTATTAGGGGATACTAAAAAGAGGAAAAAGTATCACTAAATTCCACCAGAAAAATCCATTCATACCATCCTCAAGGGATTAAAAATAAAAAATCAGCTATTTCTGGAATTAGTCAGGGTAGATGCCAGATTTAATTTGACACAAATGATTATTATTATTATTATTATCATTTTGGAAAGTGCTAACGAACACAAAATACAACTCTGAATGGAATATACTTTTATCCCTCACAGCCTCATTTGCATCAAATAAAAGGAATGATTCACCCAAAAATGATGATTCTGTCATTATTTACTGGCCTTAATGTCCTTCCAAACCCCATATGCTGTTATTTTTTTCCATGGAACACAAAAGAACTTTTGAAGAACCTTCACGCAGCTCCAATCACGAGCCATAAAAGTATGACTCCATATGACTCGACAATATATTCCAAGTCTTCGGATACAATTGTGTAGTTTTGTGTGGGAAAAAAAGACCAAAAGTCGCTATTTACTCTCAAACTTGCTCTCTGCTGTGGCTCTCAAATCTTTTTCCCATCACGCATATTCAAACGGATGTGTTGTGTTCACTTAAGACAAGTGTAAAACCGATGGAGATTTGGTGTCGATGACGTCAAACCAGCTGTGTCGGCTGTAGTCACAATTGTCTTTGTATGGAAGAGAACTCAAAAATTCTCAGTCAATAATGACAAAATGTTAATATTTTTGGGGTGACCATTCCTTAAAATATAGGACCTACCCTGACACACGATTGTCTTCAACATTCTCACAGTTGAGTGGCATTTTACACGTTTTTTTTTAATGATCAAACTTGACGTATGGTTTTAATTTAATGCATTTATTAAATTATTGAATTTCTGTTTGCCCCAAACATTTCTCTCACTCATTGCTTTAACTTCAGCTGGTCAAAAGTTTAAGGCTTGTAAGGGGAAGAAAAAAAAACCTTTGGCCAGAGATTTAGTCATCAGTTCTCCCTGTACTCTCGGTCACACTCATGGAAGAAATCCACAAAACAACAAATAACTTTGTTATAGTACTTCTATTAGGAAGACTTGCAGACGAGTGAGATTTAAGATGACATTTATTTGATGAATATAAAACAGAAAAGTAATGTCTCTCTTTGGCGTTGGCCCCGTCTGGCGGTCCGAAGAAGTTGTACTCGGAACCATCATATCCTGCCGTAGATAGGAGGCAGGGGCGAGGAGCCTACACCCGTGCAGGATGGGACTCAACAGGTGGTGGTGGGGTGGAGGAGGTTGCGTGTTAGCACACTGAATCAACAATGTGATAGATTGTGAGCAGACTTATAAAGCAGCGGCTTACATGTGATTGGATGGGAATTACCCCGCTAATTGGGCGATGATGTACAGCTGCTAGTCTTCCCGCTAGAAATACTCTACGCTTACATTTCCAGCACATATCATAATTATGGTAAGTATAATTTATTTGCTTTAACAGTGATATTTGTGAAAGGCTTCTCTTTCTAATTAGAAGTCTGACCTTTTAGTGATGCTCATCCGCACACCTTTGTGTCTGGCTGCAACAAACCTGTAGTGATATTTGTAAGTTATTAATAAGGAAGGTATTTGCACAGCTGTCTGTGCAGGTTCAGCACTCTATTCATAGTACGTACATAGGTTTTTTTGTGCTGAAATAGCATGCACAAAAGTGCTGCGGCTCATCTCTTGCCTCTAAAACTTAAAACAAAAGACACAAGTAGTAATCTGTTCTTGTCTAATATATTGCCGTGTTGGACTAATGAAATTTCTCCTGTGTGACTTCAAAGTCATGAATCGAAAGAGAGCCAATTCTTAAATTCTGAATTTTGCCCAACCCTAGATTATTCTTGATATGCTGATATACGTGGCTGTCCAAACTATGAGCATCTGGTTTTGAGAAGATCATAAAACTGACTCCAGATCGGGGTTGTGATGCTTGATAATGAAACCCTGGTCACACCTCTTCCTTATTAAAGCAATGGAAACATTTATTTTCTCTGAGTGTAATTGTGAAGCTCAACAGTCTCAGAACTACTGTCCGCTTGTGCACACACACACACACACCTGCCTGCTTGGTGAGCACAGAAATCTTGTTTTTATTATGACTAAAATGAGCATCTTATGATGCTTCGGGCTGTTTATGCCTTTATTTTAAGACTCTTTGATGATCTTAACACTTGTGTTGCTTAAGGACAGTCAATATCTGTGAGTTGTAAATTGGTCTTGACTTATGGTTAGCAGATATTGTATGTCTCTGTATCTAGTGATGATATATTTGCTTTTTAAAGAGGCAGTAATTATGGTTTTTCACACTTGTGTGGCTCAGTGTCAAGAGTGAATGTAAAAATGTGACTAGTGTCAAGGCGGATGCTTAAAAGTGTGAACATGAACAACATTTTCACAGATGTCTTTTTTTTCTTTGTTTTGCATAGAGAACTGATACTGTGAACTAAATTGGAGTATAGTTGATATCATATCAGTGTTCACTGATTAAATGTTCCTACATGGCCCCAATTTGCTCAATACAATTTTTTGTTTGTTTTTTTTTCCCCCATAATTGAGAAGTGTTGTGAAATTAGTGGTGCTTAAATGTGCAAAATTCAGCACCACAACACTAGGATGTAATTGCTCTCGACTCATTTGTGGAAAGTGGTTCCATATGTTTGAAATATGTTTTCTCATCTTAAAATTACTATGTAATCTTAACACATACACCTTGTGAGAGAGGTTTGGGTAAACCTAACAAAATTAGACACGTGAAGGTAACTCAAATCGTATTCATTTACATTTACATGCTATCTAGTGGCATTGAATGTTAGCATGCTAAATACATGCTAGTGGAAAGCACTAGAGCGTATAGCTTAGCAACTATCCTTTGATTAGCAAAGCAATTGCTCGACGGATTAAGCCATCAATATCATGTGCCACATGTAAATCCTCATTGTAATCTCAAGCTGCTCTCTTCACCATAATGGTAACCCCCAAAACGCCAGCATAATAATGTCAACTCTTCACAATATTAAAGGGGAAGTTCACCCAAAAATAAAAATTCTCTCATCATTTACTCACCCTCATGCCATCCCATATATGTATGACCTTCTTTCTTCTGCAGAACACAAATTAAGATTTTTAGAAAATCTCCGCTCTGTAGGTCCATACAATGCAAGTGAATGGTGACCAGAACTTTGTAGCTCCAAAAATCACATAAAGGAAACATAAAAGTAATTCATAAGACTCCAGTGGTTTAATCAATGTCTTCAGCAGCAATATAATAGGTGTGGGTGAGAAACAGATCAATATTTAATTAAGTTTTTCTCTAAATCTACACTTTCACATCTGAAAGTCACATGTGGTGCTTTTTTTTTGTTTCACTTTCATATCTGAAAGTGGAGATTTAGAGTAAAAAAGGACTTTGTTTCTCACCCACACCAATTATATTTCTTCTGAAGACATTGATTTCACCACTGGAGTCTTATGGATTACGTTTATGTTTCCTTTATGTGATTTTTGGAGCTAGAAATGTCTGGTCACCATTCACTTACAGAGCTGTGATATTTTTCTAAAAATCTTAATTTGTGTTCTGCAGAAGAAAGCAGGTCATACACATCTGGGATGGCATGAGGGTGAGTAAAATGATGAGAGAATTTTTATTTTTGGGTGAACTTCCCCTTTAATGTTGTCCTAACACATGGATTACACTTTTATTCACTGAAAAAACTCAGTTCACTTGCTTGCATGCATTTTATGATGTTTGCTGTACACACCTCACACTTTCTTGCAAACTTCAAATTCACCCCTTTGTGATGCTTTCTGCAACACTGCGTAAGCAAAAAATCCCCAAGACTAAGAATAGCAATAGTGATAACAAAAACTTTCACTTTTTAAGCAAAGTAAAAAAAAGAAAAAGACCTGCCTTATTTATATATTTTTAATTCATGATGATTTTACTTCTTTTCAGGGCACTCGGAGTCATATAAAAGCCCTGATGCTCACTTTAAATCATTGGATGGTCAAAATACGTTTTTCCACCCTAGTCTGAATAATACATTTAACAGCACACCAAGTGATAACCAGAATCCAGTGTTGATGCCCAAGCCAGGGAATCTCAAACCTTTGGACATGCAGAGAGACACGCCTCTCCCTAAACCACTTATGGTCAAACCTAACTTCACCGTCAACTCTATGGAGAATAGAGTTAAACCTCCCTTTTCTGACAAGTCTCAGTGGAGGTCCAACTTGAGAGTTGATGCTTCTGGAGTGACACTGCCCAGTCATATTGCCCAAATCAGTACAGCCCTGCAGACGTTGGGTCATAAAGGACTACAAGAACACAACAACACAGATACACAAGCCCGTACTGGCTTCACGGGACCTTCGAACATCCGTTCAGAAGGAAAAAGAGACTTTAGTAGCATTGACGTGGGCTCAGATAGAAACAGACCCCTGAGTCCTCCAAATCTGAAGCCCGGTTTAACAAAAGATATCAATGTTTCACCACTGTCCGAACAGCACAACTGTGCTTTGCCAAAGAAGAAGCCTCTCCCCAATGTGTTTGCTTTAGGAATGTGTCCTGCTAAACCACAGCGACCCCCATATGTTAACCTTGCCATGTTCAGAGGAAACGGTAGGTCATTATCATAATTTGTGATGAAACTTATTTAATCTGCATGTGTTTTATATTCCTATTCAGTACGGAGGAGTCAATTACCATTGAACGTTTTGAAGAATGTGTGTGTATTCCCCCAAAATACAGTGACCCCCAAAACTACTGTTTTATTAGTTTTTTATACCGGAAGCGCTCTATTTTCATGACATGAATGTGCATTTTTCCATTCAATGCGGATGGGAGACCAGACTAAATGTATAGTTCACCAAAAATGAAAATTCAGTCATTATTTACTCACCCCTGTGCTGTAATAACCCCATATGACTTTCTTTTTCTTAATACAAAGGGAGAAATTGTGGGAAAAAATGTGTGCTCAATGATGTCATACATTGGCAGTATGTGACTACCTCTTCAAGATTCAAAAGTGTCATTGAGAAGTCTAATAATATATTGCATGTGTTTAGCATGCTAACGTTCTCATGATTATTCTGAAAGCATACAATAAGGTTTGGTGAGAAACAAACTGAAAATCTAATGTGTTGACCGACCGTTGATCTCCTCTGTGCATTCATGAGACCGCACGAGAGCAACAGTACGCTGCTCCTTCACACAAGAAGGGGCGTTTCATAGAAAACCCGCTCTGTTTTAAAACAGGTCCGCCACAGGGATGGTGAAAACAGAACAGAACACAGCTGCGTACAAACCAGAATTTACTAAACATTTACATTTTTGGGTGAACTATCTGTTTAAGAAAAAGTCACATGGGGTTATTGCAAAACAGGGGTGAGAAAAAAATGACTGAATTTTCATTACTGAGTGAACTATCCCTTCAAAAACCGATTCTTATTAGTGAATCTATTACTATCATGTCCAACTCAAAATGAACCAACAACTGTTACTGCAACATGTATGTGTGTGTGTATATATATGCACACACACACACATACATACATATATATATATATATATATATATATATATATATATATATATATATATACACATATGTGTGTGTGTGTGTGTGTGTGTGTGAAAGCATACAAAGCATGTAATCTATACGACTAGTGATTCGATCAGTTTGGGTGAGAACAGATTCAAATGTAACTGCCTTTTCACAGTTTTTAACTTTATGCTGCCTTCATGTCCCATTTGGACTTAAGTCCAAATACAAAATATCAAACCAAGTGGCATTTATTTTAAATAAAGATGGCACACGCACACTTTTCAAGCTAAATATTTCACAAGAGGTTCTTTATGTTTTAAGGAATAGTTCACCAGAAATGATCATTCTCTCATTGTTTACTCAAACACATATGACTGTGTTTCTCCTGCAGAACACAAACAATTATATTTTGAAGCTACGTTGTCCAAAACATTCAAGCTTCAAAATGGACATGAAGGCAGCATAAAGTTACAAATAGTGAAAAGGTAGTTAGAAGAAAGAAAGTCATACAAGTTTGAGAGTAAAGGATGAGAAAATTATCATATTTGGGTGAATTATTCCTTTAAAATATTCAGCAATACTGTACAAAATAGATACATCAAATGATTTGGAGAATTACAAGACCTTTCAAGAAGTGTTATGGATCATATATTACTCTAAAAAAATAAAAAGGAGAAAAAAATAATTAAGAAATTAGATTTGAAAAAAAGAAAACTAAGCCTGTTTTTAGGACCATTCAGATTTTTTTGTGATAGCTCTCATTGTTTGAAATTTGTCATTTAACGATATATTGCAATGACATTAATTTTTAAGTGTGGATTATTGGTAACACTACAATATGGTGCATTAATATGCATTAATTCATGCTTAAATAATGCACAGATAATATTGAGTGAATGTATGACTCATGATTAACTAAGCCATTCATTAATGATTGATATCATTGTCTGATTGATATATTAACTCATATATGAATTGCTATTAATTAAATGTGTATTCGTGGATTAATCCCCTAACAACTTATTATATGATCTAATAGTGTTTATTAATGTGTGAATTACCACAATGACCCAAAGCCATGTATTTGAACTTCCACCCAATACGGGTGCAATAATATGCATTAATACATGCTTAATTACTGCATTATTACTGCAAATTCATGTGTTAATTACAACAATAAAAAAAGAGATATACAAAATATCACATATGTATTTATATGTGATATTTTGTATATCTCTTTTTTTATCTCTGCATCCCACTGTTTTTTATTTTCTTCAGTGAGGCAATGTTTTTGGAAACTGATGTTAAATAAACAGCTTTTATAAAGTCCAATGATGGTCATTAATGATAAATGAGATCTCAAGTCATGACTTTTTAGGCAGTTCTTTGGCTGTTTCAGCCGTTTTAATGAATTATTAACTAATGATTTGCAAAGATATCATTATATTATGACTTTACTTGTTGAGGCACATGACTATTAACTCATCATTAAGTAATTGTTGTAATTAACACACAAATTTGCAGTAAAAATCCAGTAATTAAGCATGTATTAATGCATATTAGTGTACCTGTAATGGGTGGAAGTTCAAATACATGGCTTCAGCTCATTGTGGTAATTAACACATTAATAAACACTATTAGTTCATATATTAAGTTGTTAGGGAATTAATCCACGATGACACATTTAATTAATAGCAATTCATACATGACTTAATAAATCAATCATACATACTCTTTATTAGTTGCTGATGTGGCAATCATTAATGAATGGCGTAGTTAATCATGAGTAATACATTAACTCAGTATTATCTGAGCATTAGTTAATCATGAGTCACACATTATCTCAGTATTATCTGTGCATTAGTTAATCATGAGTCATACATTTACTCAGTATTATCTGAGCATTAGTTAATCATGAGTAATACATTAACTCAATATTATCTGTGCATTAGTTAATCGTGAGTCATACATTAACTCAATATTATCTGAGCATTAGTTAATCATGAGTCATACATTTACTCAGTATTATCTGAGCATTAGTTAATCATGAGTAATACATTAACTCAATATTATCTGTGCATTAGTTAATCACGAGTCACACATTAACTCACTATTATCTGTGCATTAGTTAATCGTGAGTCATACATTAACTCAGTATTATCTGTGCATTAGTTAATCATGAGTCATACTTTAACTCAGTATTATCTGAGCATTAGTTAATCATGTGTCATACATTAACTCAGTATTATCTGAGCATTAGTTAATCGTGAGTCATACTTTAACTCAGTATTATCTGAGCATTAGTTAATCATGAGTCATACATTAACTCAGTATTATCTGTGCATTAGTTAATCATGAGTAATAGATTAACTCAGTATTATCTGTGCATTAGTTAATCATGAGTCATACATTAACTCAGTATTATCTGAGCATTAGTTAATCATGAGTAATACATTAACTCAGTATTATCTGTGCATTAGTTAATCATGAGTAATAGATTAACTCAGTATTATCTGTGCATTAGTTAATCGTGAGTCATACATTAACTCAGTATTATCTGTGCATTAGTTAATCATGAGTAATAGATTAACTCAGTATTATCTGTGCATTAGTTAATCATGAGTAATAGATTAACTCAGTATTATCTGAGCATTAGTTAATCATGAGTCATACATTAACTCAGTATTATCTGTGCATTAGTTAATCATGAGTAATAGATTAACTCAGTATTATCTGTGCATTAGTTAATCATGAGTCATACATTAACTCAGTATTATCTGAGCATTAGTTAATCATGAGTCATACATTAACTCAGTATTATCTGTGCATTAGTTAATCATGAGTAATAGATTAACTCAGTATTATCTGTGCATTAGTTAATCGTGAGTCATACATTAACTCAGTATTATCTGTGCATTAGTTAATCATGAGTCATACTTTAACTCAGTATTATCTGAGCATTAGTTAATCATGTGTCATACATTAACTCAGTATTATCTGAGCATTAGTTAATCGTGAGTCATACTTTAACTCAGTATTATCTGAGCATTAGTTAATCATGAGTCATACATTAACTCAGTATTATCTGTGCATTAGTTAATCATGAGTAATAGATTAACTCAGTATTATCTGTGCATTAGTTAATCATGAGTCATACATTAACTCAGTATTATCTGAGCATTAGTTAATCGTGAGTCATACTTTAACTCAGTATTATCTGAGCATTAGTTAATCATGAGTCATACATTAACTCAGTATTATCTGTGCATTAGTTAATCATGAGTAATAGATTAACTCAGTATTATCTGTGCATTAGTTAATCATGAGTCATACATTAACTCAGTATTATCTGTGCATTAGTTAATCATGAGTAATAGATTAACTCAGTATTATCTGTGCATTAGTTAATCATGAGTCATACATTAACTCAGTATTATCTGAGCATTAGTTAATCATGAGTAATACATTAACTCACTATTATCTGTGCATTAGTTAATCGTGAGTAATACATTAACTCAGTATTATCTGAGCATTAGTTAATCGTGAGTCATACATTAACTCAGTATTATCTGTGCATTAGTTAATCGTGAGTCATACATTAACTCAGTATTATCTGTGCATTAGTTAATCGTGAGTCATACATTAACTCAGTATTATCTGTGCATTAGTTAATCATGAGTCATACATTAACTCAGTATTATCTGTGCATTAGTTAATCGTGAGTAACACATTAACTCAGTATTATCTGAGCATTAGTTAATCGTGAGTCATACATTAACTCAGTATTATCTGTGCATTAGTTAATCGTGAGTCATACATTAACTCAATATTATCTGTGCATTAGTTAATCATGAGTCACACATTAACTCAGTATTATCTGTGCATTAGTTAATCATGAGTCATACATTAACTCAGTATTATCTGTGCATTAGTTAATCGTGAGTAACACATTAACTCACTATTATCTGTGCATTAGTTAATCGTGAGTCATACATTAACTCAGTATTATCTGAGCATTAGTTAATCGTGAGTCATACATTAACTCAGTATTATCTGTGCATTAGTTAATCGTGAGTAATACATTAACTCACTATTATCTGTGCATTAGTTAATCGTGAGTCATACATTAACTCAGTATTATCTGTGCATTAGTTAATCGTGAGTCATACATTAACTCAGTATTATCTGAGCATTAGTTAATCATGAGTAATACATTAACTCAATATTATCTGTGCATTAGTTAATGACGAGTCACACATTAACTCACTATTATCTGTGCATTAGTTAATCATGAGTAATACATTAACTCACTATTATCTGTGCATTAGTTAATCGTGAGTCATACATTAACTCAATATTATCTGAGCATTAGTTAATCATGAGTCATACATTAACTCAGTATTATCTGTGCATTAGTTAATCATGAGTCATACATTAACTCAGTATTATCTGAGCATTAGTTAATCATGAGTAATACATTAACTCAATATTATCTGTGCATTAGTTAATGACGAGTCACACATTAACTCACTATTATCTGTGCATTAGTTAATCATGAGTAATACATTAACTCACTATTATCTGTGCATTAGTTAATCGTGAGTAATACATTAACTCACTATTATCTGTGCATTAGTTAATCGTGAGTCATACATTAACTCAATATTATCTGAGCATTAGTTAATCATGAGTCATACATTAACTCAGTATTATCTGTGCATTAGTTAATCATGAGTAATACATTAACTCAATATTATCTGTGCATTAGTTAATCGTGAGTCATACATTAACTCAATATTATCTGAGCATTAGTTAATCATGAGTCATACATTAACTCAGTATTATCTGTGCATTAGTTAATCATGAGTCATACATTAACTCAGTATTATCTGTGCATTAGTTAATCATGAGTCATACATTAACTCAGTATTATCTGAGCATTAGTTAATCATGAGTAATACATTAACTCAGTATTATCTGTGCATTAGTTAATCGTGAGTCATACATTAACTCAATATTATCTGAGCATTAGTTAATCATGAGTCATACATTAACTCAGTATTATCTGTGCATTAGTTAATCATGAGTCATACATTAACTCAGTATTATCTGAGCATTAGTTAATCGTGAGTCATACATTAACTCAATATTATCTGAGCATTAGTTAATCATGAGTCATACATTAACTCAGTATTATCTGTGCATTAGTTAATCGTGAGTAATACATTAACTCAATATTATCTGTGCATTAGTTAATCGTGAGTCATACATTAACTCAGTATTATCTGTGCATTAGTTAATCGTGAGTAACACATTAACTCAGTATTATCTGTGCATTAGTTAATCGTGAGTCATACATTAACTCAGTATTATCTGAGCATTAGTTAATCATGAGTAATACATTAACTCAATATTATCTGTGCATTAGTTAATGACGAGTCACACATTAACTCACTATTATCTGTGCATTAGTTAATCATGAGTAATACATTAACTCACTATTATCTGTGCATTAGTTAATCGTGAGTCATACATTAACTCAATATTATCTGAGCATTAGTTAATCATGAGTCATACATTAACTCAGTATTATCTGTGCATTAGTTAATCATGAGTAATACATTAACTCAATATTATCTGTGCATTAGTTAATCGTGAGTCATACATTAACTCAATATTATCTGAGCATTAGTTAATCATGAGTCATACATTAACTCAGTATTATCTGTGCATTAGTTAATCGTGAGTCATACATTAACTCAATATTATCTGTGCATTAGTTAATCGTGAGTCATACATTAACTCAGTATTATCTGTGCATTAGATAATCATGAGTAATACATTAACTCAATATTATCTGTGCATTAGTTAATCATGAGTCATACATTAACTCAATATTATCTGTGCATTAGTTAATCATGAGTCATACATTAACTCAGTATTATCTGTGCATTAGTTAATCGTGAGTCATACATTAACTCAGTATTATCTGTGCATTAGTTAATCGTGAGTAACACATTAACTCAGTATTATCTGAGCATTAGTTAATCGTGAGTCATACATTAACTCAGTATTATCTGTGCATTAGTTAATCGTGAGTCATACATTAACTCAATATTATCTGTGCATTAGTTAATCATGAGTCACACATTAACTCAGTATTATCTGTGCATTAGTTAATCATGAGTCATACATTAACTCAGTATTATCTGTGCATTAGTTAATCGTGAGTAACACATTAACTCACTATTATCTGTGCATTAGTTAATCGTGAGTCATACATTAACTCAGTATTATCTGAGCATTAGTTAATCATGAGTCATACATTAACTCAGTATTATCTGTGCATTAGTTAATCGTGAGTAATACATTAACTCACTATTATCTGTGCATTAGTTAATCGTGAGTCATACATTAACTCAGTATTATCTGTGCATTAGTTAATCGTGAGTCATACATTAACTCAGTATTATCTGAGCATTAGTTAATCATGAGTAATACATTAACTCAATATTATCTGTGCATTAGTTAATGACGAGTCACACATTAACTCACTATTATCTGTGCATTAGTTAATCATGAGTAATACATTAACTCACTATTATCTGTGCATTAGTTAATCGTGAGTCATACATTAACTCAATATTATCTGAGCATTAGTTAATCATGAGTCATACATTAACTCAGTATTATCTGTGCATTAGTTAATCATGAGTAATACATTAACTCAATATTATCTGTGCATTAGTTAATCGTGAGTAATACATTAACTCAATATTATCTGTGCATTAGTTAATCGTGAGTAATACATTAACTCAATATTATCTGTGCATTAGTTAATCGTGAGTCATACATTAACTCAATATTATCTGAGCATTAGTTAATCATGAGTCATACATTAACTCAGTATTATCTGTGCATTAGTTAATCGTGAGTCATACATTAACTCAGTATTATCTGTGCATTAGTTAATCGTGAGTCATACATTAACTCAATATTATCTGAGCATTAGTTAATCATGAGTCATACATTAACTCAGTATTATCTGTGCATTAGTTAATCATGAGTCATACATTAACTCAGTATTATCTGTGCATTAGTTAATCATGAGTCATACATTAACTCAGTATTATCTGTGCATTAGTTAATCATGAGTCATACATTAACTCAGTATTATCTGTGCATTAGTTAATCATGAGTCATACATTAACTCAGTATTATCTGAGCATTAGTTAATCATGAGTAATACATTAACTCAGTATTATCTGTGCATTAGTTAATCGTGAGTCATACATTAACTCAATATTATCTGAGCATTAGTTAATCATGAGTCATACATTAACTCAGTATTATCTGTGCATTAGTTAATCATGAGTCATACATTAACTCAGTATTATCTGAGCATTAGTTAATCGTGAGTCATACATTAACTCAATATTATCTGAGCATTAGTTAATCATGAGTCATACATTAACTCAGTATTATCTGTGCATTAGTTAATCATGAGTAATACATTAACTCAATATTATCTGTGCATTAGTTAATCGTGAGTCATACATTAACTCAGTATTATCTGTGCATTAGTTAATCGTGAGTAACACATTAACTCAGTATTATCTGTGCATTAGTTAATCGTGAGTCATACATTAACTCAGTATTATCTGAGCATTAGCTAATCATGAGTAATACATTAACTCAATATTATCTGTGCATTAGTTAATGACGAGTCACACATTAACTCACTATTATCTGTGCATTAGTTAATCATGAGTAATACATTAACTCACTATTATCTGTGCATTAGTTAATCGTGAGTCATACATTAACTCAATATTATCTGAGCATTAGTTAATCATGAGTCATACATTAACTCAGTATTATCTGTGCATTAGTTAATCATGAGTCATACATTAACTCAATATTATCTGTGCATTAGTTAATCGTGAGTCATACATTAACTCAATATTATCTGAGCATTAGTTAATCATGAGTCATACATTAACTCAGTATTATCTGTGCATTAGTTAATCGTGAGTCATACATTAACTCAATATTATCTGTGCATTAGTTAATCGTGAGTCATACATTAACTCAGTATTATCTGTGCATTAGTTAATCATGAGTAATACATTAACTCAATATTATCTGTGCATTAGTTAATCATGAGTAATACATTAACTCAATATTATCTGTGCATTAGTTAATCATGAGTAATACATTAACTCAATATTATCTGTGCATTAGTTAATCATGAGTCATACATTAACTCAGTATTATCTGAGCATTAGTTAATCATGAGTAATACATTAACTCAATATTATCTGTGCATTAGTTAATCACGAGTCACACATTAACTCACTATTATCTGTGCATTAGTTAATCATGAGTAATACATTAACTCAGTATTATCTGTGCATTAGTTAATCGTGAGTCATACATTAACTCAGTATTATCTGTGCATTAGTTAATCGTGAGTCATACATTAACTCAATATTATCTGAGCATTAGTTAATCATGAGTCATACATTAACTCAGTATTATCTGTGCATTAGTTAATCGTGAGTAATACATTAACTCAGTATTATCTGAGCATTAGTTAATCGTGAGTCATACATTAACTCAGTATTATCTGAGCATTAGTTAATCATGTGTCATACATTAACTCACTATTATCTGTGCATTAGTTAATCATGAGTCATACATTAACTCAGTATTATCTGAGCATTAGTTAATCATGAGTCATACATTAACTCAGTATTATCTGAGCATTAGTTAATCATGAGTAATACATTAACTCACTATTATCTGTGCATTAGTTAATCACGAGTCACACATTAACTCACTATTATCTGTGCATTAGTTAATCGTGAGTAATACATTAACTCACTATTATCTGTGCATTAGTTAATCATGAGTAATACATTAACTCAGTATTATCTGAGCATTAGTTAATCATGAGTCATACATTAACTCAGTATTATCTGTGCATTAGTTAATCGTGAGTCATACATTAACTCAATATTATCTGAGCATTAGTTAATCATGAGTCATACATTAACTCAGTATTATCTGTGCATTAGTTAATCATGAGTAATACATTAACTCAATATTATCTGTGCATTAGTTAATCATGAGTCATACATTAACTCAGTATTATCTGAGCATTAGTTAATCGTGAGTCATACATTAACTCAATATTATCTGAGCATTAGTTAATCATGAGTAATACATTAACTCACTATTATCTGTGCATTAGTTAATCATGAGTAATACATTAACTCAGTATTATCTGTGCATTAGTTAATCACGAGTCACACATTAACTCACTATTATCTGTGCATTAGTTAATCGTGAGTAATACATTAACTCACTATTATCTGTGCATTAGTTAATCGTGAGTCATACATTAACTCAGTATTATCTTTGCATTAGTTAAGCATGAATTAATGCTAATTAATGCACTCGTATTGTAAAGTGTTACCAATATATTTTTAAAGATTACACCTTTATCGTCTAAACATTCAAAACCTCACAGTTCCTCAAACTGTGACTGAAAGTAACATTTTCTTTGAAGTGGTTGTGTGGTTATAGATCCAATCCCTTGCATTGTTGTATGTCAAACTGACATGTGTTTTGTTTCATGATCTGCTTCTATGTGCTGATTCACCAGTATCGAACACCTGCAACTCGGAACAATTTTTCCCACCTCCACCTCCACCGCCACCTGACCACCCGTCAATCTCATATGTGACTCCGCCCCCACCAGCAGACTTTACATTTCCACCTGCACCCCCTCTCATGTGAGTGGTCATTTCGTGACAGATTCTTTAAACAACTGCACTAGCAACAACACTTAAGTTATTAATGTTATGCACAACATCACAACACTTACTAAATAGTACCTTTTTCTGCACTCTTTTGGTCGTGCCTTTTATTTTCAATGACTTAAGTCAAAATATTGTACGACAGCATTTTTTTTTTTTTTTTTTTGCTGTAATGCATTAAAAATGTACGTGTTATGGTAATGAGATTCATCATTGAAAACAATGAGAATAGAAAATCAAAATGTCCGGATGCAGTACGGGAAGGAGAATTTAGTATTAAAATGCGCTTAAGTTTCCTGAAGATAATGTCACAATGTGCTGTATATGATTATACTGTAAGAATCATATTATTACCACCTCAGTAGGTTTTGTATGGGAAAGTAATAGTATAATTAATTTATTATAATTAAAATAAATGCTGCAATTTACAGTCTTTCCAAGTGAGGTCAAATGAATGTAAAAAATAAAATAATAGCACTTGTTGCATTTTGGGTGACTGCATATTTTCTGTTGTGAACAGGGATCCAGTACTCATGGAGGACAATTATGATGATGTGGAGTTCACGAATGCAACACAATCTTCACCAGGTCTTCACACATCTTTATATATTAGTCATTGTAAAAATGGCTCTGAAAATTTAAGTTATTTATGAAAAAGAAAAACATTGTTTTAACGAGGTCTCTTTTCTATTTAGGTATAAGCAGCATTGTTCCTGAGGTAAAGATGAAATGTTCAATATGTTTTGCTGATATAGCTGAGATAGAAATATTCATAATTGTTAAAACAACTTTGAAAAAGAAAAAATTTAAATTCTGTCATCATTAACTCACCATCACTTTCCAAACCGTTTGAATTAATTTCCTTCATGGAACAAAAAAAGGCGATGTTACGCAGAATGTTAATCTCAGTCACCATTCATTTTCACTTAATGTGGAAAAATTGCAATTAAAGAGAATGGTGACTGAGAATAACATGCTGCCTAACATCCCCTTTTGTGTCCTACAGGGAGTCAAAGTCAGAAAGTCCTACATTGGCTTGGAACAGCATGAGGGTGAGTAAATGATGACATCATTTTCATTTTGGGTGAACTGTCCCCTTAACAAATGTCAGATTAATTACAATGAACTGCTGAAAACTTTAACGAGTAACAGGCTAAAGAAAGTTTTTAATAATCCGATTTTGTTTTATTTTCTGTTTCTTGATTGTTGTAGGAGTCAGATGAGGAGACATACATGGATCTAGATGAAAACTGGTGAGAGCTCTTCAAGAAATAGTTCATCCAAATATGGAAATTCCCTCATCATTCACTCACCCTCATGCAATCCCAGATGTGTGAGACTTTCTTTCTTCAATGGAACACTAATGAAGGTTTTTAGGAGAATATCTCAGCTCTGTAGGTTCATGCAATTGAACAAGGTCCAAAAATGTTGAAGCTCAAAAAGCACATAAGGGCAGCATAAAATGATTTCAGTGGTTTAATCCATGTCTTCTGAAGATATATGATAGGTGTAGGTGAGAAACCTATCAATATTTAAGTCCTTTTTTTTGTTTTTGGCATTTAGTTTACTCGCCCACAAACCGAAACAACCCAATTACACAGAGTTATGCATAACCGCTATCTGTCTGTGAGGAAATGGCTGATCAATAGCGCTTCCCTGTCTAGCAATCACTTTGGGCGGTCTCTACCATGGTTTCTACAGTATGGCAGTATTGTTTCGGTTCGTGGGAGACTTAACTGCATCACTAATAACTAAAAATAATTAGATTAGCGATTCTAGCGATTTTCTCTTCTAGCGATTTAGATTATACCTTGTTTTAATGGTCAATATCAATATAATGCAATTTTATAATGGTATATTATAAAAATACATCGACTCAATTGTGATTCAGGTGATGTCGAAGGCTGATGTCAGAATAATATTCAACAGCAGCTATGCTTCAGATCCTTTGTGAGTCACTCTTAGGGATTTAGAAGTCCTCAGGATGACTTGTGAGCTACTTTTAGCATTAAAATGCTTCATGAATTACTCTTAGATTAACATTTTTGCGAGTCCTAAAATTAGGAGTGACACGCCCCTCATTTTTAAGAGTTGCTTCTAAATTTCCGCATTTGGAGCTACTTTTATCATTAAGATTTTTTTGTGAATATGGGCCCAGAATATCACAGAGAATTGAGGCTGGGCTCTTTTGACTCAGGGCTGTAGCAAACACCCAAAACACCCTAGTAACCACCCAACAACCACACAGCAATGTGCTGGAAGTCACTCAGAACACCTTAGCAACTGCATAGCAACACCCTGGCAAACACACAGAGGCTTTATGGCTTCCATTCTCAGTCCAAGAAATGCTGTAAATCATTTGGTTACCAAATTAAATCTGATTGAGGGGAAAAAATAAAGAAAAATAAATATATATATATACTGTACTAATGGAAAAACACTCTTTGACCCACACAGGCCAGAAAACAAGAAAGAACCCATAGAGGAAACAAAGCTACAGGAATCCAAGGAAGAGAAGAAAAAGCTTGAAAAAGAAGAGAAGAAACAATTTGAACTGGAGAAGAAACTGAAAAAGGAAAGAGAGAAAAGAGAGCAGGAAGCCAGAAAAAAGTTCAAAGTGAATATCTAAAGCTCAATACTTTATCATTCATGTGCATTAGCAGGGTTATATTTTCAATATGTTTTTGTGACTTTATGAAGAGTCTCACATATTTCACAAAACATGTCAAGAACATGTCCAGATTATATTATACCACCAAATAAAACATAAATAAACAAAATAAACAGGTGGCCAAAAGTTTGGAATAATGTACAGATTTTGCTGTTTTGGAAGGAAATTGGCACTTAAATTCACCAATGTGTCATTCAGCTGATCACAAAATATAGTCAGATGTAAAAATGTAAAAAATAACATTTTTGCTCAAATCTAGACCGGCCTAATTTCCAGCAGACATCACGCCAACACCTTATCCTTCAGTAATCGTGCTAAATTGCTAATTTGGTTCTAGAAAATCACAGCTGAAAGCTATTTGGTTCGTTAAATGGCACTTAACATTGTATTTGTGTTTGTTTTTGAGTTGCCACAGTATGCAATAGACTGGCATGTCTTAAGGTCAATATTAGGTCAATCATTGTTTTGAGGAATGAAGGCTATACAATGCTTGAAATTGCCAAAAAAACTGAAGATTTCATACAAAGGTGTAACTACAGTCTTCAAAGATAAAAGCACAACTGGCTGTAACAAGGACAGAAAGAGATGTGGAAGACCAGATGTACAACTAAACAAGAGGATAAGAACATCAGAGTCTCTAGTTTGAGAAATAGACGCCTCACATGTCCTCCGCTGACAGCTTCATTGAATTCTACCCGCTCAACACCAGTTTCATGTACAACAGTAAAGAGAAGACTCGGGAGGACTTATGGGAAGAATTGCAAAGAAAAAGACACTTTTGAAACTGATAAACAAAAAGAAATTGCTAGAGTGGGCAAAGAAACACAGACATTGGACAACAGATAATTGGAAAAGAGTGTTACGGATCTTAACCCCATTGAGCTTTTGTGGGATCAGCTAGACTGTAAGGTGTGTGAGAAGTGCCTGACAAGACAGACACATCTATGGCAAGTGCTACAGGAAGTGTGGGGTGAAAGGTCAAATGCTACAGGAAGTGAGGGGTGAAAGGTCAAATGCTACAGGAAGTGAGGGGTGAAAGGTCACCTGAGTATCTGGACAAACTGACAGCTGGAATAACAAGGATCTGCAAAACAGTCATTGCTGCACATGGAGGATTTTGTGATGAGAACTCTTTGAAGTAGTTTAAGTTTCATGTTATTAATGTCCTGACTATACATTAGAGTACAGTGAATAAAAGTAACAATTTCTTTCCATAAGAGCAAAACCTGTACATTATTCCAAACTTTTGGCTGCCAGTGTGTGCACAGTGTATAAAGAAAATGAAGCCTATTCTAGGACCATTAGGATAGTTTAGCATTGCCCCCAAAATCTCATTACCATAATAGGAAAAAAATCTCATTCTCATTACAGTAATGTTAAAATATTATGTATTATTTAAATTACGGAAATGGAAATTTGGGGGAGGAGGGAAAGTTCATTGTAATGAAAATAATGTCACAATGAAAAAGATCTTCATGATCCAACAAATGTGGCTTCAGTTGGAGTGAAATGCGACCTGGACATCGTGAGATTTACTCTCCGACTTTTTTTTTTTAATTGCAATTTCGATGCATGCTTATAAAAAGCGTATAGCTATTTTTAAACGGTCTGACTGACAAACATCTTGCACAAATTCACCATCACTTTGTCATTTCTGCTTGGATAGATCAAGGGTCCGATTGCTGTGGTTGAAACGGTGAAGGCCCGAGTGGAACACAAGGGTGGGAAGAACAAGCTTCCACTGAAGTACGGAGAGACTATCGAAATCGTGTGCAAAAATGGATACCCAAAGGACAACTGGCTCGCCCGAAACAGTGAAGGCCACTGTAAGTTCCTCAAGTTCAACAAATTTGGGCTGCAATTAGCGATTATTTTGATGATCGCTTAATCGATAACAAAATTACATTTTATTTCCTGTATTTTATTCAAATGTGATTTTGTGTAAGGATTTGGTTCGATTAAAGGTACTGAATTCACAATTCTATACTAGCACAGAACTTTGAACAAAGCCTGAATCATGAAAAGTTCGCTTTTCTCCAAAATTTGTAATGCCCAGTTCCCACTACTTAGTAGGTCCTCGTGGTGGCGCGGTAACTCGCCTCAATCCGGGTGGGGGAGGACAGTCTCAGTTGCCTCCGCTTCTTAGACAGTCAGTCTGCGCATCTTATCCCATGGCTTGTTGTGCATGACACAGCGTAGACTCGCAGCACATGGAGGCTCGCGCTACTCTCCGCGATCCACGCACAACTTACCACACGCCCCATTGAGAGCGAGAACCCCTAATCGCGACAACAAGGAGGTTACCCCATGTGACTCTACCCTCCCTAGCAACCGGGCCAATTTGATTCCTCAGGCGACCTGGCTGGAGTCACTCAGCATGCCCTGGATTCGAACTCGTGACGTCAGGGGATGGTAGTCAGTGTCAATACTCGCTGAGCTCCCCAGGCCCCCAAAGCACGTTTAAAACAATTGCTCTCCCTTTCTCCATTGCGATCGGTTTAAATGACGTGAATGTGCGCTCGCTTGCTGCTGGTTTAATGGTGACTCATTTTTCAAACGAGTTTCCTCATCCGAAACATTTTCACTGGGCTGTAAAGTGACGTTACTGTCGGAGCTTCTCCGTGCTCGCCACAAACATCCACATAATCGATTAGGAAATGTGTTCGTTGTTAGAAGAGCCACTGGCCTGACCAAATGGGATTCTAATAATATTATTTCCAAACAGGTTTCCTGAACAAACCCCCCATCCTGCATTGGTTGGCCAAACGTATAGTTCCGCCCCCAAATGGACGCCATTGGTTGAGCCAGTGTTGCTGTGTTAGACTGGTCAAAATGCTACAAAAATACATAAATAAATAACCCTAAATATATAGATGTTTATTAAAGAAACTAAACATTGAAAGAAATAAACACTCCAACTTTATGAGGTATTAATATTGTGATTGCACTATGTTCATGAGAATTGGAGAAACAGTTATGTGAATAGTTTCGAAATGCAGATACGGTCTTAAAAATAAGCCTCACGCTCATTATGTAAAATACAATGTATTATATTTAGAGTTGCATCTATAGTCCGTTTGTCTTTTGTGGCAGGGTGCAATCCTCTGATATACAGCAGTGTAGCTTTTGTGTCTCTTTTTATTTTAGACTGAAGCTTCCTGTTTCTAGCCGTTGCCAAGTGCTATTTTAATTTATTGGTGTGCCTGTTGTGTGTTTCGTATAGATGGTTTTGTGAAGCCTGACACAGTTGTTGTTGAGAGTGGTGACATGATACACACACAGGACGTGTATGACGATGTCGGGGCAGATGATGAAGACATCAAGTAAAAGAATTATTAGGACAATTATTTTAGATTGTTAAAGGGATAGTTTACCCCAAAAATGTAATGAATATTCTCACCCTCATGTTGTTCTAAACCCATATGACTTTCTTTCTTGCATAATAGGAGCTTGAGATTGATAGTCTCTGTTGCTACTGACTTTCATTGCATCTTTATCCATGTAAGAAAGAAAATCATATGGATTTTGAACAATATGTTTTAAACAATAAAACAATAAAATTAAAATTCTATATATATATATATTAGGGCTGTCAATTGATTACAATTTTTAATAGAATTAATTATGTGGTGTCCCGATTAATTAATCGTGATTAATCGCATATACAAATACTTGCTGAGAAAGCCGCTCATATAACAATAATTCAATATATAATGATTATACATACTTATATCAATATATAATTATACATAGTTATCTTTAAATATTAAAAATGTTATATATATATATATATATATATATATATATATATATATATATATATATATAAAATATTCAGATAATTAAAATGCTTTACATTCTTATGGCAGAAGTGTTAATAATTGATAAGACAATACAAAAAGCGGCTTTAGAATACAGTGTATTGTTTACTACCATATTATTGATCATAAGTCAATCATTGACATACAGTTCACAGCAATCCATTACACAAGTGAATTTGTCAATCAGTTGGAGATTTATTATGAGGGCTTGTTTAAGGACCCCGTCAATGTTCACCAGCGTCAGACATGCTTGTGTAGCGTCTCGGGTGCGTTGCATCATAAACATAAAATGTTTAGGTCACTGTGTCAAGTTAAATATAGTTTAATACTCAATCTTTAAACACATCTTGAGATCCCTTAGATCGCATTTCTGCTCCTTTGAGTGTTTTGAACGCAAGAACATAATGTATGTTTGTGTTGTTCTGCTGAAGTGTTTCTTCACTGTATAAACTGTGTGTTGCTCATACAGCTGAAATTTCACTTACTGCCCTCTGGAGTAAACAGGTGGTACTACAAGCTTGCATTTCTCAGGAATCTTCCTTATTACGGTCCGGGGACATGCGATTAATGGCGTGCATTTTTTAATGCGTTATTTTTTGTAAAATTAATCGCACTGAATTAATGCGACAGCCCTAATATATATATAATAATTATTTATTTTTTTCATTATTTTTTACATTTATAAACAATTCTGTGATATTTTCACTTTCTTTCCAGTCTACCAGCCGGTAAGCAAACTTCTTCATTATAAATCAATAAATATACACGGTTATCGTTATTCACATTATGAGAATGCGATTCCATTCATTTACAGTGTTATCATGTGAAAGTAGAAAAAAAGCATTTCTTGTTCTGATTCGTACATATTTCTGATCAGTGACAGCAAAAGAAAGCGATGCTGATATTTACGAATGTCCAGAAGATTCACCAACTGATTTCAGGTGAAAATATTATCGTAAATATGGCATTTCAGTAGATTATTTAAAGGTGCACGTAGTAATTTTTCTACCTTAAAAAGCTAAATACATAAAGAAGATTATACCTAAAGAAATGAATAGCACTATTGATGAGGTTTAAAATTATGTACACTTACATGTTTAAAATCCTCAGTCATATCAGTGTCTAATAAAAGCAGTGAAACATAAACAAACTTATTCCACATTTAAAGAGACAGTTCACCCACAATAAAATTTGTGTAATCATTTACTCACCCTCATGTTGTATGACATACCTCTGATCCAAAATGTAAGGCACAACAACAGCCTTGCAGTCTCCATTCATTTTTATTGTATGGAAAGAAATATGCAATGAAAATGAAATATTGCCTTAAATATCTCTATTGGGTTCCACAGAGGGAAAAAATATCATATAGGTTTGAAAAATCTTCAGGGTGAGTAAAGGATGACAGAATTATCCTTTTTGAGTGAACCACCCCTTTAACCTGTGTGCATTGAATATAGTTAATATATGGTTAATTTACTGCCATCTACTGTAACATTACTGTCATTTTGCAGCTTCCCTCCTCCACCTCCTCCAGATCAGCTTGATTCTAATGATGGAGGTGAGTAAACTACTGCAACTTTAATAGTAAGATACCGATTTTGTATAAGAAGGGGCAAATTATTTGAAGAGTGGGGTGACATAAAGGCATGACAAAATAATAATAATAATAATAATAATAATAATAATATGAATATAATAATAATTCTTTATGTTTTTTGTTTAATCTCCAATAGAAGCCTCTGAGGAAACATATGATGATATTTCAACAGTCTTTCCTCCACCTCCATCTATCAACTGGTTAGTTACAAAACAAGAACAGTGAATAAAGACATGGATGCTACATAATTAATCTATTAAAGGAAAAGTTCATCCAAAAATGCCAATTCTTTTATAATTTACTCACCCTCACATCATTCCAATCCCTTACGACTTTCTTCCACAAAGTTCAATTTTATAACAAATTTCCATCCGTTTGAATTATTATTCTTAAATTTAATTAAACAATTGAAGTTTTATTAATTTTAAAATCAATAAAATTGATTTTAAAAATTGATTGCCATAAAATCAAATACAGCTGAAAGCTATTTGGTTCGTTAAATGAAGCTTAACATTGTCTTTGTGTTTGTTTTTGAGTTGCCGCAGTATGCAATAGACTGGCCGTTGCAATAGATCTTTAGGTCAATATTATGTCAAAAATGGCAAAAAAAGAAACAGCTTTCTCTAGAAACTCGTCAGTCAATCATTCTTTTGAGGAATGAAGGCTATACAGTGCTTGAAATTACCCAAAAAACTGAAGATTTCATACATTGTACACTACAGTCTTCAAAGACAAAGCACAACTGGCTCTAACAAGGACAGAAAGAGATGTGGAAGACCAGATGAGCAACTAAACAAGAGGATAAGTACATCAGAGTCTCTAGTTTGAGAAATAGATGCCTCACATGTCCTCCGCTGACAGCTTCATTGAATTCTACCCGCTCAACACCAGTTTCATGTACAACAGGTGTGCAGGCCTTATAGTGGATATAAAAGTCTACAAACCCCTGTTAAAACAGCAGGTTTTTGTGATGTACAAAATTAAACCAAGATAAATCATATCAGAATTTTTGCACCTTTAATGTAAAAATTACAACCTATGCAATGCCACTGATGACACATCCCTACTTCAAATGCAAGTGGATTTTGTTCCGACATTTGAAGCTCCGAAAAGAACAGATAGTCAGCATAAACGTAATCCATGCAACTCCAGTGGTTAAATGAATGTCTTCTAAAGCGACAGGTGCGGAAAACATTAATATTCAAGTACTTTTTTTAACTCTAAATCACCGCATCCGGTCAGCAGCGGTGTAACACACATGGAAGATGAGCGCTGTTTACAAGTGAGAAGGAGGAACGCTGTTCAGAAGCTTTGTTGGTTTTGGTTTAGATCTGTATTTGTATCTTTCTCTTTACTCAAATGGTACATTTGTGAGCTTATCCTGGATGTCTTAAGGGAGAGAAGAATGTGAGATTACGTCCGTAACATGGCAACACGAATACATCACACGAGAGACCGCGTGATCTCCACCCTCGTGTGAATCTTACCGGTAAAAAAGTACTTAAATAGTGATCTGTTAAATGTAAAATCGTGTTTGTACCTGTCTCTTGTTCTCAGTATTCGAAGGTTCAGCTCAACGAGCAGGACAGAGGAGATGGACCCAAAAGCAAAGAAAAAGTTTGAAAAAGAGGAGAAAGAGTTTAGGAAGAAGTTTAAAGTAAGTCCAATAAGATGCATGTTAATTTGAGTGACTGTGAAAGTGGTCAGTGAGATGACCGTGTATTCAACCCTCATTCTCTTTTCTTGCAGTATAATGGCGAAATCAGGGTGCTGTATCAAGATACTGTTCTACAATCACTGTCCATTAAGAAGTTTGGTAACAAAGATTTGCCGGTGAAACCCGGAGAGGTCATAGATGTAATAGTTTGTCCAGTCGGTGGCAAACTTATCGGCCGGAACAGCGAAGGCAAATGTGAGTTATAAATAATATATTATGCACTAATGTTGTACATATGCATTATTAGGTGCCACTTTCCACAAATATTTGACACTCTGGTGTTCCATGACTTATTTTTTAAGTGTTACAGGCAAAAATATCATGTTTCCGTTGTCAGAATTTTTAGAGAAACTACTATTAAACATAAAACTAACCTAGCATGAAACGTAGCCAGTTTTAAAAATCATCAAACTTGCACAACATCTTTTTAAAACGCAACTTTGACCTTTACCACATCAGATGTGTCGACTCTCTTTTATGTACAGTTTTGAACCATCTATCCATCCATCTTGAACCGCTTATCCGAAGTCGGGTCGCGGGGGAAGCAGTTCCAGCAGGGGGCCCCAAACTTCCCTATCCCGAGCCACATTAACCAGCTCTGACTGGGGGACCCTGAGGCGTTCCCAGGCCAGTGTGGAGATGTAATCTCTCCACCTAGTCCTGGGTCTTCCCCGAGGCCTCCTCCCAGATGGACGTGCCTGAAACACCTCCCTAGAGAGGCGCCCAGGGGGCATCCTTACCAGATGCCCAAACCACCTCAACTGACTCCTTTCCACACAAAGGAGCAGCGGCTCTACTCCGAGCTTCTCACGGATGACTGACTCACCCTATCTCTAAGGGAGAAGCCCGCCATCCTTCTGAGGAAGCCCATTTCGGTCGCTTGTACTCGCGACCTAGTTCTTTCGGTCATGACCCATCCTTCATGACCATAGGTGAGGGTAGGAACAAAAATTGACCGGTAGATCGAGAGCTTTGCCTTCCGGCTCAGCTCTCTTTTCGTGACAACGGTGTGATAGAGCAAGTGCAATACCGCCCCGCTGCCCCGATTCTCCGGCCAACCTCCCGCTCCATTGTCCCCTCACTCGTGAACAAGACCCTGAGGTACTTGAACTCCTTCACTTGGGGCAATACCTCCTTCCCTACCCGGAGTACGCACTCCATCGGTTTGAACCAAAAGAATTAATACAAAATAAATCATAATAATACAATGCCATAATATTGATATTCAATAAACTGTAGAAAAAACATTTAATTATAAACTGATTTTAATAGCCAAATACGTAATTCATTGTGCCCCACATTTTTGCACGCAACACTGTTATCACATTCATTTCCACCATTTCAAAAATGGTAATATTCTTTAAAATTGCGATACCCCAAATTAACCTAATTTAAACATTTTCTACAGCAAGGGAAAATGCTGTTTTCAGGTAAAAAATAAACTTGCAATATTTTTTGAATTTTTAACCTATTTTTATATATATATATATATATATATATATATATATATATATATATATATATATATATATATATATATACTGTATATATTGTTTTTATTTTAATATTTTGTCTAGATAATAAGCTAAATATTAAATTTGTATAATTTTTTATTTTTTTATTTTTATAAAATCAATCAAATTAGGGGTTTAAAATCAGGGCTGGACTGGCAATCTGGCACACCGTTCATTTTCCCGGTGGGCCAACGCACTTTGGGGACGATCAGGGGTGGACTGGCCAGCGGGAGAACCGAGCGGTCCGGTGGGTCGGCTGCGAAATGTGCCGCGATAAGATAGTTGTTTTAGGTAAACATGCGCTAGACGGACCTCTTTGGCCATTGCGATGCATCTCGCTGCTTTGTCATAATTTTCCAAGGTATACGGTAATGGCGAGTGTTTTCGAAATGCTCCGTGGGGAGTTTCAGGCCCTATTTTGTATCCTAATTGTCTAAAATGTCACACACAACAGCAAAGCAAAACAGAAAACAACTGCTATTAAATAAAGAGTCTTTCTCTGTTTCAGTTGGATACGTTTCCACTGCTAATTTGGAGCTGTAAGTAGAGTCAAACTATTCTATTGATACTGTTGGGATAGATGTTTCTTTGATCACAATAAACAGATAAGAGCCTATTTATAAGCACACTGGTCTCATTTCAGTTGCCTAAATATTGTCTTTTATGTCTCACTTCTCTAAGGGATGGCTCTGTTTATGATGATGTTGGATGTTGATGAAGTTGAGGTTTAACTTGGCTATGTGTTGTTGATGGATATGTATGTTGTTTATCCTTAATTATAGTTCATTTAATTCTTAATTTTTTGCAACAATTTATATTAATGTACTTTGTCTTGTTTGTTACAGACTGTATCTACGACAATACATGTCATTACATAGCGTGCAGTGTAACCTTCCACCCCTTATTTGTCCCGAGGAAGCACATTGGTAACACTTTAAAATAAGGTTATTTTGTTAACATTAGTTAGCATGAACTAACAATGAACAATACTTTTACAGTATTTCTGTATCTTGGCTGATGTTAATTTCAAACACTTGAATAAAGTTTTATTTATTTAATTTGGTTGATGATTATGCAGTTCAATTAGAAGGAATATTGTCATGAAATTGAAATATCTAAATCTTAAAAATAGGATAAAATGATTTTTTGAGTGTAGATTAAACATTAATTAATGCACTATGAACTAACAATGAACAATTGTATTTTTTTAACAAACAAACATTAACAAAGATGAAGAAATACTGTAAAACATATATTGTTCATTGATAGCTAATGCATTTGCGAATGTTACCTTATTATAAAGTGCTATTATCCATTTAATTTCCAATTTATTTTAACTTACATTTTTGATAATATGTGAGTATGTGCATGAATTATTATAAGTACAAAGTATCAATTAAGGAAGACGACTGGCAGACGATGAAGTGTAATATAAATGAGCTTTTTTTAGGGAATAGTAAATCAACAGCGAAATATTCTCAGTTGTTACTCGTGTTTGCATTTAGTAATCTAAGCTGTTTCTTCAACAAATGCAGCCATATGTATATTATCTCAAACTTGATTTTCCTTGGAAATCCTTTTTTAAAATGTTAGATAACATATTGAATTCATGTTTATGTTGAAATATGTAAATAAAAAGATGTCAACTGAACAATGTACTCTAAGTTCTTTGGATCAAACACAAACTTCAAGCTCATTTTCCCCCCAGGACTTCTCGCGTTTATACTGGTTTTGACCAGTGGAGGGCGCCATTGTAATCTCTCATATGTAGAGCGTGACATGATGGTGATGTCAGCCCCAGCATCAATTTTGAACTTGACTGAACTGCCATGTATAGGCAGAGTAACACACCACCTGTCCTCGGAAGCAGACTCCTGCATTACAGACCCGAGGAAAAATGCATCACGTGTCTCAGTGTCACACACTACCAGCTCTTTGACATTTTTCGTTTTACATGCCATGGCAAAATGTCCTAACGTATTGCATCTCCTATATCGCTTATTTCGTGCGGGGCAATTATTCTGTGTGTGGCTTGTTTCCTCTCACCGCCGCTTTCCTTATATGGTGGACCCGTAAAGCGCTTTGTGCCTTCCGTTGCTCCCCCGCTCGCGCTTTGTGTCAGTTCACGTTCCATTTGTAACCTTTGTGAAACGTCACAATCTACAATCCCTATGACGACTCTGTCCCTTATTTGTTCCTCTTTGCTCGCACCGAACTCGCAAGTATTCAGCCAATTCATAGAGGCATCTCACAAAATCTGTGTGTGTGTGTGTGTGTGTGCTGGTGAAAACAGGCCCTCTCGTGTATAACATTTCTCCGGGGAACGAAATGTTCATTAAATTTACCAACAACAGTCTCGAAATTATTTGCATGCGAAGCTTCGTTCGTATCCCTCAGGATGGAGTCCCCCTCCAATACGGGTACAACTTGATTGGCCAACATAATAAGGCTGCTTCCACACAATTTTCAGTATATTTATATATTACATTTAATTTTATATTAAATAGAATATTTAATAATTACATTTAAATAAACTTTAGGTTTAGGGTTTAGATTGATATTGACATTGAAATGTACTGACAAATTTGATATTTAAAAACTAGGTAATTTAGGTAAATATAGATTATATGTTTTCCAACCCCATACATTTACATGTTGTATCTCTCACTTTGAACCCCATGGTTGAGCCCATGGGAGACAGGGGATGGTTGTAACCACCTGAATCACCTGATTCACTTCACAAATGCTCACTTTAGTCATTACGGAAGCCCTGAACCGGAAGATGTAAAAAAAAAAAAATAACGCTGAAATAATAATAATAATAATAATTGTGTCTCAGTTACTTCCTGAGCCTTTTTGTCTCTTCCCAAAAAAAATAAAAAAAAATAAATAAAATTATATATCTCTTCAAATATTTTTTTTACTCTTCAAAATTTCTTCAAATAAATGCATGCGGTACTAACCTTGGCCGCCAGGTGCCACTATCAGTAATCATATGCTTTTAATGCTTTCTCTGTTGCTTATATAGTTGAATAATACATTTATAATTTATTTGGATATTTATTTGACATTCTTCATCTGGAACTCGTCACTTCTGCAGTAGACAGTGTGTTTCAAAAGCATAGACAACTTGTTATATTGAAATATATTATTATTATTATTATTATTAAATTTCTACATGAAAATCTGCACATGACATCCCCGCTCAGTCGCGATGATTTCATTTATAAATGATCTTTTCATTTAGAAATTAGATTACTTACAACAATATTAACATTATCAGATGTACACCTAACACTTCAAAAGGACAGACATAATAATAATTTCCACGTTTCCCGTTTTCCTCAGAACATTCCTTCGCTTCCACCATGTAATACTGAGCAAACTTACATACGAGTGTTTAGAAAGACCAACAATTTCTAACAAACAAATAACTCCAGATGTTACACGACAATGAATGCCATATCAAACATATGTAACCTGATTTTGTCTTGATTAAGGTTTGCAAACCCTTAAATAAATTATAAATGTATTATTCAACTAAATAGCAGCAGGGAAAGAGTTAAAAGCATGAGATTACGTTTACTCATAGTGGCACCTGGTGGCCAAGGTTGGCACTGCATGCATTTTTAATTTTTTTTTTTTTTTTTTTTTTAGTTTTTAGTTTTGTTTTTGAAGAGAGAAAAACAAAGTGAAAGAGAGAGAAAAAAAAATGGTATGAAGAGAGGAAAAAAATAAGACTTACTTAACAGACACTTTAAAAAATGTTTCACCATAATTTTTTTTCCACCTTCCGTAAATCCTTATTCCACATGTGAGAAAGTAGGGCCCTATGGCTCTACAACAAAATATTTCTTCATGCAAGTTGTTAGTCCTAATGTTTTGGCTGTTAGCTGTAAGGTGAGCTAGTTCATGGCTACAAGACTACAACCTACACGAAGCATTAATTTTTTGTTGTATTTATGTTTTCTTTGAATTTCAGTATGCCTAGGTCTTGGAAGAGAAAGACAAACTGAGGGATGTCTCTCAGCATTTTGAAGAGAGCATCAGATGATGTAAAAGAACAGGGAAAGTCTGTAAGGTCTGTGGCAAAATTGTATGTAACCTTGTACAGATTCTGACACTACAGGAGTGTCATACACACACACACACACACACACACACACACACACGTTCAAGTTAAATTTTATTATGGCCAATTACTATGACTGACAGTAACAAACATGCTTACACACACACACACACACACACACACACACTCATGCACATTATTCAGTTTTATTATGATGATGGTAATGTAACACGCACACACAAATAGTGTTGAGTTGTTGGTGCACATTTGCTCATTTTATTCAGTTTTGTTGCACACACACACACACACACACACACACACACACACACACACACACACACACACACATTTTGAAAAGTCAGTATTGAATAAAAATCTTTCAAAATCCATTTATTGTCATAATCCTCATTTCATAATGTTACATATGACCCGGTGGATAAATCTAGGGTATGTTACACCTAACCAGGACTATGGGGTGAATTGTAACATTTCACTCCTCGTGTTTGAAACTAAACAATGCATTTTCTGTTTGTGCTGCAACAATAACAGCTACATCATTTAATAGGCACTTGTAACTAGTTTATATCACATGTTTAACGCGCTGGCTTAAAAGAACTCCAAGATACAGACAGAAATGTCAAAAATGTTACAAACATCCCCGTCTCCCCTACACACACTTTGGTGTCAAATGGCTCAGTGGTTCTTCGCTCACATCACGAGGCCGCCCACGCTCCCACCAAGACCAGGGTTGCCACCCGTCCTGGATTTTCTGGGATCATCACGGTTTTTGGCCATCTATCCTGGAAAAATACAATTCCATTCCAGGATGTAAATATTTTTCCCAACATGTGTAATATGAGTCTGACGAGCTCTTTAACGGTGGGTAATGTTCATTCCGTGCTCAAGAGCCGCAAACCTCAGTTTAATGCTCTGTACGCAAAAACAAGCAGCAGACTCAAATAAAACGGGACATATTCTGTTTGGCTGCAGGTTTGTGAGTACTGTGTCTAGATGCTTGATTATGAGTGAGCTTTAAATCACTGACTTCAACAGAGAACTAGATGTGTTCCTAATAGGATATTCATATTGGGTTTCAGTGGTCTATTCTTATACCAGTATAATAAACGTTAATCAAATGGTTAGGTTTATTGTATTAGTGTTTATTACAAAGCAGGAAAAAAAAGAAAATGCATATTCATTGCTTTGTTTGAGTTTTAGCAATGGCTGTAATTGATCTCAACCTGATTGTATTGATAGTTATGGATATGGGACTGTTTATAATGCACTCCCTTGTTTTACATTTACATATTTGGCAAACGCTTTTATCCAACGTGACTTACAGTGCACTTATTACAGGGACAATCCCTTCGGAGCAACCTGGAGTTAAGTGCCTTGCTCAAGGACACAATGGTGGTGGCTGTGGGGGTCGAACCAGCAACCTTCTGATTACCAGTTATGTGCTTTTGCCACTACACCACCACCACTCTCCACTCTGCCCTTGAAGTTTTGGTTGCTTTACTTGTCTGTGTGACCCCCTTTGCCATTAAAACAGCCCCAATTCTCCTAGAGACACCCTGACACAGTTTTTCTTGGTTGTTGGCAGATAGGATGTTTCAAGCTTCTTGGAGAATTCATCACAGTTCTTCTATCGATTTCGGCTGTCTCAATTGCTTCTGTCTCTTCATGTAATCTCAGACAGACATGATGTTCACTGGGGGGGCTTTGTGGGGGCCATGACAGGCACGTGTACACATAGACATCAAAGGGGGCTTGAGCACCTGCCCTTTCTTCCTCAAGAGAAAGAACCCTTTTTTCTGGGGTGCTTTTTTTAATGAAAAAAAATAAAAATAAAAAAATAAAATAAATTATATATATATATATATATATATATATATATATATATATATACAGCTTCCCTGTCAAAAAAAACATGTTTATTGAATAAAAAAATCTAAATATCAGGTCGGGAGATGTCAACCGGCTTGTCAATATAAATAATATTTTAATGAAGAACTTAAAACAAAAGCATAAACAAACACACAATGGACATGTCCGCGATGGAGCTCTCTCTCTCTCGAACCGTCGTCACCGGCCGCCTTTATCCCTCGCGCGCCCCATCAGGCCGATTGGGGACCGGGTGTGCAACATTCCAGCCCGGCCCCGCCCCCCTCCACTCCACAGTGCTAATTTGCATACATTTGACAAGGAACTGCAGGTGAATATGATAAAGAAAATAACTAAAGCATATCACCACAGAACTTCCCCAGTTAATGAGTCACATCAAGAGTCTTTTCCCCTGAAATGTTATGTTTAAATATGCAGATTAGCTTGTTTTGGTTAATTTAGAAGAAATCTGCAGATGCAAACTGATGGAAGGTGGTAGGCTTGAAACAAACACCATCTAAATGTGTATTTTGGAAGTTTTCCCATGGAAGCAAAATAGCCCCAAATCTCCATATTTTGTAGAAATCTGCGGAGTATGAAACAATTGCGTGAATGTGAAGGGAATTAAAATAAATTGGTAAAGAAGTCTGAGTTGTGTTCATATATTTAACATTTTGTTTAAATAAAAATAAAATATATAATTATGTGAAGTGTCCTTTTTTCCTCCCTTGCCCCCGAAAATGTCTATCCACGTCCCTGGCCATGACATCTGTGCAGGGCTCCTAGTTGCGATGTTTGGGAATCTAATATGTATTTTTCCTCTTGACACACTATAGCTGAAGATATAAATAACCATCTAAAAAAAAAAAAAAAAAAAAATCATCCCAAAACCCATCCCATCATCATTCCTCACTCCAAACATCTTTCACACACTGAACATATTGTTGTTGATCCATAAAATGAGAACAAGCAGGTACATTTGCGGGAATAGCGGGGAAAATGGGCGGGACTTCTTGGCCGGAAAGTTGCGTCTAATTGGTCAGGTACGTTTTGGCTAAATAATATTTTTTCCATTTTAATTCTTCACTCTTTGTTTACAACTCAAATGCCATTAAAGTTTATCTCTGTCATTATTCAGGTGTAAATTATTGTCCAAACTGCCTCTGAAGCGTCACGCAGGCGACATTGTCACATGGAACCTGTTTCTTTTCTCATCGCTGGTCACGATAAACCAATCACGGACGTTTGTGTTGACTGAATACGGCTGTTATTTAGTAATTTTACAGACTTTAACAAAGCATATTTAAATTTATATTTAGATTTAACAATCTTTTAAATTATTTTATTTAAAACATTACACTGTCTTATGTACAAATTTCTTTAACAACAGAAAAAAACATGCTGATACATGAATGCGTTTAAATGGAGGAGTCGGCTTTCTGAGGCACCAAGAGCCACCAGGCGGAAAATAAATGTGTGTCCCATGAGAAACAGTTACATAAACGAATAAGACATGTCTGCAGCCTGCAGAATGAGGCGGGGCTACATATAGGGCGGAGTAACACGTGTTGCCCCGCCCATAACATATTCTCATTGGCTCGTTCATCTTTCATAGACAGTCATGATAGGAGATGTGGTCATGGTTGCTGGTGTGTTATCATTGTTTGAGAGATATTGAATATTTGAGCCAAACTATTTGATTATAGCCTTTACTTGTTTGTGATATTCAATCCTAAATTCCATGGATTTTATCCTACGTGAAAAGTGAGGAACAAATCGGGATTTATAAATGCTGAAACTGATGTGAAAATGTTCTTACACAAATGCCAACTGAAAATCATGTATATGGGTTTTTGTATTCTGTCCCTCAATATTTTATTTTTCTCCCCAATTTGGAATGCCTAATTCCTAATGCGCTCTAGGTCCTCGTGGTGGCGTATATAGTGACTCGCCTCAATCCTGGGGGCAGAAGACGAATCTCAGTCACCGCCGCGTCTGAGACCGTCAATCCGTGCATCTTATCACATGGCTTGTTGAGCACGTTACTGTGGAGAAATAGCTCACGTAGAGGCTTCATGCTATTCTCCGCGACATCCACTCACAACTCACAATGCGCCCCACCGAGAGCGGAGTTACCACGAGGAGGTTACCCCACGTGACTCTACCCTCCCCAGCAACCGGGCTAATTTGGTTGCTTAGGAGACCTGGATGGAGTTACTCAGCACATCCTGGATTCGAACTTGCGACTCCTGGTGTGGAAATCATGTCTTGACTTGCTGAGCCCAGGCCCCCTCTGTCCCCCAATATTAGGATATTTAAAAATACATTTATATTACATTTTTATAACTTTTGTGAGATTTTAATTTAAAGTAGACGGTGCTGTTGGTTTTCATAACCCATACTCTGGGGTATAAATTAAAATCTTTAAATTCAAGGGAGTAGATTTGACTTGAACATATGGGGGTTACAGTGTGAAGAATTTACATATTTCCATTGATCATTGTATAAATGGGGGTGTTCTTGCTTGTTTTGATTATTTATAGTGTTCCCATCCCCCCTGGAATCTATGCCCCTGTTTATATTACAACAATACGCTTTTCATTTTCACTCTATGGTGATATTAAAACAAGTACATATTTTATAATTAATTTAATTCATAATTAATTCCTCTAACCATGCATTATAATGAAGGCTTTTTGAAATTGCACAGCTTTTTGATTTACAGATTTGAATGACAGCAGACACATCAACACAGTATGTTCATCAATACATGGGACTCAGTCCTGCTACATTTGTTTGCAATGAACCGTGAGCTGCAACACAATTTAATGTCACTTACATTTATTATTACACAGCACTATTATAAAAAATATAGGGCTATACCATTTTAAAACGCACAAGCTGTCATGTACGCCAATAAAAGATGACCGAGCCAATGAGAGTAAACTATGGGCGGAGCTAGACGTGTAGCCACGCCCCAATATGTCTCCCCGCCCCGTTCTGCAAGCTGCAGCCAGTGATACTTGGCAGATACGGGTGTTGATCCGAGCGCACTGCGCAGTGCGCACAACAAGGCTCCGTCCGGAGAATACAACGGCAATTCTGGGAATTCCGTTTGGTTCCCTCAGTTTCGACACCCCGTCTAGACGGCCATTAAACCACATACTCCAGTGTGATCAGCCTCCAGCCTACACTTTAAAGGATATAACGGAGTGATTTTGAAGACATTGGGATACTAACAAAATATCAAGGTAATATTTTGGGACCGTGTGTGTGTGCGTTTAGTCCTTAGTAATGCTCCCTGTTTAAATGTTGGCTCGTGACGTAAACTTTTACTGTTTAATATGTTACTTTTTTCATGAACATAACATGTTAAATGCTAAATATTAAATGTTAATGTTTCGCTTTGAAATCCATAACGTATAACGTAATTTAAAAGGTTAATTAGAATATAAATATTTTAAAAAATTGCGTTGTTAATACTTGACAAGGCCAACATTGTAATTTCACATTAATATATCATGTATTAACTTTTTTTTAAACTAAATGTGAGCATTTTATGACACTTTATTCGGTCGCATTTGATGTTTTGCCGTTGGGTAAACATAGGCCCACCGTTATGTTTTTCCAATGTTATTCACAGCACGCACATGGACTCCATAAGCGTTTTCCCATTTATTATATATTTACTGATTTATATGTATTTTGTATGTTTTGTTCAGAAAAGGCTACACATATTTCTGTGTAGTTTTGTGTTGTTTGCGTTCCTGGGCTGATTTGGTGGATGGTTAATGTTTAGCAGTTGTTGTTAGTCTTTAGGTGCGTTGCTTAAACGATATGCTTGAACCGGTTATACAAATTTCAAGGAATACTTGATATTATAATGTGACATATTACATGAAAATCCCAGAAAGTTACAGAAATACTCAAACCAGGCCATCTGGCACCAACAATCATCCATTGCGATTATCTAATCAACCATTCATGCAGATACGGGTCAGGAGCTTCAGTTAATGTTCACATCAACCATCAGAATGGGGAAAATGTTAAGCTTAGTGTTTTGGACCATGGCATGATTGTTGGTGACAGACGGGCTGGTTTGAATATTTCTGTAACGGCTGATCTTCTGGGATTTTCACGCAGAACAGTCTCTAGAATTTACTCCGAATGGTGCCAAAAACAAAAAAAACATCCAGAGAGTGGCAGATCTGTGTACAGAAATGCCTTGATGATAAGAGAGGTCAACCGAGAATGGCCAGACTGGTTCAAACTGATAAAGTCGACAGTAACTCAGATAAACGCTCTGTACAATTGCGGTGAGAAGAATATAATATCACAATGCTATACTGAGATACGGGTTGGCGCTGTTTTGGCGGCAGGAGGGGGACCTATACAATATTAGGCAGGTTGTTTTAATGTTGTGGCCGAGCGGTGTATAGCCTATAAAATTTTGATCTGTTGTAGTATATCGATAGCATTTAGGCAAAACATCAGTAAAACAAAGTTGTTTTTTTTTAAAAGAAATGTAGATCATCCATAACTTTTTTTGTAATTAATTTTCGATTATTGGCATCGGCCAAGAACTGCACCCGATTGTCTGATTAATGAAAGTTGTAAACTTCCTGCTTTCAGATACTTTTTGGGAATTGTGCTTTAGTATTTTGTAAAATGAAAAGTTTCATAATTGTTTTGAATATCTCATATAATATATTGTGTGTGTGTGTGTATATATATATATATATATATATATATATATATATATATATATATATATATATATATATATATATATCACACACACACACACACACACACACACACACATAACTCAATTTACTACTACTTTTGAGCTAACTATTAAAGGTCAATTTCTAGTGATGATATACTGTGGCCTGCATAATTTCTTATGTTAACTGTGTGAGTCATTGAGTAAATTAGTCATTATAAATTTGTACATGGTGTCCTGTGAATAATAAGTTAATAGGACTGACAGTTCGTAATTATTATTATAGGACAGTTTGATAATGATGTCAGAGATAGTTTTAATGAAATGTAATTAAAAGAGGATATTTCAAGCATCCCGATAATAATGATTTAATTTTTATGTTGTGTTTGGCTACCCTTACAATACAGCGTATAGCCCTTACTCACCATTTAGTTTGTACAATACAAACTAATGTATAACTAATGTATGTACAATGTTCCCACTTGCTTCTTAGAGGTCTCTAAATCTCTCTCATTTGAAGAGAGCTTTTTTGTGTGATATCAGAGGAGGAAGGAAACCATTAAAGTGTGCTGGTATACAGATTGCCATTGTTCTCAGCACATGTAAATGTGCTGGGAGGGAAAGCGAGGAATCTCAGGCTATTCATGGCTCAGAAAAATAAATATAAATGAAGTCTTGTAAGAATACTGTCGATGCTTTCATGGATTCCAAAGAAATATTCTGTGCCACGGAAATGGACCCAGATGCTGCAGTTCCTGTAAAATATTTGGAAGTTATGAATACATTTCTAATATATAATACATCATCTTTAAAGCAGATATATTTAGATATTGAGTTCACATTGTATTGTACAGACTTGTATAATGCACAGGCACTGATAGAGACGTTGTTTTACCGGGTAAAATATGACTATTTTTAGATGCAGTTGCTTTAGTTTCCATTAGTAATCATTAAAGCGGGATCGTCCTGTACAGTTAGACGAGGTCATTGGATACAACCAAGAGGAAGTTTTCAACTAGCAGTGGTGTAGTGTGAAAATGTGACGCTGTTCTTTCTTTCACATATACCATTGGGAAAAATAATATCTCTCATCAATCAATAGTGAACTCACAAAAGTCCAAAGTAGTTGAATACTGCTGTTTTTCACAGTTTTCCAAGTACTGTTTGTAGTTTCATTTGTTGTAGCTTATTTAGAGGACTTGTTTGTTGCCGTCACCCGAATTCAGGTCCTCATTGTGTTTTTGTGTCTGTAAACTTTTTAATTGATAATTATCAGAATAATATTGTCCCCTTAAATAGCATTAAACTAATATAAAGTTAGGTTAAACTCAATCTACGACATTTGTGGCATAATGTTGATTACCACAAAAAATTATTTAAACTAATTCCTCCATTTATTAAAAATAAAATAATTTGGGATACAGTGAGACACTTAGAGTGGAAGTGAACGGGGCCAGTCATTTCAATTTACAATTGTGTATATATATGATCGAATTTGTATTGGTATTTTTCCACCTGTTGTCTTAGAGTGATTTTTAAGTGACTGCAAAAGGATGCCAGTGAAAGAAGTTGGAGAACATAAAATGTTTGTATTTGGTATGATTTTTTTTTGACCACTTTGTTATTTTGAATATATTTTCCTTTCGTTTGCAGTGTAATTCGAATTTAGAAATATGTATATATTTTTTTCTATTTTTTAGTGTTTCAATAATAAAAAAAATTGAAATGAAAATTGACCAGTAGAAATGAAGTGTGTGCCAATACAATCACTGTTAATACTAGCCATGATTTGTTTGTCAGTAGATGAAAATGATTAATAACACTTGCATTCTCTATAATTGAATGGAGCGTATATACACATTCTGATGAGAAACACATTTTCTAAGCATATAAAAGGAGCGTGTCACTGTCACAGAAATATGCCTGACAATCATCAAGGACACAGTTAATGATCACAGGAAAGTAATTTTCAATTCTTCTAATACATTACATGCCGTCCATTTGCACTACCAACGTCTTATGAATGGGCTGTTTTTGTTTATATCACAGGTGCTTGAGGGAATGCACTATATAACAGGATGCAGATGGTGCGATAACCGGAGAAGAACCTCCGAATTAAATTGCACCTGGCCCAGCCAATTTGCATGTTGGGCGCACGTTTTTCCAAACCCACTTGCACCTAGACTTAGCGCATACTTGCACAAAAATACCAAACCTTCATGACCATGCCCACTGACATTGCACTTATGAATTTGCGCTTATGACTTAAGGCATAGCGCTGTGCTTAACGCTAGCGCTCTTAAAATAGGGCCCCATAAACACTAAAATACGCACTAAATGTTTTGAAAGTTTAATTTCAAAATTTGAACATTATTTTGGGGAGGCGCTATCTAACCTTATGTTATATAGCAAATTATTTCTTCGTTGCCATGACAATGTAATGCCATTAAAACCTATAATCAATTTTATCACACAAAATATGTCGAACAGAGTTTCTATATATATATGCACACACGCGCACATACACAGCATTTCTTTTTTTTTTTTTTTTTTACATATGTGTAATGTTTACATCTTGTGGCTAACCCTTTGAAATAGTGTGTATTTTAACGTTTATGACCGAACTAGTTTAACCACGATTTTTTTGCTGCTTTACTTTATTATCGACAGACAATAATCAAATACACTCTCCTAATGTCCCTCTCTTTCTTTCACAAATAGCATTGGGAACTGACTATAGCATTTTGGTTTGTTTTGTAATTACAAATGCCGTTGATTGAGCTGAACTCACTTTTTATGAGTAACTTGACAAACTAAAGTACCTTCTTCAACACTGGACCTATTATTTTCGGAGGTTTCACACTTAATGGAATACCCACCATACAGGTTGCCAACACAAAAACACTTAGTTCCAGTTAACTGCTAATATTTGGGCATGCATGCGTGGGCTGTTATGTTTGGGTGATCGGAGTGAAATTATTCATTGTTGGAAAATATAATAACCTAGTAGTGACCGAAAACACCTACCCATAATATCAGACAGCCTTGAATCATCCGAATTTATATTGTTGATCATGCAAGGAAACTGGTTGGCAGTGAGCCAAGATTTTGTAGGTTAAGAGGTATCGTTTTCCAGACCTTGTTTCAGTAAAGAAAGGATGTTTTCCTGGCTTTACAGCTCTTTGCCCATTGGCAGCTCACAGCCCTTTGCAATATTTAAGAGATCTGTTTGTGTGCCACATTGAGCTCTCAACCAAAACGGCATACATGCATGTAAACAGTACATGATTGAATGTTTCATTTTCCTGTTACCCCACAGCTCTTTGATTACCGGATCTGATGTCAATCTGATCCTGTTCCCTAAGGTTATTTGCTATTTGGCACTGAAAAAGAGCTATATGTGCTTGTCGTATACTAGTATATTAAAACTAAACATTCATATTTTCTGCTTACTAGCCCAAGTAAAATAGCCTTCCACTAAGTCTCTATTATATTATTGTCTATGGCTTGGGTTAAACTCAATCAATTGCATTTGTGGCATAATTTTACCACAAAAAAAGTTATTTTGACATTGTCCCTCCTTTTCTTAAAAAAAGAATGGTTCTAGTGAAATACTTTCAATGGAAGTGAATGGGGCCAATTTTTGGAGGGTTTAAATTTAAAGGCAGAAATGTGAAGCTCATAAAATTATATGAGAGCACTTACATTACATTTTCTGTTAAAACTTGTGTATTATTTGAGCTGTAAATTTGTTTAAATTGTTGTTTTAGGGTTATGACATCGTCATCATGGTAACAAAGTTGTAAAATTGGCTATAACTTTACACAGAAATGGTTTTATAACACTAAAATCATGTTAACACACATTGTTTACGGTTTCAAAAGTATAGCCACAATATGCAACCATAATATTTGTAAATATGATTTTACTGTGATAAATGTCTGTGTAAAGTTATGTCCAATGTTTCCATCTAACTTTGTGCTGCAGGTAAACACAAAGCGATTTTGACACTAATCACGTTTATGTATAATGCTTCCATCTTGTGGCTAAAACCTACTTTTGAAATCGTGTGTATTTTAACATTTATGGACTGGCCCTATTCACTTCCACTGTAAGCGCCTTTAACCATGATTTTTGCTTTTATTTTTTAAATAAATGAGCTATTAGCATAATGCTAAAAATGCTGATTGAGCTTAACTTGTACTGAACCCAGAACATTCCTTTAATGGAAGTCTAAGGTATTTCTTTCACCCATTTTGTCATCAGCTGAAAGCTCAGTTTCAGAAATGTCTTTGCTACCGGAAATCTATCTGGAAAATTCCTGTTTGCGCAGATTCCCATTGAGGTCACCGTATTTCACCCGTGGAATTTCGCTGTGCAAGGGTGAAGCCTTGATAGATTTCAAGTGGAGAAAGCATTTCCCTTCACAAATTTTACGTGGGGTTAAAGTTTGGTGAATTTGGACACCCAAATTCACAGCGTTGACCAATAACAATTTGCTTGGATTGGCAGTGACGTGGCACAGATGGTTCAGGATGAGTCGCACACCAAAGATTTATACATGGGGTTAGGAATTTGTTCAGATCCCTAACCCCACAGTAGTAGTGTTGCTTGGCTTAGTAAACCCCACTAAACACTAAAATGCAACAAACTTTTTTTTTTTTTTTTTTTATGTATACAGTGCATCCGGAATGTATTCACGGCACTTCACTTTTTCCACATTTTTAATGTTACAGCCATATTCCAAAATGGATTCAATTAATTATTTTCCTCAAAATTCTACAAACAATACCTCATAATGAAAACGTGAAAGAAGTTTGTTTGAAATCTTTGCACATTTATTATAAATACAAAATGGGAAAAAAAAAAAAAAAAAAAAAAGTATTCACAGCCTTTGCCATGACACTCAAAATTGAGCTCAGGTACATCCTGTTTCCACTGATCATCCTTGAGATATTTCTACAACTTGATTGGAGTCCACCTGTGGTAAAATCAGTTGATTGGACATGATTTGGAAAGGCACACACCTGTCTATATAAGGTCCCACAGTTAACAGTGCATGTCAGAGCACAAATCAAGCCATGAAGTCTGTAGACCTCCGAGACAGGATTGTATCGAGGCACAGATCTGGGGAAGGGTACAGAAACATTTCTGTAGCATTGAAGGTCCCAATGAGCACAGTGGCCTCCATCATCTGTAAATGGAAGAAGTTTGGAACCACCAGGACTCTTCCTAGAGCTGGGCGCCCGGCCAAACTGAGCAATCGGGGGAGAAGCGCCTTAGTCATTGTGGTGACCAAGAACCCGATGGTCACTCTGACAGAGCAAGCATCATGTCTGGAGGAAACCAGGCACCGGGCCAATACCATCCCTACAGTGAAGCATGGTGGTGGCAGCATCATGCTGTGTGGATGTTTTTCAGCGGCAGGAACTGGGAGACTAGTCAGGATCGAGGGGAAGATGAATGCAGAAATCTACAGAGACATCCTTTATGAAAACCTGCTCCAGAGTGCTCTGGACCTCAGATTGGGGAGAAGGTTCATCTTCCAACAGGACAACGACCCTAAGCACACAGCTAAGATAACAAAAGGAGTTGCTACGGGACAACTCCATGAATGTCCTTGAGTGGCCCAGCCAGAGCCCAGACTTGAACACGATTGAACATCTCTGGAGAGATCTGAAAATGGCTGTGCACCGACGCTCTCCATCCAACCTGATGAAGCTTGAGAGGTCCTGCAAAGAAGAATGGGAGAAACTACCCAAAAATAGGTGTGCCAAGCTTGTAGCATCATACACAAAAAGACTTGAGGCTGTAATTGGTGCCAAAGGTGCTTCAACGAAGTATTGAGCAAAGGCTGTGAATACTTATGTACATGTGTTTTTTTTTTTGTTGTTTTTTTAATAAATTTGCAAAGATTTCAATCAAACTACTTTCACGTTGTCATTATGGGGTATTGTTTGTAGAATTTTGAGGAAAATAATTAATTTAATCCATTTTGGAATAAGGCTGTAACATTAAAAATGTGGAATAAGTGAAGTGCTTTGAATACTCTCCGGATACACTGTATATATTTGTTTTCTATTTCTTCTTCCTCTTTGTCCTTTATACAGTTTCTTTTTCTGCATAAAAATGTTTTGTTTTTTTTCCCAAATGTGGTGCATTTCAGACTCTGGTTTACTGGAAGAGTGAAATAGCTTCAATTTCAGTATGAGTTGGTGAGATTTACTTAAGGGAGGGACTGAATTTGGAGGCCTGTTTAAACATGAATTTTGGCATCAGTTCCCAAGACTGGGTTTGCTTGCAACTGTCATACAAGCAGCTAACTTCACCATTTGCCTTGCTGTCTTTTGTGGCCTGTTTTGGTTATTTTTCTCTAAACAGTAGCTTGACATGACCCTTCAACATGTAACTCTCCTTATATAAAATAAGAACAGGAACTTGAATAAAGTAAATCGGGTCAATTTTGATTTCAAGTTGACTTTGAAAGAATATTCAGAGTTAAAAACTATTTCAGGTTAAATAAAACCTCAAATTTTGCTGCTTGTTTGTGCTCTTTGTTTTATAAGCAATTGGACTTTAAATCTTTGCCTGGAAAAAATTCAATAGATTAAAGGAGGAACCAAAGCCATATTTTGAAACCAGAATATTTTATAGACTTGAGGGTGGGCTCTTTTGACTTAGGCCAGTAAGCAACCACCTAGCAAAATTATGTCAATATCACTTAGAAGACATTAGCAACTGCACAGTTATGCCCTGGAAACCCCCCACCACACCCAAGCATCATGGCTTTAAATTTTGCATGGACCAGTGCCACTCAAATTTTCTTCTGAAAATATACTAAACTAGTTATTGTTGCTATGTGTTTTCCTTTTACAGCCAAAAGTTACTTTATTAATCAAGTGATGTGGATGAGTTCTTCAGTGTTTAGGATCTGCAGCATTGTGCACACATTCCTAATCTTTCTTAGGAATGTGTGATGTTTTTCCATTATTTCACTCCCATGTTCGGAATGTCCAGCATTGATAAGATGTTCGTGATCCAAACATCGTTAAGGCTCACCACATTTGCTTTAGTTTTCTCTAGCATAATTTGTATTCATCAGACTGTTAACAGATAAAGTTTGAAGGTCATGTCAACACCAATGCCAATACAAAACAACTGAAACATTTCTATCTAGACATGAGAGGGCTTGTTTTATCAGATGTGCTTTACCAAATCTCAGTTAATAGATTTTATGGTTTTGGTTGGATGATATATACCGGTCAGGACTGGTAATTCAGGATTTTCTCAAAATAACAAGTTAACGGGAAGTAATCAAAAGGTATCCCGCAAGACAGTATTATTTATTTAAAAACAAATTATTACATACTTTTATAAGTTTTATGATTTAAAATACATCAAGCTGAATTATTGTATTATGTCGAATCTCATAAAAACATGCCTGGGCTATATTTTACCCCAAAATCAAAAGATATAAAAAAATAGCTATATTTTGATTACAGAAAATGAAGCTTATGATATTATGTATATAATAACAACCACATTCCCCCTAAAATTTCAAATTTCTGTAAAAAAAAAAATCTTCCCAATTTGGAATGCCCAATGTCCTCAATGTGGCATAGTGGCTCGTCTCAATCCGGGTGGCAAAAGACGAATCTCAGTTGCCTCCGTGTCTGAGACGTGTCCTGTTATCACATGACTTGTTTAGTGTGTTACCGCGGAGACCTAGCGCAAGTGGAGGCTTCTCACTATTCTCCGCGTCATCCACATGCAACTCCACACATGCCCCACCAAGAGCGAGAACCACATTATGGCGACCACGAGGAGGTTAACCAATGTGACTCTACCAGCCTAGCAACAAGGCCAATTGGTTGCTTAGGAAGCCTGACTGGAGTCACTCAGCACGCCCTGGATTCAAACTTGTGACTGCAGGTGTGGGAGTCAGCGTCTTGCTGAGCTACCCAGGCCCCCCTAATTTCAGTAATTTAATATTTATTTAATAAATATTTAATTATTTTTAAATTTAAAACTTGCATTGTTTATACTGTAATACAGGTGGTGGGTAATTGTCATGAAAATAATGCAAGTTTCGCAATAGCAAAGGTGTTATGTTAATGAGAATAATAATAAAAAGTAGATGTCGTTACATCAATTTATTGATTCTGTATCAAGATTGCAAGACATTAATGTGCCCACTTTCAAATTGGATGAACCTTTTCACACATGAGAATGTTTTAGATCCTGTCAAGCTCCCCATTTAATCTTATGTGTCTGTGTTTTGTTGTAGGTGTTATTGCTGATCACCTGGTCTTGGTTGTGTTCTGCTCTCTCAGTAATCACTACAGCGGAGTGCTGGTTTGGTCAGTATGCAGGTCTGGTTGCCTTTGGCTCTGTTGCTGAGCCTGAGGGTCACACACTCTCTCGGACAGAACGGTGAGTCTGTTTTTGTCATCATCAGGCTTCCTATCCTGATTCATCCTGTCATGTTCTAGAATTCAGAGTCATTGCAGGTTTAACTCGGATTTAATGACACCAATCAAGCATGTTGGAACTAGGGATGCAACGAGCGCACTTATGCGCTTGTACTCGTAAAGTACTCGGACAATGTATTTGCGAGTACTAAAAGTTGTGGTGCTCATTCTCAAAAAAAAAATGGGATCAGAACATCCCTAGTCATAACCTCTGACTGCACATTTCTGATGTTGCTTCAATAATAAGAGACAATGGAAACATTTGTTCATGCAAAACAGCCAGTTCTTATTTATTTTTGGTGCTGAATTTATGTTTGGTAATAATATGCTGGTGTTTTGTGTTTTATCTAATTTAGAGGAATTCAATTTTTTGTTGTTGTTGTATTTAAATACAGCCAAATGCACACCATGATTTTGCCATGTGAGGTAAAGTTTGTAGCTCGTGAAATATTACTGTTGTCATTACGCTAAATCAGTCCTGTATTGAGTAATTCCTTTTACAAAGTTTTATCTGTCCAAAATTTTGGAATGCTGCTGCTCTAGTGGCAGTTCAGTTCAACCAATCATAACCGAATTCTTAGAGGCCGTTCGCACAGGATGTTTATTTGCATCGGTCTGCGTTGTTTTCATATAGTTGTTTTAGGTAAACATGCACTAGACGGACGTCTTTGGCCATTTTGATGCATCTCGCTGCTTTGTCCTAATTTTCCAAGGTATGCGGTAATAGCGAGTGCTTTCGAAATGCTCCGTTTTTGGTGGATGAAAATTAAATTAATGCATTTTTTCAAAGAGAAATGTATTTGTGTGTATGTGACCTTAAACTAAAACAGTTTACTATACCGTTTCCTAACCAGCCGTGAAGAAAAAAAGTAATTTTTCAGTCCAGACTGAAAGAAAAAATATACTGTTTTGTGAAGCAGGATTAAGAACCAATGAGATTGAGCTGTGGGTTGGGCAACCCAGTGCTTTAGAAATAGAAACCAAGCAATAGCCAAAATGTCCCGAGGCTGGTCGCTTGTCATGGCTGGTTAGGACGAGAGATAGTTCTTAGTGCTTGATGTGTTATTTTATCACTTGTCATTGCGACATTGTTGTGTTTTGTACACAATGTTCGCTAGATTAAAAAAAAACAAAAACAAACCGGTGATGCCACTACCGGAGACAGTCTCTCAGGGGTTTTACAGTCATAACTAATAATGCTACGTGTAAAAATTGTAAAGGACAGCAGAAATCATCCAGTGTACAGTTGGATTAATGCATTACAATTAATTTTATTTTTGTGAAGATTTACAAGCTGAATTGATAATACAATGTAAATAAAGCCTCAATCTTATGTACTCCTTTTTTTTTTTCTCTCTCTCTCTTTCTCTGTTTTCACAGCGCTTGGTGAACTTTCCGTGCCCCGTGGTTTAAAGCTACAGGCGGATTTACCTGCACAGACTCTTTTTCTGACATGGGAAAGTGACTCATCGCTTTTCGACATTGAGATTTTCCACACTGAACTCATGAATGTGGTGCTAAATGTAAGAGCTCCTAAATCTCTGCCTTAGACTGACAGTTCGACCATTAATCTTTGTTATTGCCTGGTAGTTGCGGTTGAAATGTGGCTTTGGATACATTCCATAAAAGAGCAGATAAACAATGATGCTCATTCTTGCAATATGTGCCAACTCCATGTCTGTTCAGGACAATACGGTTCCACCTACAGTTCAATAAAGAGATTAAATGTGAATACTCTTATACTGGTTTATCCACACACTGTTTTTTTTAGTCACATATGAGTCACTGACTGTGACTTAAAGAGCTTAACGGTACATGTTTTGTTTGTGATTACATTCATGTGTCAAACGTGTTTTGGAATGTCAGTGTTAGTTTTAGTCATTGTTAGTTTTTCCCATATTGTAATATTATTGGAATAGAATATTACAGTTGATCCATTGAAGGCATAGTTTGCAAAAAATTAAATGCTGTGAACGTTATTCAAGAATGCTGTACAAACCCTTACGATTTTCTTTCTTCCGTAGACCACAAATGGAGCTGCTAGGCAGAATGTGCACACTGTTAAATGGTCTGCACTTATGTAGCGCGTTTTTAACCTTATCGGTATTCAAAGCGCTTTACACTGTGACACATTCACCCATTCACTCACACACCAATGATGGCAGAGCTGCCATGCTAGCCTGCCATTGGGAGAAACTTGTGGTTCAGTGTCTTGCGCAAGGACACTGCGGCATGTGGAGGTGTGTGGGCCGGGAATAGATCCACCAACACTGCGGTTAGTGGACAACCCGCTCTACCAGCTGAGCCACAGCCGCCTGCCTAATGCACTTTTATTTTCATTATTATAGGCATTACAGTTTATATACTGTATATAAGATATATTCTCTTTATTTTTTTCTCTTCAATTTTGGAATGCCCAATTCCCAATGCGCTCTAGGTCCTCGTGGTGGCACAGTGACTCGCCTCAATCCGGGTGGCGGAGGACGAATCACAGTTGCCACCGTCAAGCCACGCATCTTACCATGTGGCTTGTTGAGCACGTTACCGTTGAGATCTAGCTTCACAGTATTCTCCACGGCATCCACGCACAACTCACCACACGCCCCACCGAGAGTGAGAACCACATTATAGTGACCAAGAGGAGGTTACCCCATGTGACTCTTCCCATCCTAGCAACCGGGCCAATTGGTTGCTTAGGAAGCCTGACTGGCATCTTTAACTTGCGACTCCAGGGGTGGTAGTCATTGTCTTTACTTGCTGAGCTACCCAGGCCCCCATTTAAGATATATTCTTAAGCTTTATCAGCAGAATCTGTGGCATGCTGTAACAGAAAAATGATGCCTGCCAGGCTTTCATTGTAATTGCATTACTGCAAACAAGTTTTTGTTCCTTTTCAATTGAGAGATGAGTTGAAATTACATCCTGTGGTAATCGACAGCATGCCACAGACACTGTCGATAGAGTTTAAAGGGATAGTTCAATCAAAAATTGTGTTGTTCCAAACCTGAATTACTTTCTTTCTTTCTTTGGAACGCAAAAGGATATATTAGACAGAATGACCACCACAGTAACCATTCGCTTTCATTGTATGAAGCTTTTGTGTTCCATGGAAGAATTTGTTTTTTCCCTTGCTGAGCATTCCTTAACATTCCGGAGGTAAAATGGGTCACAAATGCTGTTTCATGTTGACTTCAAGATGGAAAGAGTCAACTCCACTTCAGTCTGTTGTTTTAAAAATCAGTTTATTTAAGGGGATTTATGTGCTTTTTTTTTTATTTGTAGGAGACAGTGGCAGTTAAATCAAATCCTGCAACAGGACAACATGGTTGGAGTTGGCACTCGCCGTTACCATTGGAGTGCACCTCTCACTCTGTGCTCATCAGGGCACGAAATCAACAATCAGTTAGCCAGTGGAGCCCCCTTCAAACCATTGCAGGTACTATAACTGTTTAGATTAGTTATAATTTTAGATTATTGATCATGTAATCTGAAGGTGGAAATCTACTCACCCACTGATTGTAAGTTTCTGGAGGGCACATACTGTAGACTTGAAGAAGCAAGTGTAGATAGAGGGTTGCGGAGCCAGTGGTTGTTCTGTAAACAAGCATAAATCCCTCGAACCGGTGCAAGCAACCAGTACAGTTCGATGAAGAGGGGTGCCTTTTTCTGCTCGTTGAAGACTAGTCATGCTGCTGCATTCTGGATCAATTGCAAAGGTTTGACTGAACATGCAGGAAGTCCTGCCAGAAGAGCATTGCAGTAGTCCAGTCTAGATATAACAAGAGCCCGGGCGAGGAGTTGTGTAGCATGCTCGGATAGGAAGGGTCTGATCTTCCTAATGTTAAACAAAGCAAATCTGCATGATCTGTGAAGTTCAACTGATCGTCAAACAAACCCAAGATTTCTGGTATTCCTGGATGGTGCTATTGTTGATAAGTCAGTGGTTCTCAACCCTGTTACTGGAGGCACATTTTCCCTTTTCTGACACACCCAATTCGGGTCTTGGAGTCTCCACTAACGAGCTGATGAGTCGAATCAGGTGTGTTTGATTAGGGAGATATCCAAAATATCCAAATAATATGTAGTGTTGGGGGGCCTCCAGGAATGGGGTTGAGAACATCTCTAGTTCAATGGTAAAATTATAATGGACTGCTGGGCTCGTTAGAAAATCATTCAGAGCTGTCAGGTTCGATTTGGAGGGAAATTTCAGGATTCCGTCATTCGTTCTTGCACGTTTACGCCATGCCCTTAAACAAAGAAAAGAAGGTCTGGTGGCGGAAATGCTACTTATTTGCTCAGAAGACATATTTTTCAGATATACTTCTTGTTTAAGACTTTCTTCTTACTCTCAGTGACTCTTGGTGTAGCTAGTCAGATCCTGTTGGTGATCATGGGCAACCACAAGTAAACCTCAAACCATCAGATCCATGCAGAAGAGCAGTGCTGAAGCACAGCCGGCATAAACAACAAAACAGTGTTCCTCCATGAGAAACTTGCAATTTTATGCTTCAACCACAGATGTGGATAGAGAGCCCAGAATTCTGTAACGTTTCTTCTTAAACATCTGGTAAAACAATTTGGTTACACAATTAACCCTCCTATGGTATTGAAAAATGGCACCTCCCTTGGTTCGTGGTCATTTTTGACCAGAAGGTTCAGATGTGTGTGGGGTTTTTTTTATGATGATGAAGATGAAAATGATACAATTTCATCTTCCCTAAAGTAAGAATAATATAATTATGCATTTCTTTTGGGATTTTATAATATTTATAATGTTTATTTGCATGTACATTTATACATTTGAACATTAATTTGCATATACAAATAAGCAAAATTCAGAAACTAAAATTCTATAAGTTGAAACATGAAGAAAATATGAGAATGTGACATAAATTGGGGACAGATCGCTGCCATCTGGTAAACAAAATCTAAATAACACTACTTGAAAACCATGTCGTGCCAGTTACAGCCAGTAGAGGGCTGTAGTCTGATGGCTTGTTGGAAAAATAATTCTGTTTTATCACAAGAAATGCATTTGGATATATATTTAGACATCATCAAACTATTAGTTGTCAAAGTTTAGCATTTTAAAATTGATTTGAGGTTAATGTCAGCATGCTCACAATCAAACCTGACCATGGTGTTACAAAGAGATCATTTATTTCAAAGGTAAACATTTTATAAATCAGAGTAAATGCATAATAATGTCAAGAAAATGAACATCAAGAAATAGTAATTAACTACAAAATTCTGAAAATGCAATTAGAGTATAAAACATAAAAATCTGAGTAAACATTTTGCAATTTCAAACTTTCTATAGTAAAAGATACATTTTGCCATCGTGTGTGTGTGTGTATATATATAATTTGTGTGTGTATATATGTGTGTGTGTGTGTGTGTATATATATATATATATATATATATATATATATATATATATATATATATATATAATTTGTGTGTCAGATTGTTGTCATCAGCTGGAAAATAACATAAGAATTGTAATGCCAACAATGACCCAAAGATGGCTGTAGAGCTCCACTTATTGATACAGTGTGTGTGTGTGTGTGTGTGTTATCGTCTCACCCAGTCATTTCCGAGTGTGTATCATTTTGACTGATTTATTTATTTTGACAAATGTAAAAAAAAAAAAAGAAGAAAAAAACTCTGTCTCACCAGTTCATTTTGTGTTTGTGTGTGAGTGGGTGTATTTGTTTTGCACTGAGGATGTTTTCGAAAATCACCCTGTAATTTCTGTCTGTTTTTTGCTGCGTTGTGGCAGATTTATAGATTGTATTTGACAGATAAAAACAATATCTCATTTTTTGGGGTCATTCCCATTCATTTTCACTGGTCGGTCAGTTTTGACCGCAAATACCAAAGGCGTCGCTTTTTTTGTAATTTTATCACGACCACTTAGACTGATCGAAACAAGCCCAATTTTTTTTTTTTTTTTTTTTTTTTTTCTAAAGTTTTTTTACTGCTCCAATAATGGAAACCATTTTATTAAACGTTAAAGGGTGTTATTTTGCTGTTAGTTATTTAGATTTAAACCATTTACTAAGGAATATTTGTCTTTAGGGTCTGACATTCCTGAGATGTTTGGATCCAAGATGTTTCCTCAGGATAAGATAGTCACTGTGGGCAGCAACATGACCTTCTGCTGTATTGTTGGTGAGAGGAAGGACTTCAAAAGTATCCAGTACAAGGGACAGGAGATGAATGCCACACGCTTGAGCAGAAGAACTTATGCCATTACTGTAACCAATCAGCCGCTGTCTGGCAACACGGGCACCAATGTGGTCTGCAGCTCCCAAATGGAGATCCTCACTGGAGCGGTGGTTTTTGTTGGCCGTGAGTAGAATTCAATCTTCTGCGATGCACTTTGAATTTCTAATGAAAATTCTGTCATTTACTCACCCCCATGTGGTTTCAATCCCATATGAGGGTGTTTCTTCAACTCTGGGCAGTTGTAGGACCATGAACTTCTAGAAAGTAAAGTTGTAATATTGCATTTTTATTTGATTTGATTTGATTTAAAATCACTTTGGGGGCTTTTAGCACTGTGGTCTTCCAGAAAGAAAATTCTTGTTCAAATAAATAACATAAAATTGCCCAAAGTTGAAGAAGCACCCATGACATTCTTCCATGGAAGGATGTTTTTCAGTGTCTGTCCAATGAAAGTGAATGGCGACCGAGGCTTACGTTCTGCCTTGCATATCATGTATCACTCGATTTTACTGCATTGAAGAACAACTGTTGTCATTTACAAAGCTTGCAAAGTTACATTTCAGAAAGCGGGACATTATAAGTGTTCATTTTTACCATAACGACCACCACTAAAAATGTCTACGCTCTGTCAGAAAGCATAAAACCAATGTGGCTTGTTGTTTGTAATTGCTGTAGGTCCGCCAGGTGATGAGGGTTTGGTTTGCGAGAATCGGGACCTGGTATCCGCAGAATGTTCTTGGAAAAAAGGACGGGACACTCACTTGAGAAAAAAGCCCAGCCGCACTAACTATACCCTTAATGGAAGGCAAGAAACACACTACACAAGAACCACAAACCACACACATTATCCCGATTGCCGTTCTGAACTGTGATGTCTTTTGTACATAAAAAAATCACTAAACAGAAAACCACATTAAATGAGATGGAAAGGATACTTAGAGTATGTAATATATATTTTGCTGCTCATTTAAGAAGTCCATTAATATTCGAATGTAATTAGAATTCCATTAATTGCCTGAAAGTAAATGAAATTCTGGGTTGGATAAGCCATATTTTGGTCTGCAGGGATTGTTTGGAGGCTAATGAAGGGAAGATATTCCAGTGTAACTGGACCATGTGGGAGGGGAACTGGACACTCGTGGCTCGAAATCCTCTTGGAACTATTCAGCTCACTGACTTCGCCCGTCTCACTGATCGGGGTATCAGCACTTGCAGCAACATTTTCAAAATATTTATATTCAATGGCCTTTAAAAGTATTTGGAGCCACACTTTAAAATGTGTGAATGTCATTGCATTAGCTAAGAAAGAATCAAACCAAGTTGCATTTATTTTTGTATTTGGATACTTTCTGGTTGTCAGGTGTTTCTCGTATGTTAGTGGATCATGTCTACAGTTAATGGCATTGATGACTTCCTATATTCACCAAAATGACTTTGCAGGGTTCCCACGTTCATGGAAAATCGGGAAATATCAGGAATTTTCAGGCCTGAAAAGTAATGAAAATTTAAATACTAAAAAGTCATGGAAGTTAGTATGATTGTAGAAAGTAATATAGAAAGCATTAAAATTTAATAAAATGTAAAAAAAATAAAGTATGAAAAAAATGGACATTTGTGACGAGGAGGAGGGCGGGGCCAGGCCGTGAGGACACACGGCCGGCCATGAATCAGGCTAATTAGCCGGAAGGAGGATAAAGACAAGCCGGAGGTGCCGGTTCGAGAGAGAGACGCACATGGCCACGCTGTGTGTGTGTGTGTGTGTGTGTGTGTGTGTGTGTGTGTGTGTGTGTGTGTGTGTGTGTGTGTGTGTGTGTGTGTGTGTGTGTGTGTGTGTGTGTGTGTGTGTGTGTGTGTGTGTGTGTGTGTGTGTTCACTGTTTTATGTTTACTGTTCAGCCGGTTCCCGCCACCTCCTTGCCCATCCCTTACCCCGTTACAACATTAAAAAAATTCTACAAAGTTATGGAAAACTAATTGAAATTGTACAATTCCAAAAAGCCATGGAGATTAATATAATTTGAAAAGGTAATGGGAAAATCCTAGAAATTAACAACATTTTAATAAGGAAATAAGTAAAAAATGGAATTCATTGAAAAATCATGGAAATATTTTAAAAATCCTAAAAAATATGGAAAAGTCATGGAGATTAATACACATTTAAAAAGCATACACATTTAATACAATTCTAAAAAAAATATGAAACAATAATGGACATTCAAAAATTCTACAAAGTTTGGGAAAACTAAGTGAAATTAGTGCAATTCTAAAAAGTCTTTGGAAACTCATGAAAATATAAATATTTAAAAAATATTTTTTAAAAAAATATGGAAATCCATGGAGATTAATAAAATGATAAATGAAAAAATTAATGAAATTAGTACAATTCTAAAAAGTCATGGAGATTAATGCAATTCTTAGAAGTCTTTGGAAAATTGTGGAAATAATAAAAAAAAAAAAATGTAAATATGGAAAAGCCATGGAGATGAGTACAATTGAAAATTAATACAATTCTAAAATATGATTGAAAATTAATGGAAATTAGTACAGTTCAAAAAGTCTAAAAAAAAAAATTCTATTGTGAATATTTTTCTAGTAATGTGCATTAATAACCAATTTCATCAACTGAACATTGTGAATGGCGAACACAATCAGCACTTGATAAAGGTGCTATATATGTAAGTTTGACAACAAGCGTTTAAAATGGGCAATGCGGTCCAAATTCAAAATATTGGAGAGTTGTCTTCCCCGCCCCAGACTCTAAGCTCATGTGGGTTGCCAGATGTTGACACGCAAATTAGCCAGCTCAGCATCCGTTTTAAACGATTTCTGGGCTTTAAGCTGTCTCCATCTTCCAAAGGCATCTCCAATATTTATCCTTGTTTTACTACGCCTCTGGTCATGGTGGTATTTAGATGAATGGCGAGGCTTTTTAGCTCAGGTGGAATCTGTAATCTCTGATCCAGATCGTTTGCTGGCTTCCATGGCTGCAGCACACAGTGTTGTTTGCCTGCAAACTTGTTCAAATCTGGCAACCCAGCGGTGTCAGGCCAAAACATAAACCGAAATTCCGGCCCGGAATGGAAACTTCAAAGTAGAATATACCGGCTGTGGCATTGTTATCGGAGAAGCCAGTATTTCAACGTAGCATATTTACTAATTCTCTAATGGCATATTATGATAATTGTACAGTAAAAATATTACATATTTAAGTCTGAGAAATGATCTGTTTTCAGTTTGATGCCACTTGGTTTTCGTATCTAATGCAATGTTATCCAGACATTTTAAGTGCGACTTAAAGAGTCCAAATACTTTTTGAAGTGACTGTATGTACAGTCAGATTGAAGGTACACACTTTTGAAGGGATTTTAAAGATGTTGTGTTTTTGCAGTACATCTTTTGGCTCCAGTAAATGTGACCGCAGTAGATGTAAAGGCATGGAATGCCACGCTGCGGTGGAGCTGGTCTGTAGCAGCATATCAAAAACTGAACATGATCTGCCAGCTGCAGCTCATTGGCCATGAACACTTAATCACAGTAAGTTTAGTGCTCCGCTTTCACTTTTCACAATGTGCTTTTTCATGTGTTTTTTTTTTTTTTTGGAGTTAAAGGAATAGTTCACCCAAAAGTGAAAATTAAATAATTTTGTAATCAAAAACATTGAATGCAGACCAACTGCTGAAACCAGCATGATGCCCCCCCCCCCCCCCCCCCCCCCTATAAAACACTAAAAATAGATATTTAGCAGAATGTCCATGCTGCTCTTTTCCATACAACCCAAGATGGCAGTGACTAGTGGCTGTCAAATCCAAAAATCAAAGTACCATAACACTAGTCCATATAACTACAAGTCCTCCAGGGGTTAGGAACAGATCGAAATGTATGTTTTTTTTGTTTTGTTTTTTTCGTATGTGGGTGTGCTGTCCCTTTATCTACAATAACTAGTATGAATCAGTTAATCTATTTCAAAACTATTATGAATTGTTTTAATATTGTTCATAATTTCTAAGATGATCAGATATCATTGTAAATAATGTTTAACTCTCTCTCTCTCGCTTTAGCGCAACTACAGCGGCGTGGGTTTATCGTTTGTGTTGCTGGAGGGTTTGTGGCCAGATACCGAATACACCGTGTCTGTGCGCTGTGGTTCTCTGCACAGTTTCTGGAAATTGGGAGATGAGAGCACCCCCTACAGGATCCACACTAAAATGGACCGTGAGTGGGTCGTTTTAGTCATACAAAATAAGTTGGACAGCTGAAGGGAATAGAAGTAAAAACATAGAGATAAGCTTTTGTCTTTTATGTAGTCACTTCAAATATCAGCCAAGTTATATAAAGGTTATTTGAAGTAGTGGTCCAGTGAATAATGCACATTCTCAGACACATTGAGCTGTGATGCTTATATGGGCTATGCAGGTTCGAGGGCAGCTTGTGTTATTTACCAGTCTTTTCCACTTAATTTCCTGTCCTCCGGATAGGTCTTTTAATGCAAAGTGGGAAAAGGCCAAAAATACAATTAAAACAGGAATATGAAGTTTACACACTACATCTGTGGCCAAACATTTTGTGTTTTGCAAAGTTTGCTGCTTCAGTATTTGTAGATTATTTTTTCACATGTTTCTATGGTATACTGGAAAACAATTATAAGTATTTCATGAGTTTTAAAGGCTTTTATTGGCAAAAACATTCAATATATGCGAAGAGTCAATATTTACAGTGTTGGCCCTTGTTCTTCATAACCTCTGCAATTCACTCTGGCATGCTGGATATCAGCTTCTGGGCAAATCCTGACTGATGCCGATCCATTCTTGCCTTATTAGTGCTCGGAGTTGATCACAGATTTGCTTCTGCTTGTCCACTCACCTTTTGAGGATTGACCACAGGTTCTCTATGGGATTAAGATCCGGGGAGTTGCCTGGCCACGGATCCAAAATTTCAATGTAATGATCTCTGAGCCACTTCATTATCACTCTTGCCTTGTGCCATGGTGCTCCATCATGCTGGAAAATGCACCGATCATCACCAAATTGCTCCTGGATTATTGGGAGAAGTTGGTCTTGCAGGACGTTTTGATACCATTCCTTATTCATGGTGGTGTTTTGGGGCTGAATTGTGAGAGAGCCCACTCCCTTGGATGAAAAGCAACGCCACACATGGATGGTCTCAGGATGCTTCTCTGTTGGCACGACACAGGACTCATGGTAGCATCACCTTTTCTTCACTGAACTATTGATTTTCCAGATGTCCCAAACAGTCGGAAGGGGGCTTCAGAGAAAATAACTTTGCACCAGTCTGCTGCTGTCCAATCCTTGTACTTCCTGCAGAATTTCAGTCTGTCCTTGATGTTTTTCTTGGAGAGAAGTGGCTTCTTTGCTGCCCTTCTTGACATCAGGCCATTGTCCAAAAGTCTTCACCTCTGTGCGTGCAGATGCACTCACACCAAACTGCTGCCAATATTGAGCAAGCTCTGCACTGGTGGTGACACGATACCATAGCTGACTCCTCAGGAGGAGACGGTCCTGTCGCTTGCTGGACACTCTGGGACGTCCTGAAGCCTTCTTCACTGCAGTTGAACCTCTCCTTGAAGTTCTTGATGATCTGGTAAATGGTTCTTTCAGGTGCAATATTCTTTGCAGCAATTTCCTTGCATGTGAGGCCATTTTGATGCAAAGCGATGATGGCTGCACATCTTTCTTTAGAGGTAACCATTGCTAACAAGAACAGGATGATTGGAAGCACTTCTTCCCTCATTTTATAGCAAACAGTCTGCTCTTATAATCCAATCAGAATGATAGAGTGATTTCACCTGACTAGTACTCGTTCACACTTTCCCAGGTGCTGCTGATATGATTAGTGAAATTATGTTAGCTGGGCATTTTGTGCTACGGCCAAAAACAGTGAAATTTGGGTTTCTGTGATAAAGTTCATATTTTCAATTATTTAAAATGCATCTGATCACTCTGCACAACAATCTAGAAACAATGTGAACCAACACCACAACTGAAGCAGAAAACTTTGCGAAACACAAAATGTATGTCACTGCCAATACTTTTGGCCACGGCTGCACCTGTTAAAAGTTTGGATACATTGGAATAAATTTGTTTCTCGTCTTTTGATCGAAAGACTTGTGGTGAAATGCTATTTTTGTAGATAAATTAGGCCTAGATATGAATTTCTGTACAGGAAAATGCCTAATTTACATTTTCTTTAAATGGATGAGTTGGACCAGAAGTTGGACTAGTGAAGGAAATAGAAACTCCTTCAATTCTTTTTTAAAAGTATCCCAGTTAAAAAAGTTGAGAGAGCTGTAATCTAGACCAGTGTTTCCCAAACTGGGCTATGCGTACCCCTAGGGGTACGTGAGGTGACAATGGGGGGTACGTGAATACTATTCTGAGATTTACCTGTCTTTTCATTTCATCACCATCTAACATGACTTTCAAACCCAGTTCATGTATTTCTCACTGGCAAAAATAATTTTGTGTGCCCCCTAGTGTAGAAACCCCAAATTGGTTGTGTCATAAAGGTCAGATAAATACACAATGAAATAACCCTATCTTTTACGGTTAAATAAATGCATTTACTCATGCGTCGTGTGTCACACAAGTATCTTTTTTCACGAGCCCAGCACACTACTAGGTGACAGATCTTAGTGATAGTAAATAAAATGAATCCTTCACTGTTTTACCAGACTCGCACATGTCAGTCGTCCATGATTTTAGTTTGTCTGTTTGTTTGTTTTTTTCGCAGTTTAAAATGTAATTTGTATTTAAGATTAGATGCATAGGAAGATTTGTGTCTGATGGTATAAGTTCATACGCTTTGATGACAGGTGTCAAGAATTTTCCGCATTCACACGCAGTAATTTTCCCTCACATTTGCTTGCATGCAAAGAGACCGGTTTTCCCAATGTTGCATGATGTTTTTTAGCAAATGAGCTCAACCTTGCAAAATTGACAAATGTGACATAAAAAAGCACTTTGAGCTGACCACGCAATTGCACAGATACTCAACCGCAATGCTCAAAGTTGGCCGGGAACACCGTACCTGCAATGATGCGTGGAACCGAGCGCTATTCTTGCATACCGCGTCATGATGGGGGGGGGTGTTTCAAGTTATCCAGTTATATCATATCTAGCATATCACCCTTAATCGGTAAGACATTTATTCAGGATGTATATGATTCATATAACATGTACACATATAACATGTTTAATAAAAGCGGGTTGTTTTACAGTCTGTGTTAAATATACATATTTTCAAAATGCATTGTGTGAATGTTATCTATGCGTTAGAGAGGGGGTACGCAAAAGGATGTCGAATGTTTGGAGGGGTACGCCACTGTAAAAAGTTTGGAAACCACTGATCTAGACTAAAGATGGCTACTTTGAAGAAGCTAAAATATATGTTTTTTGTCACTTCATAAATCCCATACTTCCGTTTGTGTTATTTCATAGTTTTCATTTTGACTGGTAATATGTATTTATAACACTGTGGATTTATTTTCAGGTCCCGACTCTTTGGATGTATGGATCTGGATGGACAATGAAAACACAGGACGTGTTTTGTGGAAAGTATGAACAGATAAACGATTTTATATTCACCATCTTGAGAGATACATTTATCAAATTAAATATTAAGTATTGTTTTCAGAGAAATCTAACCAGATATAATGAGGTTTATTCTTTAAACAAGAGGCGATTAAAAACAAGTATTTTTACACATTACAAGTTTTTGTTCCTATAATCGATTGGCAAATTTTTTATTAATTTTTTTAAGCATAAACTTCACTTCATCTTTTTTAGGTTTCTGTGTAAACAAGACATCATATCAAGACGTCATTTTGTTTATCAGCTTTCATCCATGTAGATATTTCTACTGGAAAACAAGACAACAATTAAAATGTCTAGATTATTTTTATTTTTATTTTACCAATACATAGACAAAAATACTGAGTAAGAAAATGAATTTTGCAGTGTATGAATCATAGCTTATTGTCATAAATATGTGTAATGTAAGTGAGTGTGATGTCTGCATGAAAAACATGTCCGTGTCTTTTCTTCTAGCCTCTGTCTGTGCGTGAAAGTCACGGTGCGTTAGACGAGTTTGAGGTTTCTTACAGCAAAGCAGAGGAAGACAGGTGGACAACGGTGTCTCTTCCTCGTGACAACTTTAGCTATCCCATCACCCTTAACAACAGTGACATCACAGTTGCCGTGGCAGCACGGAACCCAGCTGGTCTCTCTCAGCCTTCTACTGTGACCGCACCAGTGTACCTAACAGGTACTACAGAGGGCCTGGAACACTTCCCAAAATAAGTTTTTGCTTTTTAAATAGTAAAGAACTTATTCTTATAAATTAAGTTAACACGTTCACTTTGGAGATTAAAGAAATATCTTTATTTCCATTACATTTATTTCATGATTTGATCTAATTTGTCTTTAAACTGCTTCATTCTGCTCTGAGTTTTATAAAGACTGGAATAGTTTCTGCTAATTTAATATTCAAACTCGAACACAACAATCCCTTGGCTGAAGTCCCATTTATCTATAAGCGATTCAGAAATTTCCTCTGAGAAAGAGGAAGAAGAGCCTTCTTAAACAGGGAATTTATTTAAAATAAAATCCATATGGGACTTTTTAACAAAAGTAAAGTCATTTACCGTCTTTGTATGCATTTGAAATATCAAATACAATATAATAAATATCACGTACACTATTAAAGGGACGGTTCACCCAAAAATGAAAATTCTCATAATTTACTCACCCTCATGCCGTCCCAGATGTGTATGACTTCTAAACGCAAATGAAGATTAGCTCTGTAGGTCCATACAGTGCAAGTGAATGGTGACCTGAACTTTGAAGCTCAAAAAAGCACATAAATGCAGCTTAAAAGTAAGCCATACTAGTCTTCAGTAGCTATAGGATAGGTGTGGGTGAGAAACAAATCAATATTTATGTCCTTTTTTTACTATACATTTCCACTTTTAATTTCACATTCTTCTTCTTTTGTTTTTGCCGATTCACATTTTTCATGCATATCGCCACCTACTGGGCATGGAGGAGAATTTATAATAAAAAAGGACAAATCTGTTTCTCACCCTCACCTATCTTATCACTTCTGAAGTTGTATGGATTACCTTTATGCTGCCTTTGTGTGCTTTTTGGAACTTCAAAGTTTTGTTCAATTGCATTGTATGGACCTACAGAGCTGAGATATTTTTCTAAAAATCTTTAATTGTGTTCATCAGAAGAAAGAGAAAGTCATACACATCTGTTATGACATGAGGGGGAGTAAATAATGAGAGAATTTTAATTTTTGGGTGAACTATCCCTTTAATACTCTGCTGTGGACTAGTGGTAAAAATATGTTACGTGTAAAGTTGTTTTATTTCATTAAAATATCAACTATACTAGGTTCTATATCGTGGTTATGTAAAACACTATTGTTATTATACTCTGATGGATCTATTTTTATTTGTCATTCGTTACTTTTTCATTATTTGGATTATTTTTATATATTAGAAATAAAGAAGCCATTTTTTTTTATCTTGGATTGTAAAACATGCATAAACAAATTCTGCAATTTATGCATGCATAAACAAATAGAAAAGATAAATGACATTTTTAATAAATAGTACTTCACTTAGAGTTGTTTTATTGAAAGGTACAGCAATAAAAAAAATCAAATATGTAAAAGGTTTCTATTACTTTGGACTATTATTTTTTAAGATGTTTTGAACCAATTGTCCATAAAAATTAGCATATTATCATTAAATTTCAAGACTATCGTGATATTAAAATATTCTTATATCGTCCATACCTACATTAAACTACTGTATATGTATAAATACAATAAAACGTCTTACACTAATGATTTTGAAAAGGAAATATAGATAAATCTATAAGCAAATTTCATTAAAATGTGTGATTTATAAAGTTGATGTCAAAAATCATGAAATTAATCACATTTACTTTAATCTATTGACAGCCCTAAAAATAAACAAAAACAAAAGGTAACAAATTTAGGCTAGTGTTAAATGAACCATGTGTTATGTGTGGTCTCACTTCCTGTAGATTCTCAGCTGTCTGTTTCTGAGCTCTTGGGCACAGATGGAGGATTCGACGTGTCCTGGCAGCCCGATGCCAATGCAAGCAGAGGTTATGTGGTGGAGTGGGTCCCCTCGGGCTGCAGTGGGCTTTGCCCCGTTCAATGGGAGAAAGTACCTGAATCAAACAGCAGCATCAGGGTGCAGTCAGGTGATCATAATAGAACCTTTTGCTAATTTTCTTATAAATGGCTCGTCAAATACTTTTCATAGCCACTACATACTAGATTGTTTATTTTTGTCACAGTTAATGGGAAACTGAATGGAATTTACTGTAGATGTCTGTTATGTCTTGTTTACTTCATGAATGCATGTTTTCATCTGTGCGCCTCATTGATTTAGTCCTCCCTGTTGACTTTAGTTTCCCTGGAGGCAGGAGTTCGGTACACAATTTCTGTGTACGTTCTCTCAGCTGGAGCGCCAGTACTTCTGCAGAGATGGCACGGATACACACAGGAGATGAGTAAGAGGACCATTGCTGATCACCAGTCATAAGGCGCATTAACATATATTACAGTTGAAACATTATTCTGATTTGAGGTCCTGTGTAAATACATGTTGTGGTCATGGTGGTGTGTGTGAATGGTAGCATTATGTAGCACAAGACGTTGTTGCTTTTATAAATAACAGATGTGATGCCTTTACTGGAAAGTAAAAGTGTATATTTTTATATAATTAGTCTACTAGTTTAGCTATGTAGTTTTAGTTCTTGTCAGCTCTCCAGATATTTTATGAACAGGCACCTGGAATCCATATGTGTTTGTTATTTATGATTATCGGTGACTGATTGTATCTGAACCTGTTCTTCTCTCTCTTTTGGTGCGTCTTAGTTCCTTCACAGTCAGTCAGTGATCTGTCAGCCAATCAGTTGGGATCTGATGTGGCGCTGTCATGGAAAGCCATTGCAATGGAACAGCAGAGAGGCTTCATACGTGGATACACAATCTATCTGGCAAATGCTGCCAGCCTGGAACTCATTGGTAAGTTTTACAGCACATTCAGGCACGTGATTGTAGAAACCACCATCTGCTTATATGAATAGAACTGCATTATACATGTCTTATTAAGGCGTAAGGTTACAAGCCAAAATTGTTACAGTTCAGATGTTACTTTTAAAGGTCAGTTATATTTTTAACTTTATAAACATGAGTGGAAAAAATACCTGATAATAAAAATCATTTATCAAATTAATAAATACTAAATGCATTACGGTATTATAAATATACTTGTAAATAAACAAATATGTACAAAATAATGAAGCATTTGCAAATAAGTACCTATTTTTATTCAATATATCAGTTAATAATTGTCTCTTATTGTTGTGTTCCTAGGTAATGTGTCCAATCCTGAAGTCAAGTCATACAGGGCGAGGGGGTTATCTCTGGGGTCATATAAGTTTATAGTGAAGGCCTACACGTCAGCTGGAGAGGACGCAGGATCTACTGTAGCCATTAAACTGGAGATGGACAGTAAGTCATTATAATACTATTATATACGTATATTATATACGTATCTTCACTCTTAAAAATAAAGGGTACATTTAGCCAAAAAGAGGGTAATTTTAAGTTCCTCAAAGAACTTTTTAATTCTGTAGTTCTTCCGAAAACCAAATATGTAGTGCTGCTTAAGGAACCCAGAAACTGAACAACCTATAATGAAACATTAGGAACTTCTCGTAATCTCCAAATGACCATATAGCAACTACAGTGAAAACTGGTTCTTGATAAGAAGATATATTCCTTAATTGATGCAACGTATTTCAAAGTCAAAGCATGCTTTCATATTTATAATTGTTTATATGGCACACTATATCTATATACTATTACAATTATAGTTCAAATATAGTGATACTATTCTCTGCTCTTCTGTTCTTACCTGCAGCTGACATGTTGGTTGTTGGTATTCTGGTGTCACTGGGCGCCATGTTTTGCTGTCTGATCCTCATCAGCATCTTCTGCTACAAGAAGAGAGAGTGGTATGACCTAATTATGGTGGTTTAATGGCATTTCCATCAAGTTATATTGTTTCCACTAAATTTAATCTATTAGATCCAAATGGCTTATAATATTTCTGCTAAAACAGACTGTATTCTTTCCATGTGAATGAACGTATTATACTCAAAAAGACTCAAGCGATGCCCGAGTCATATTAGAACATTTGTAAAAAATAAAATAATGCCTATTAAGGGTTTTTCATGACAATCAAGCACATGTAATGCCAAAAACTACTGAATTGTATGTAATGCGGAGAAAAAAAAGATACATTAAATTATAAAACACAATTAAGTACATGTACATCATGGTATTAATTGTTGCTCTTTCTTTAATTTATGCAGATTTTTATATATACAAAAATGATTAGGCCCAGACAGGATAATTTCCATTACTGTATTACAGTCTTAAAGGGATAGTTCACCCAAAAATGAAAATTCTCTCATCATTTACTCACCCTCGTGCCATTCCAGATATGCATGACTTTCTTTCTTCTGTTGAACACAAACAGAGATGCTTCTCAGCCTTGTAGGTCCATACAATACAAGTCAACAGGGTCCAAAAATGTGAAGCTCCAAAAGCCACATAAAGGCAGCATAAAAGTATGTAGTTGATATGATGGGTGTGGGTGAGAAACAGAATATATAAGTCCTTTTTTAACGACTTCAAACAGCCCTCCTAATCCCTCATTTCTCCAAAGATGAGTTCTTTTATTTTTGCAGATTCACATTCTTCGTGCATATCGCCACCTATTGAGCAGGGAGGAGAATTATAGTAAAAAAGGACATTAATATTGATCTGTTTCTCACCCACACCAATCATATCACTTCTGACAACATTGATTAAACCACTGGAGTCCTTTGGATTACTTTTATGCTGCCTTTTAGTGGTTTCGGAGCTTCAAAGTATTGGTCACTATTCACTTGCATTGTATGTGCCTACAGTGCTTTGTTTGTTTTCAGCAGAAGAAAGACAGTCATACACATCTGGGATGACATGAGGGTGAGCAAATAATGAGATATTCCTTTTAATGGTTCAAATAATGGGCCTCTTCATGGTAAAATATAATATTGATTTAGGGATGAAATATGACCCAAACAGTTCATCGTGTGATTCATCATCTTGACCTGGGGTTTTTGTGTTGTTTATTTCAATCTAGGGTAAAGAAAGCATTCTATCCTGAAATTCCTGGACCTAAGGTACCTGGAGACTGGTCCTCTCCTCAGGTAAATTATAATTTTTTAATATATATAATTTCTCCCTTCTCTTCCTCGCGTCTCGTCTAACGGGATTGTTGTTTGCGTTTAGGGTCCCCTGGATGTGAAGCCCTCTCCTCACAGTCTGGTCCACATCGTTGAGAGTCCAGAGTGGGACTTCAGAAAGAAGGGTCTGGTTGCAGTGCCAGAGGAAGAAGAGTCGTCTGAGAATGAAAACATCGATGTAGACAGCGATTCAGATGAACCTGCCCTCCTGAGATACTACAACCAGGTGGTCGGTGACCGTTCGAACAGTAGCCATGTTTCAGACTCGTCTGGTTCTTCAACCGCCTCGGTGGGTTCCACACAAACCGAAATCACCTACACAGGCATCCAGAGCCCGACCTCCTCACAGGTGACATACGGCGCTGGAGGTTACAGACCACAGATGCAGTCTGCTGAAGGTCCAGCTGATCCACAACTCGGATTTGATCCAGACTTCCAAGAGGAGAGCTTGAATATGGGCTATAAACCCCAGTGTTCCTGGCAGCTCGACTTTCCTGATGCGGAAAACTTTAGCGGTTCACTTGGGAGCCCAACATCTGTCACATCGTCCCAGTTCCTTATTCCAGAATCTTCTGAGGAGAAACCGCAACCTTCCAACACCTGGTTCCACAATCTTCTCTCTGGAAAATCCTGAGAGCACACTACTTCAGTGTTTCTTTTCCACTTTAATTCATGATGTTCACCTTTTGAGGATGTTTTTCGCTTTGGTCCCTACTGGAAATCACTCACAATTATGTTATCAAACATCACTGCTGTTTGGGACTCGTGTTACTGACCAGAGAGGTGAATTACTACTGAAGAGCTGGAGGGAGTTGTATCTTCTGACGCTCACTTGGAACAGTATGACGTTTACCCCTAGGGGGCACTGCCATATCCTTTCATACTAGTGTTCCTGTCTTGTAGCAACAGTAGCCGTAGACTTTTCCAGTGTTATCGGAGTGCTCCCTGAAAATCTACATTCTTATGGAATCATACCGTTCATCTTTTCTTAACTGTACTCTCATTTTTGGTAGCAGTTAAACTTGGGAGATCAGAAAGTGTCAGTAATTGATGGATTCTCTCTCTCTCTCATATTCCGGCTAAATTTGGCGGGAAAAGATGGTGGCTGTGAAAATGTATTGTTTGATCAAAAGCGGTGCATTGAGGGGTTTGTACTCAATGGCTGCAATACTTTCCATTTCAAATTTCAAACTTGTTACGCAGCTTAAGCTAAAATGTCACCGTTAATCAGTGTGTTTTACATGTAACGAAACGCTAACAGCTTACAAAAAAAAAAACGCTCATTATAAAAACCAGACAGGCAAACATACCTCATTTACATCAGATTTTAAAATGATCAGATTTATTTCCGGTCTTGACGTCAAAACGTAAACAGTCATGCTCGAACTTTGTTTGCGTGTTTACGTGACATCATATGTGGTCGATTTGCATGTTAAAGGAATATTCTGGGTTCAATACAAGTTAAGCTCAATCGACAGCATTTGCGGCATAATGTTGATTATCACAGAAAGTATTTAAAACTCATCCCTTGTTTAAAAAAACAAAAAAACAAAAAAAAAGCACCAGAAATCGTGGTTACATTGAAGCACTTACAATGGAAGTGAATGGGGCCAGTCCATAAACACTAAAATACACCGTGTTTCAAAAGTATAGCCACAAGATGTAAACATAATTTCAATGAGGAATAAAAAAAATCGTTCTACACAATTTTAGGTTGATAAAATTGCTTCTATTGTTTGTCCCCCATGGCATCGTCACGGCAACCAAGTTGTAATATTGGGTATAACTTTACACGGATAAGATTAAGCAATTTTATCACACTAAAATCATGTTAACTGGTATAATGTCTACGTCTTATGGCTATAGTTTTGAAACGTATGCATATTTAAACGTTTATCGACTGGCCCCATTCACGGCCATTGTAAGTTTCGTACTGTAACCACGATTTTCGTAATAATTGAGGGATGAATCGAAAACTTTCATTCCAGTGAAAGATTGTGTTACTTCATGATTAAATGCAGCTAGCTAGTTATTATCGATGCTCATTTAGTTCCATGGGTAGAAAATTACATTTTTCCAAAGGTCAGTAATATTTAACAAAAATGGCATTACCCATACAGTCTGTAAAGCATCTTGTAGGTTTTATGAATACATCTTTGCATTTCATACTTCAATAAATCTGGAATTCACTTCAAATCTCACAGACGCATAGCATTTACCCGGATATAACATAGGCAAACATGTGCACCAGTATACTTAGCCACATGTCAATGCGCATAATGTAGGGTATATATTTGCTAATTTTAGTGATATTAGTCTAGGATTTCAGAATGTGCTCATCTGCTTGCTTTCAAGAAATCTTCAAAGGTTTTAAAATGACCACAGTGCCTCTGGAGCTTAAATTTATGTCATATCCAAAGAGCAGCACCTTTTTGCTATACCAGTCTCTCCATTCTTGCTATGGATCGTGGGATCAATGTGTACCACAGGGTAAATAACTTTAAAGGAATAGTTCTCCCTAAAAATGTAAACTCTCCCTCATGTCGTTCCAAAACTGTTTGACTTGCTTTTTTCCGGTAGAACACCTAAGTTCATGTTAGGCAGACTGTTCAAGTTGCTCTTTTCCACAGACAATGCAGGAAAGCTGCGGAAAAATCTATGCGCGCCAATCGTTCTTTGTTTAAATCGTTTATAAAGTTACATTGTTAAAAGTAAAATGCTAAAGGCGTTTTCAAGACTGTATGCATTGTCGGCTTATTAATAAGGATGTGCACTGTTACAATTTTAACATTCGACTAACTGCGAGGTTGTGACGTATGAACTCTTTGCAACCTGAACTACTTCAGAACGCAGCACAACCAATGAAACCCAATGCAAGTATTTTGAGATGCATTTATAAAAAATAAAGTTCTTTTTAACTTTACTTGGTGTCTATGCTGAAAGAATAAACGGGGAGATTCAGCTAGTCCATCCATCCATCCATCCATCTTCAGCCGCTTATCCGAAGTCGGGTCGCGGGGGGGCAGCAGCTCCAGCAGGGGGCCCCAAACTTCCCTATCCTGAGCCACATTAACCAGCTCTGACTGGGGGACCCCGAGGCGTTCCCAGGCCAGTGTGGAGATGTAATCTCTCCACCTAGTCCTGGGTCTTCCCCGAGGCCTCCTCCCAGCTGGACGTGCCTGAAACACCTCCCTAGGGAGGCGCCCAGGGGGGCATCTTTACCAGATGCCCAAACCACCTCAACTGACTCCTTTCCACACAAAGGAGCAGCGGCTCTACTCCGAGTTCCTCACGGATGACTGAGCTCCTCACCCTAACTCTAAGGGAGAAGCCCGCCACCCTTCTGAGGAAGCCCATTTCGGCCGCTTGTACTCACAACCTAGTTCTTTCGGTCATGACCCAACCTTCATGACCATAGGTGAGGATAGGAACGAAAATTGAGCGGTAGATCGAGAGCTTTGCCTTCCGGCTCCGCTCTCTTTTTGTGACAACGGTGCGATAGAGCGAGTGCAATACCGCCCCCGCTGCCCCGATTCTCCGGCCAACCTCCCACTCCATTGTCCCCTCACTCGTGAACAAGACCCCGAGGTACTTGAACTCCTTCACTTGGGGCAATACCTCCTTCCCTACCCGGAGTACTTCCCTACAGGTTTCCTGCTGAGATTCAGCTAGTGCAACAGTCAAAAGTGTCCATCCGACAATGTGTTAACTGCAAGGGCGTAGATTTGGCTTGAACAGGGGGGGGTACTTGCTTGCTTGCTTGCTTGCTTGTTTTGATTATTGGGGGGTACTCCCCCATCCCCCCTGGAATCTACGCCCCTGGTTAACAGTATATAGAAAAACAGCGCAGGCCCACAAAAAAAGCATGCTTGAACAGCCCCTAACTCGCCCTATACTTTAATAACTGACCCAAAACCGCCCGGAAAGCCCAACGTTTTTATCGTAACTCAACGAGATCGTGTCGGGGTTATAGACCTCTATTGCACGTGCAGAATAACAGTTAACCAAATGTCGACTATCCGTGCACATCCCTACTTATTAAGCCATATCGACGTTAGATTGTCTTTCTTGCATTGAAAAGCTAGTTCAACAGCTGTGGTCATCATTCATGTTCACTGAATGGAAATGAGCTACTTCGACATTGGTATTAAAAAATCCTTTTGTGGAAGAAAGAAAGTCATAGGTGTTTCGAATTGATATAAGGTTGAGTGAATTATGACAGAATTGTCATTTTCTGGTGGACTTTTTGTTTAACTGGCCTTGGTGACATCCTCTAGCAGCAACCTGCTTTTCCCAGAACTTAATCTAACATCCAAGTATTTGAGAGTTATGTGTGTAACATTACTGTGAAGGCCTTTACCTGAACACTGTGTAAATCTCCTGTCACTTTCTGCTGTCACAATAAGAACAGTCAGAATAGCATATATGTCACAACGGGACAAGATGGCGTCTGTGTTCGCGCACGTTACGCTGAGCCTGAATGGTTGACTTCAACATGGAATCAAAATGAAACCTACTTGGGTCAGTTTTGACTTTAGAGACTTTAAAGGCTGTTAAACTGAGAAGGTGTCTGTTTTGCATTTGATTGAAAGGGCATTAGATTAACATTATTAGGACTGAGTTTGGTTGATATTGTGTGATCGGTCGGCATCTACAGTATATAAGCGTATGTTGCTAAAGCTTTAAAAACTACTGTGAAAAACTTTTAATAATGAACACCTACTAATGTTTATTTTTCTTTATGAATGTGAAATGCATAAATATATGTATGTTATGTTTTTAAGGCCACACATATAAAACCTGAGCTTTACGGGCAAGTTCAATATACTTACATCAGCTTTAGCTAGATTTCATAGCCCAGGAGAGTCATTTATTAGCTATGAAAATGGATAAATAGCTTATTTTATATCATTTACACTGTGGTGGCAGGGTGTAAGTGTCAAAATCATCTCAAAAGGCCACGTCGTTCTTACTACAGTGGTAATCAGATTTTTCTAAATGTTTCTGAGCAGTATGAACACAAAGAGAACTGTTCAGATTTGAGCGACTTCTTCTGTATGTGATCTAGATCACATGGGATACCACACTACAAAGCATGTAATCCATTGTATATAAGATTTTCTCTTGTGCGTGAATATCGTCAGATCTGAAAATTGCATCCAAGTTAATCTCAATTAATATTGCATTAATATTATCGCCTTTTTATGCATGGCAGATGCCACATTGTGTTTTCAGTGTTTAGAGATTAGCTAGTAAAGAGGAATAATGGATAATGAAATTAGAAACACTACAAGTGTGTGTGTGTAAACACGTGTGTAGGAAATTTTAAAGATGTATCCAGGCATCTGGGCTCTAATACTATGCTAATACACTAACAGAATCATACCGTCTGTAGTATTATAGACAATAAAGCAAATAAACCAAGATACGTTTTTCTGTGCTTATTTCAAAGGACAACATATATTCAATGTTGTGGGACAATTTAAGGTTAGATATCGGAATCCCTATATTGAAATGGGCCTGATTTTCATTATTCGCGGAGCGAGTTCTTTTGTTTTGTCCTGACAGGAAGGTGGCCGTGCTCCTCACAAGAGGGTGGACTTTCAACAGAACATTTAATGTAGGTCAGTTGTCCTCTACTTCACTATAAATCCACCAAACCTTTCACTCTTCTGTTGTTTCACTGCACTCTCTATCCTAATGCTATAAGGACATGGGTTTTCAGTTCTGAACTTACATCTAAATTATCTGCTTGTCTCTTGTTTTTTTATGTCTTTTTAAAAGAGTTTATCCACACCTGGATATTGTCTTCAAAACATTGTCACGATGAAAATCTAGCTAATCTAGTAAGGGGTCATTAAAGGTATACTCCGGGTTTAATTGGCACCATTTGTGGCACTAAAAGTAATTTCTACTTGTCCCACTGCCTGGCCAAAAAAAAGTTGCTGTTTGGATTTAATGCAGTGTTATGATTTGGTAAGGTCTAGGCTAAGCCACGGTATGCAGCAATAAAAGGAAGTCCTGAATACCTGAATGTACTCAGTGACCAGGTTATCCATCAATGGATTTTTTTCAGGCATATTCTAGGATGAAAATGCCAAGATTTATCGGGATCATATTGTGGAAGAGTGGTTCAGGGAGCATAAGGAATAATTTTCACACATTAATTGGTCACCACCGAGACCCGACCTTAACCCCATTGAAAGTCTGTAGAAGACTTTGCGGAGTGGTTCGACTCTCCCGTCATCAATATCTCGGCCAAAAATGTATTCAAATCTGGATGGAAATAAATGTGACATTGCATAAGGTTGCATAATGAATGCGTGCCGTAATCAAAGCTACAGGCGGTCCAATGAAATATATGAGTATGCAACTTTTTTTTTGTCCAGGTAGTGTACACACACAAACACTTAAGTTGTGTACAGGTGTACCTAATTATCTAATCAGCCAATCGTGTGGCAGCAATGCATAAAATCATGCAGATACAGGTCAGGAGCTTCAGTTTATCTTCACATCAACCATGAGAATGGCGGGGGGGGGAATTGGTCTCGCACACATTGCCATTTGCTTCCATTGTGTTTATATTGAGCTAATAATATTGTGACACCATGGGTGTATTTTTATTTGTGCATGACCCGTATGTTTGAGTGTACTTGTTTGTTTGTCAGGGTGTGGGTAGGTCAAATTTTGAACCACACAGACTTGTTTCTATTGACCTCCATTGGATTTAGATTGTGGGTAAGTGCAATTGTGAATGAGTGTACTTGCTGTAAATAACAAATTGAACCGTTCTACCATTATACATCTTACATAAACTGGGTCAAATTGATCCATATACTAGTTTATAAATGTCCATCTAAAGTGCAGATTAAACAATGGGCTTTTATTAGATCCAAAAATAAACAAGCACAACATAAACCACCCCGTATGTGGAAAATTCTGTTCCACAGACACAGGAACTTGGTGACAGGGCAGAAGAAGGGGAGCCTAAAGGCCCGGTCTCAAAAAAAAGGAATCTCCAGTGGCACAGACAGACCTATACAGCAAAAACATCCACAGCAAATTGGCATGGGACAGAAAACAAAGGAAGGTTAAATAGGGAAGGAAATGAGGGTAACGAGGGAAGGCAGGTGAGGCAAATAAACTGATAACAAGGGGGGCGGGGGTTCACGACTGAACTGACACAAGTGCACATGACAATGAGAAAACACAAAGCCAATTACACTCACACAACAAATGACAAGAACACATGGCAGTGAAAACCAAACAAAGCCATGTGTTCACACAACATGAGTGTCAGAATTCAGCCACAAAAAGATATAAATAAAAAAACAGAAGTGGCTGAACCCTGACACTATCCCCTTCAAAGGGACGCCAACTGGCGTTCCAAAAGGGGAACATCAAACACAAGACAGGACAAAACAACTCAGACACAAATGTGGGGATGAAGGCATGGGAAGTTCCAACCAAGGGAGGGAGGGTGTGTGAGGGAAACCTGGGGGAAGGCTTAAGGAGGTGGAGTGTGGAGGGTTGAGGAAGGGGACGGGATCTTGTACCCTGGGAGGAGGGTCCAGGTGGGGGGCAGGATCCGGAGGCCAGGGAGGAGGCTTGAGGACCGGGATTAGGTCAGGCATGTAGGTGGACTCTGGAGAAGGGTCAGACAGGCGGCTGCTGCTGGACAGAAGTCAGGCTGGCTCGGGACAGGGATGAGGTCAGCAGGGCACTGGACAGTCTTGTGGACGGCTGTAGAGAACAGGACAGACTGGGCAGTGGCGGCTGCTGGCGAAGGTTCGGACTGGTTCAGCTGCTGGTGATGGGACAGACCCGTACACGGGGAACGGGACAGGCTCGCCTCTGGCTCCCCCGCCTACTGGTAGTCATCAGCAAGAATAGAGCCGGTACCGTACATCCTCCTCTGCAAACGGGTCATTGGAGGGCTGGGGATCTGGCTAACCAAGGGTGGGATAGTCTACCTGGGGTAGCTCCTTTTGGAATGAGAGTTCGGGCTCCCCACAATGGAAGATGTGGTAGACAAAGTCCCAAAACTTTAGATTTCCCAGTTTCTCCAAATAAAGCTTCTCCAAAGAGGCTGACTGAGGTAGGTGTTAAAAACCTCTTTAAAAGGTCAGCCTCCATATAGTCCAGCTCATCTATTGCGATAAGAAATTCACAGGTAAGGTCTCTTACATCAGCATTCCCCTGACGGACCTCTCGGAGGTGGACGAGCTGGGCCATACTTTGTCGGATGGAATACTTGGTGGTGGGAGAGGGAAAGAGGAAGATACCCATCCTTTCCCCGGAGTCCTCTGTTGGCCAGTTTGTTCTGACAGGTGTGAGAGTAGAGGTGGCTGAAGGGCTGAAGAAAGAGAGCCTAGAGGTCCGGTCTCAAAACAGGAATCTCCAGTGCGACCGACCACCTATACAGGGAAAACATCCACAACGAACTGGCACGGGACAAAAAACACAGAGAGGTTAAATAGGGAAGGAAATGAGGTGGGTTACTAGGAAAGGCAGGTGAGGCAAATAAACTGGTAACAATGAGGGCGGGGCATCACTCACAGCTTAACTGACCCAAGTGCACTCACATAAAAAAATAAAGACACATCACTAGGCAATGAAATCCAAACAAAGCCATGAGTTCACACAAACATGTCACAAAACATGAGTGTCAGAATTTAGCCACAAAAAATATATACAGGTGAAACTCGAAAAATTAGAATATCGTGCAAAAGTTCATTAATTTCAGTAATTCAACTTAAAAGGTGAAACTAATATATTATATAGACTCATTACAAGCAAAGTAAGATATTTCAAGCCTTTATTTGATATAATTTTTATGATTATGGCTTACAGCTTATGAAACCCCCAAATTCAGAATCTCAGAAAATTAGAATATTACATGAAATCAATAAAAAAAAGGATTTTAAATACAGAAATGTCGGCCCTCTGAAAAGTATAATCATGCATATGTACTCAGTACTTGGTTTGGGCCCCTTTTGCATTAATTACTGCCTCAATGCGGCGTGGCATGGATGCTATCAGCCTGTGGCACTGCTGAGGTGTTATGGAAGACCAAGATGCTTCAATAGCGGCCTTCAGCTCTTCTGCATTGTTTGGTCTCATGTCTCTCATCTTTCTCTTGGCAATGCCCCATAGATTCTCTATGGGGTTCAGGTCAGGCGAGTTTGCTGGCCAATCAAGCACAGTAATACCATGGTCATTGAACCAGGTTTTGGTACTTTTGGCAGTGTGGGCAGGTGCCAAGTCCTGCTGGAAAATGAAGTCAGCATCTCCATAAAGCTTGTCTGCTGAAGGAAGCATGAAGTGCTCTAAAATGTCCCGGTAGACGGCTGCGTTGACTCTGGACTTAATAAAGCACAGTGGACCAACACCAGCCGATGACATGGCTCCCCAAACCAACACAGACTGTGGAAACTTCACACTGGACTTCAAGCATCTTGGATTGTGTGCCTCTCCTTTCTTCCTCCAGATTCTGGGACCTTGGTTTCCAAATGAGATGCAAAATTTGCTCTCAAATTTGGAATTTGAGAGCGCTTGAGACGCTTCTGACGTTGTTTGTTGTTCAGGAGCGGCTTGACAAGAGGAATACGACATTTGAAGCCCATGTCCAGGACCCGTCTGTGTGTGGTGGCTCTTGATGTAGTAACTCCAGCCTCAGTCCACTCCTTGTCAAACTCCCCCACACATTTGAATGGCCTTTTCCTGACAATCCTCTCCAGGCTACGGTCATCCCTGCTGCTGGTGCACCTTTTTCTTCCACACTTTTCCCTTCCACTTAACTTTCTATTAATGTGCTTTGATACAGCACTTTGAGAACATCCAACTTCTTTTGCAATTACCTTTTGAGGCTTTCCCTCTTGTGGAGGGTGTCAATGATGGTTTTCTGCACAACTGTCAGGTCAGCAGTCTTCCCCATGATTGTGAATTCAACTGAACCAGACTGAGAGACCATTTAAAGGCTCAGGAACCCTTTGCAAGTGTTTTGGATTAATTAGCTGATTAGAGTGTGACACTTTGAGCCTACAATACTGAACCTTTTCACAATATTCTAATTTTCTGAGATTCTGAATTTGGGGTTTTCATAAGCTGTAAGCCATAATCATAAAAATTATATCAAATAAAGGCTTGAAATATCTTACTTTGCTTGTAATGAGTCTATATAATATATTAGTTTCACCTTTTAAGTTGAATTACTGAAATTAATGAACTTTTGCACGATATTCTAATTTTTCGAGTTTCACCTGTATATACTAAACCAACAGAAGTGGCTAAACCCTGACAATTAATATATGAAATTAATAATTTGAACATCCGTAGAGGATGTAATGAAGTATTAGGCCGAAAAGTTAATTTTAAGTTGATCTAAATCGGTGTTAAAACTTAAAACGGGTCAAATTGACCTATAGTTCGTGCAAGGGTTAAGGAGGTAGATGAGATGAAGTGATAGCCCAAAGTTAGTCACATTGACATCATCAACTACTTGGAGTTATTATAACAGCCAACAACTGCACAAGTTGTACCAGAAGTCATTTTTACTTCAGTTAACACTTAAAATTGCTGTTGATCTCCAACTCGATTGGTCATTTCAGTAGTTTACATTGCTTCTTAATCAAACACGTCCATAGAAAAACTATTAAAAAGCACAGATGGACACAAAAAAGCATTCCGTGTAAAAGCCCCCAATAATTTAAAATGTAGGCCTATTCATTTAGGGTATCTAAGAGAAATCCGTCACACATTCCTTTTGGATTTTTTCTTTTTTTAAGTCACAGTATTTTCTTCAGTCACACGATATTTGACCACAATTTTTGACTGGAACAACAACTGGATGACGATAAAACATTAACACGTCACACGAATATCGAGGAAACGTTACTAAATTTAGATCGCATGGCACCTCCACTCTGTCATGATTTCCGTTCAGGGAATACTGGAGGACCTTTGCGCTCAGCGCCTACATGTTTGGTTTCCATAGCAACAGCACATCAAGACGGGACGCTAACCACAACAATCCCAACAGCACAGCTGCTTTAAAAACACATTTCTAGATTATGGAAATTTAATTTCCTTTAAGAATATTATATTTTCAAAATGTCAGACATAATCTGTCAGTGGCTGAATTCAGAGCTGCGCCTGTCAAAAGTCGTTGGTAAGTGTCTGTTGTGTAAGTTACGAAACAGCTGTTAGCAACAGAGTTAACAAGCTTTAGCTAGAATATTATGCTAATAAAAACGGCGGGTAATAAACGTGACTGTTGTATTGTTGTTTTGAATGTCTGCTGTTTCCATTGCAGAGCCGATTTCCTTCACCAGGGATTTTGCGAACGGTTATCTGATAGGAGAGATACTGTACAGATATGAGCTGCAGGACGACTTCCACTTGTTTTCAAAACAAAGGTGAAAATGATCGATTATTGATAAGTGTGCGATTGTTGCCACTTGTAGGAAGCTTACATTGTCACCTTGGGATTTTATCCCAGTTTTGAGATGGTTGAATGAGAGAAATGACAGATTATGAATAGATAGGGTGGACTAACATGACCAAAAATGAATGGGCTTGTTTTTTTAATCACAGACATTTAGATATATAGACAGACAGATATACAGACAGACAGACAGACAGACAGGTAGGTAGATGGATACAGACAGACCGACGGACGGAGAGATAGATACAGTCAGATATGGATGGATAGATAGATAGATATAAAATATGATACATTTACATAGTAAATGTATACATCATGGTAGTATTTGTTTTGCTACCTTTAATTTATGCAAACTTAAATGTAAAAAAAGAATAATTGTATTAGTCATTTTAATGTATAAAGCAAATCACCAATGATTAATGTAAAAATTCATAGACCGATATATAGATTGACTGACTGACTTATCTCAACATTACTGTAGGTCCTATTACTAAAATAAATACATTAATAAAATATTACTTAAATTATAAAGTATTTGTACATTATGGTAGTATTTGTTGTACTACCTTTATGCTAATTTCATTGTAAAAATAATAACTGTGCTATAGTCAATTTAGTGTAATAATGTAAATCACCATTGCTAATCATGTAAAAACTCACAGATAGATTGATAGAGACCGACAGACAAATTTATCTCAGTAATACTTACATGAAGTATTACTGTAGGCCCAAATGCAAAAAAAGTTTTTTAAATGTATTATTTATTTATAAAGTATTTGTACATAATAGTTGAATTTGTTGTACTACCTTTAATTTATGCTGATTTCAATAAAACTATTTTTAATATATAAATTTTACAGCATAGAACATCACCATTATGAACAATGTGAAATTAACATAGATAGACAGACAGACAGACAATTACTTTATTCCTCACAGGTAAGGCTATGTTCAATTATATTGTAAATGTAATTATAACAAACATCCATTGATCAAATATCCAAATTATTAGCAAGAGGTCTGTGATCTTTCCCAGTACGGCGAATGCAAAGTTGAACAATTTCACCCGCCTTGAGCCCACCCTTCAGCTGCTGGGCGTGCCCTTTGAACTAGCTATGGCAAAATCGGTGATGCTGGGCAGACACGGGGCAGCCACACACCTGCTGTACCAGCTCTACATTGTGCTGCAGAAGAAGAAGAGATCGGGACTCACTGCTGCATCCATGGAGATCATGCGGCCTGCGGCCACAGCCCGGCTACACCGCATAGAGAATAGCATCTATACTGAGGTGATCCACTATTACAAAGTCAAATCAATGCATTTCTTTTATCCCCCTCTCTCTTTAGGGATATTCTATTGCCCTAGTGGTGGTGATGTCTGCTCGCCATGTTGGGGGTAACTCAAGTTAAAGTGTGTAATTTCTGCACCACTAGTGACACCAAAGTAGCATAAAGTTTGGTGCCGGAACAGCAAAACTTAATGATTGTTTCCAGACATGTTTCCCTAAAACTCCTGCGGCCCCATGCACTCCTGTCCCTGTCTGTCACTGTTCGGACAAACTAATAAATTCCTTTAAAGGCTTATTACAGGTACTGCAGTCCTGCCCCAAACTCACACTGTTTGTTGAACCACAGGTTGAACACAGAATCTACACATTTTGATAAACTGTATGAGTTATGACCAAAATTGCATCTTTTAGGTTGATCTGTACTGACAGAATTTTGGCTCAATTCTCAGATTCACAGAAAATGGAAGGAGAGTACTTTAGATTTGGCTTTAGAACATCTTAACACAATAAACAAGCCAACATTTTTTTCTCATTTTCAGAGTTGGCATAGTTACTGCATTTTGACTTTGTAGGGAAGCATAGATCATTCATTCTTAATGGAGGGAAGAAAAAAAAAAGTTTTTGCCATAGCAAAGTTTTATCTAATTAGGTTTTTTTTAGCCTGGTCAGTGGATCTCTGAACCGTTTTGTCTCACAGCGTTTGAAGACAGTAGTAAAGCGTGAGACGGATCTTAACATGCAGAAGATCGCAAAGCGCTTCCATAAACGAGGCCAGGACATGTACAACCACTCGGTCATGGCTGAATTCCTGAAAGAGGAGGAGCGACTCAAACGACTGGAGGACAGGAGATTGAGAGACATTGAAAAGGTGAAGACTTGTTCTAGAGTGCCACACTACAGAAATACCATTCTTTTTTTCTTTTTTTATCCCCTTTTCTCCCCAATTTGAAATGCCCAATTCCCACTACTTAGTAGGTCCTCATGTTGGCGTGGTTACTCACCTCAATCCGGGTGGGGGAGGACAAGTCTCAGTTGCCTCTGCTACTGATACAGTCAATCTGTGCATCTTACCACATGGTTTGTTGTGCGTGATACCGCTGAGACTCACAGCATGTGGAGGCACATGCTACTCTCCACGATCCACGCACAATTCACCACGCACCCCATTGAGAGCGAGAACCACTAATCGCGACCACGAGTAGGTTACCTCATGTGACTCTACCCTCCTCCTACTCAACCGGTCTAATTTGGTTGCTTAGGAGACATAGCAGAAGTCACTCAGCACACCCTGGATTCGAACTCGCTACTCTAGGGGTAGTAGTTAGCGTCAATACTCGCTGTGCTACCCAGGCCCCCTAGAAATACAATTCTTATGAAATATCTTTGTTGTTTTCCACTAAAAACTTTCATACTTGCCTAAAGTGATAGTTCACCCAAAAATGAAAATTCTGTCATAATTCACTTACCCTTATTTTGTTCCAAACCAGTATGACTTTTCTTCTCTGCGGAACGCGAAAGGAGATATTAGGCAAGACGTCGGCCTCAGTTTCCATTTACTTTTATCGAATGGAAAAAAAGATGCAATGAAAGTGAATGGTGACTGAGACTGTCGGACTGTCTTTTGTGTTCCATGGAAGAAAGTTATATCGGTTTGGAACAACTTGGGTGTAAGTAAAGAATGACAGAATAGTCCTCTTTGGATGACCTTTTCCTTTAAAACAACATAACTCCCCTGATAAGCAAAATTTAAAGTAAGATGTTTAGGTCTGCTTTCAGAGAATGTGTCAATGTTTTATGTACAGTTTATGTATTTTTTGCGACTTGTTTAAAGCATAAACCTCATTAAATCAAGACAACACACACATGTCCTAATATCCAATATTTTTATCTTGTTTTAAAGATCCCAGTAAAAATATATAGATATCCCAGTGTGAAACAAATACTGGGAAACAAAGCAAAGGCACTATTGATTAAAGGCACTTCTTTTATCTAGTGGCATTTTAATGGCTTTAATGTGTTACTGTTCATGGATTGTTGAATCAGCATATAAATGTGAGACTGATAGATTGTCTTGTATGTCAGCACCGGCAGACCCGCAGGAAGCAGCAGGAGATCACGATTCAGATTCAGTCAGCTGTAGTTCAGATACCAAAACCTCCTCACGCTCGCACATCCAGAGCCCTGGAGAAACAGCAGCAGCATTTTCGCAAACAGCGGGAGGCTCAGGTGGTCTATTTTGAGTATATGTGCTGTTCTTTACTTTAAAATCCCTTAAAATAAAGAGTTGTGTACCAAATCATGCACTGTAAAGTTAAAATGTTTATTGGGTTACTTCAATTTTTTTAGTCATCTAAAAATGTATTGACTTTAAATGTACATTTTTACATTTTTATTTAAAGGAACAGATCCGGTAGCTCTTTAAGGTAACATCTGCACATGTTTACTTTTTTATGGCATGGGTATAAATTAAAAGCTTATTCTGCTTTAATGCTACTCTGCATACCACTTTTTTAAAAATTAAAGATGTATATTATGATGCATACTAAATCCTGATGGATTAACCATATTGGATTTAAAGCTGGTATAAAAGATTCATATGGAAGAGAAATGTGGATTGTCAAAGGTTGCTTTGGTCAAAGGATTGTGTTTAGTGAGCATATTTTAAAGGGATAGTTCACCCCAAAATGAAAATTCCCTCATCATGTACTCATCCTCCTGCCATCCCAGATGTGTATGACTTCTTTCTGCAGAACACAAACAAAGATTTTTAGAAGAATGTTTCAGCTTTGTAGGTCCATACAAAGCAAATAAATGTTGACCAAAACAAAAAAGCACATAAAGGCAGCATAAAAGTAATCCATTGACCAGTGGTTTAATCCAGGTGTTCTGAAGCAATCCAGTTGGTTTTGGGTGAGAACAGACCAAATTGTAATTCCTTTGTCACTATAAATCTTGACAGCAATCTCCTTTGCGATTTGTGATTTCAAGCTCGATTTCATTTCCTATAGCGCCACCTAGCGCTCTGCGCATGCGTCAAACACTAGGAAGAGTAATCGAGCTTAAAATCATGTTCGTTTCTAGAGACTGCAATGGTAAGATGTACAGTGAGTTATATTTTGGTTTGTTCTCATCCAAAACCAACTGGATCGCTTCAGAAGACCTGGATTAAAACACTGGAGTCATATTGATTACTTTTATGATGCCTTAATGTGATTTTTGGACCTTCAGAGTTCTGCCCACATTCACTTGCATTGTGTGAACCTACAGAGCTGAAATATTCTTCTAAAAATCTTCATTAGTGTTCTGCAGAAGAAAGGTGATTAAATGATGACAATTTGTGGATGAACCATCCCTTTAAGTTGATGTGTGATTTTCAGCATGTTCATCGTGAGATCTCTCATTTTGAGAAGAACCAGAAGAGGATATCACCTACTGGCGGTGAAGCTTTACTCTACAGGTGTGTTTCCACAGAGCTGCATGTCAACATAAATAGTAAAGTAACACTTAGTTCATGAGTTTATCTGTGGCAACATCATTTTAGTTCTGGCTTGATTAGTGTTTCAAGATTGCAAGATAACAAGATATCCACAAACAGAATAGTATATTCTATTTTGTTTGAGTTATTCAGTATCTGTGAGGTTTTTTTTTTTTTTAGTCTGATAAAAAGTCTACACACATTTTTTGCTCTTTTTTCGGTTAATTCTGTACAACTGTTCCCTTCATTATTTCAACCTATTTACATCTATTCTTGAGTTAAAATATTTTTCAGTTAAACCCACCCCTAAATGGCACATAAAAGCAAAAGTAACTATTAAGTATAGACAGTGTTGGGTGTAATGCATTACTAAGTAATTAATTACTGTAATTAAAAAATTGGAAAAATTAAAAAGTAAATTAAGTGATTACTCTTACTTGTTCTGGAATTTAATTACTGTTACTAATGATGTAATTGTGTTAAATACTGTATAGACTATAGAAAAATTCTCTATAAAACAATAGTGACTTTAATATAGAAATGTAACGTCTAATGTGAAAATATATGTTTTCTAATTTAATACTGCCCCCTTAAATAATTTGGCCATTTCATGAATAATTAATTTGATTTTATATGATTTATTTGAAAGAAATAAATGTCCTTATATTCCTTATATTTTTCATCTGGCTGAGGTTGATAAGGGTTTTAGTAATAAGTAATCCAGTTACTTTTCAGACAGGGTAATTAGTACAGTAATACAATTACACTGTAGAAGATGTAATTAGTAGTTAGTAATTAATTACATTTTTAGAGTAACTTACCCAACACTGGGTATAGACCGATAATCAGTTTAACCGATATTTTCAACCGATATTTACACTTTTCCACTTAATCGGTTATCGGTTCTTTAATGTCAGGTTTACCGATAAAGTTTGACACAAAAGACTTTAAGTCTTAAATATTAGGTGGGGGGGGCTTTGTACAATGTATGTTGCAACTGTGAATGAATGGTAGTTTTGTAAAGCAGTTCACCTTCAGAGGTTAATGAAAAATTATTAAGATATTGTGCCTAAAAGCAAAAATAAACAATTAAAAATTGGTCATGCATATCGGTAATCAGACACTTAAACACAAAAATAATCAGTATTGTATCGGCCATTTAAAAACAATAGCAGTTGATCTCTATTAACTATAATTGGTCACCTAAGTTGTCAATCAGATGGTCTGTCTCCTGTCTCAGTGAGTAGTTCTTGGCCAGAATAAACTGAATTGTGGACTACATGAATGTTGACCATAGTCAGTTAGTCAAAGATCTGTGAAACAGCACTGCAAGTCATATGTGTTTTGTTTGACTGCTTTGGGATGCAACAGGCTTTACTTTAGACATCGCATTTACCTGCATTTACAGTGGTCATGTGACCCAGCCAACAAATGCAGATGATAAAGAACAATGGAACAGGGAGTACATCAAGAAAATCCGTCAGCGTCTGGAAGAGGACTCAGCTGCCCGAGAGCAGAGAGAGATGCGGAGACGCCGTGCCCTTCTGGAGCAACTCCAAGCCCATGAGGCTCAGCAGGTGACCAGAGGTCTTGCTTGTCTTAAAAAGCCTGGTGTGGACACCAGCACACCAGCATATCATGCTGGAAACCAGTGACCAAAACACAACATATGCTGGTGAGCATCAGAGATGTCTCAGTCCATTGATGATTCTCGATTTGATATTTTTTCTGCAGGAGGCACTACGAGAAGAACAGATGGTCAGTCGATTGATGCGTCAGACGCAGCAGGAGAAGAGAATCGCCGTGCAGCTGATGCAAATAAAACAGCAGAAAGAGGTCTTGAGACAGAACCGAATCTTCCTGGAAAGACAATACCAGGAGCGGCGCCTTCGAGACTTCCAGGAGGCTTTGGAAAGAGAAGCAGTAAGAGAACACACACACATAACAAAGATGACTGGAATGTATAAATCAGCACATAAGGCATCAGAAGAAGTTTCGAAATAGTAGTTCTGATTTTTTCCCTTCACTGTTGCTGTCCAGGTTCTGGCTCGACAGGAACGTCTAGAACGCAGTGAAGAGATCAGGATGGAACGTGAGCTACACAAACGGCTGGCTGCCGAGCGTGCTGAGGCTGGATATCGCAAGCACTTTGACATCTGCAGAGAAATCCTGGGGCAGATTGTGGATCTGGCAACCAAAGCTGGAGAATATCGGCTCCTCACATCCAAGTATTGATGTCCCTGATCACTCTACTAAACAATAATATCTGATTTTAAATGACTTCACTGCAAAACAAAATGCTGTTTGAAAATACAAAGATACATAATTCAGTGTCCTGAATGATTAACCTGTTGATACGCAATCGTCCGCACTCGGTGATGACGTCACTCTGCTTACATTTAACATAGAATTTACCGTCTATAAATGTAATTAATGTTAACAAATTCTACATCTTTTCAAAGGTCTAAGGGTTCAACATTGATATCTGATCTCTGTTTCTCGATAGCAATGCTCCAGAAACAGTGATTTAGTTATTTGTGCCAGAAGTACAAATGAAAACATGCAATATCAAAACGGGACTTCATACCTTTATTATGAAATCACGATCGCCAGATGAATCCAGTTCAACACACTTGGGTCAATATCCATGACAAGCGTTCAATAAATATCATCCAAAAGCACTTTTTGTTCATAAAAGTGATAAATCTGAGAAATATTGATATATTCTCCATTGTTTACATGAGATCTCGTCTGGAAGAATTAACCTCGTCATCGTTCTTCAACAAACTGCAATCTGAGCAGCATTCATGTTGTAAATCTGTATATGATCTTATATTTTAGAGTCTCATAAACAAAACCAGCCGTCTCCAAAGTCTATTTTTAAAAATGCAGCGTAGTTTTATTCATAATAGCCGAGCAGAACAGTCAGATTTAGTGTTGTCTTGAGAGGTGGAGCCTTAATTTTACTCTGTACACTTCCAGCGATTTTACAGAGATAAAAGCTCGCAGGAACCTCATTTTTTGTCAGATAATCTTCAAATTTTAAACATAACTTCTTTAGACTCGTGGCTTTGAGAACATTGTATTTCTGGGTTGTCTTGGCACTTTTATTATTGTTTTTTATATTTGATAAAAACATGTTCAGCACAAAAAATTTCCATTACTATAAACTTCAGTTTCTCTAACTTTACAAAATAAAAGCATATATAAATTCAGAAACTTGGGAAATAAAGCCCAAAGTGTCTTCTTCCAAAAGAACTTCTTTCTTTTTTACAACTGTGTCCATACTCCAAAGGGTCCAGTAAATGCAACCATTTATGTCATTTTCATGGTTTGTGCTCAAAAAGGGGGCGCACATCAACAGGTTAAAAAAAAGTTCCTAAAATGGAACTTGACAAAATGCACTTCCCTGTTTTTACCATCTAGCTTGGTTCATCTGGTGACCAGATGGTTACCAGTATGTATTGTATGTTTTTTTTGCTTTCATGCTTGGTCTACATGCAACAATAACCAGCTTAATCAGCTTGTGCTAGGAACAGACCGGTATCTAAAACCAGTTAAGACCATATATCTTGTTTGATTAATCTTTTGATGGTTCTAAAAAAAACAAACAATACAAAAATACCAATTAATACTTTTTTTTGGAGTGTTTGTGTTTGGGGCTTTATTCACTCCTATGATTATTAGTTTTAGAATTACAACAATATGTTTGGTGGAGAAATGTAGTGAGCAGTTTCAAGAAGTTTTGGTTTTCAAAGTTTCTTTCTTCTGAGCTTCTTCTGACCATCTGTTTGTCACCTTTACTCTTTCTCAGTCTGATACCAGTGAAGATGTTTCAAGAGTGGATGGAGCTGTTTTACAGCGGTAAGCCTTTGTATGAAGTGGCCTGCGTGGAGCCCACTCCCACAGATCCCACACCAGAACAGATAATTGAACTAGAGAAATGCAATATACTCAACAAGCAAGACTACGATGAGTATGTGGTAAGTACAGTTTTTTTACGGGGCAGGACCCCCCATAAGGCATTCATACTTTTATTTTAGGAAAGATAATAATGAAAAGTATGATTGAATAAAAACTACCCTATTCAAAAGCCCGCTAAGCGCACAAACTCCCCTGCCAACAACCTTGAGTGGTGGGGACCCCCCATAAGACTGGAATTAATTTGAGGACTGGTTCCCTCCCTTTTTGACCTTTTGAATTTCCATGCCTTTTCCTTGTTCAAAATTACTCAAAAACCATTCACCGACAAATGAGACATCATTATGGATTGGCAGTTTGTACTCTACATAAGCAATTCCATGCTCTTGATATATTTAGAGTAGAGAAAAACTATATTTATTCATTATTCCCTGATATTTTCAGGTTTTCAATGACAGTGGGAAACCTGTAAAGAGCGATAAGTGTGTGCTCCCTTTTGTTTTTTCCCCATTATCTGTTATTAAAGCGGTATAAAGTTGATTCAGAACTTTATTAACACCAAAAATAAACAAACAAAAATCTGTTTGTTTGTTTATCTGAGGGCATGATGGGTGAGTGGGTTTGGCCAGAAGAGGGTGAGAGTCAAGCCCCTCCGGTGAATAATGATATTCTGGATCATGTAGTGAGTCGTCTACAGAGCATGATGATCAAACCCAATACAAGCCCCCCCCCTCCTATGTTACCCCGGTTCACCATCAGAGCCTGTGTGCTGGGAAAAACCTACTCTGGCAAAACCACCTGCCTCACCAGGATCCACAATGGTAGGAGTATGAATAATATAAATCATCATACTATGAGCTGTATTGTGATAAAAAAGTGTTATGAGGCATCACTAGGTTAGAACATTACTGAAAGGGGGTATTTCCACTTGGTCACTTCAAGCGTTTTTGCTGATCAGTGTGCTATCTGATCATGAATAGACCAAGTGTAAATGCACGTTGTAGGAGGGACAGAACTTTTTTCATTATTATTTGATGCAGATTGCTGGCGAAACTGAAACTAAACATCTTTTAACATAAATCACATCTTTTAAATTTGCTGCCGTGAAACAGCATAATTATGGAAATGAACTCTGATTTATTAGCACGGGATATAGCACGGAAATGAAGATTAGATTTATATCATTTTGGCAGAGATGGCATTGATGTGGCCAAGTGTAAATGGAATGTTCTTATTCAGTCGGATGGCAATCAGATCAGTAAAAAAAAGCATGAAGTGACCAAGTGTAAATACCCCCAAAGGATTAGTTCACACAAGATCAAAATTCTGTCATCATTTACCTTCATGTCATCCCAAATTTTGGAAAACAAAATATAAAGAACATTCAGGCTGCTCTTTTCCACTCAACAAAAACATACAGTCACCCAGGGCTAACAATCTTCATAAAGGACAAAAAAAAGTCTGCATTTCGACTTGTCTGAAGCCGTACAATAGCTTTGTGTGAGTATCAGACCAAAATTATTGTGAGTACTTACTGATATTACATAAATAATCTAGGCAGATACGCAAAAACCATTTATGCAAGGTATGCAATGCATAGGGGCGCCATGTAAAGGGGGCGCCAGCGACTCACTAAAGGTTGTGCAATTGGCCTCCTGGACCAACCCCCCCCCACACCCCCCTGCAATGCATAGGGGTGCTATGTATCTCAACATTATAATGGATGACACGCCCCTCCCCTCACTTGACAGATACAATGGGGCACAAAATTTAGTTTTGCATACCCACTAGGAAATGTGTAGTTGCGCCCCTGAATGCATTTGACTATGGTGTAGAACAACCATTGAGTGTGTATTTCATTGATTCGGTTATTTATGGTTTGTATTGAACTAACTTGCTATTTGTTCATCTCTGGGAATCAGTTCTTGGCCTTCGTGTGCTCTCGGTCAACACTTTGATCCAGGAAGCCCTATCAGCCTATCAGCAGGTATCATTCATCAAACATTTGACTTACATTTTGGACATTCTCTTTTACAATTTCACATCACTGTTGAAGCTGACCTTCTGCAAACATTTGTTGCAGAACAATTTGGAGAGGGGTAGCTCACCCACAGAGGGTACTGATATGAAGGAGACCTCTCTGGACTCAGGTTTGAGAGAATATAAAATTATTTCCAAAGGGTTTTATTTAGTGACTTATTTTATATTTAGTTTGTTTATACGTTTCATTCAATGCAACTCCTAAAGGATATGTAATTTGATGTATGTTATTTATGTACTGAAATTATACTCCCTATGGAGAAACAAAAATGAAAAAACTAAAGAAAGAAAAAAGAAAGCAATGACCTACCGGGGAAAAAGTGTTTTTAATTCATCTATATTTTTAATTTGTTTGATTCTTTATATACTGTATGTATGTTTTTTTATTTATTTATTTTATATATATTTTTTTTCTTATTTGGTCCTCCTTAAAGGTTTTGTACCAAACTTAAAAACCCTATAAAGAGAAGGATAAAAAAAAAAACATTAGACATCAGTTGTTTTGGAAATACACCGATCAGCCTCAACATTAAAACCACCTGCCTAATATCATGTAGGTCCCCCTTGTGCTGCCAAAACAGCGCCAACCCGCATCTCAGTGTAGCATTCTTTGGTGATATTCTTCTCAGCACAATTGTACAGAGCGGTTATCTGAGTTACTGTAGACTTTGCCAGTTCAAACCAGTCTGACCATTCTTTGTTGACATCTCTCATCAAGGCATTTCCGTACACAGAACTGCCGCTCTCTGGATGTTTTTTGTTTTTGGCACCATTCTGAGTAAATCCCAGAGACTGTTGTGTGTGAAAATCTCAGGGGATCAGCAGTTACAGAAATACTCAAACCAGCCTGCACGAAGGGGATCAGCCACAATATTAGGCAGGTGTTTTTAATTTTGTGGCTGATCGGTGTATATGCTCAAGCTGTAATAGTGGTGTTATCATCTCTTCCATATGTCTCACATCAGGATCACATGCTCATGAGACTGAAACATCTGAACATCACGAAAGAAAGGAGAAAGAAAAAGTAAAGGCACAAGCTAACACACTGCCAACATGTAACATAAACCTGTATATCTCTGTACTCTCTCACCAACAAAGGCCCAGTTGTTTGATATGGTTGATGATGTACAATGATTTGTTTTTCAGTGGTCTTTGCGAGTACAGCATGGTGCTGCGGTAGAGAAAATCCTCAGGTCCGGCAAAGCTGTTCCAGATGAACTCCTGGTGGACATTATAGTGGATGCTCTCTGGTAAGTGGCCTGTCTGCATTCCATATGTGGGAGTTTTCTGTAACTATGAACAGTTTCATGTCCCAGGGATTTATTTTCATTTAAATTAAAAGGCTTGTTCAGGGGTAAACAGTGCTTGAAGTGGAAAAAAAAGTGCAGGTACTCTCCTTAGTATTAAACTTGATTTTTTGGGGGGAAATATAATGTATTCTGAGACTGTTTTGTTTGCAACATACAGCATGTTTATTTTAAAATAAGTCAATAAACTTGGAGTTTTATTGCATTTACATTTATGCATTTGGCAGACGCTTTTATCCAAAGCGACTTACAGAGCACTTATTATAGGGACAATCCCCCCGGAGCAACCTGGAGTTAAGTGCCTTGCTCAAGGACACAATGGTGGTGGCTGTGGGGATTGAACCAGCAACCTTCTGATTAACAGTTATGTGCTTTAGCCCACTACACCACCACCACTCCTTGTTGATGTTAAATTATCATTCAAAGTCTGGGACATGGCTAAAACAGTAAAATCTGAACATAAACATGATTTGAAAAGTACCAAAAATAAATAATGGGGACTTTGTAAAAAGTAAAAAATTGGAAATCTGTTAAGGCCCTGGTATACTTCACATGAATTCAAAGAATGAATGGGGGGCCATAAAGAAGGTGCTTCAAGCTTGTCTGGCCATAGTTCAGTTACACTCTTCTCTAAAACATGAACCAACAACTTTTGGGTGAGAACTTTATAAAGCATCTTATTCACTCAAATGTATTTTTGCAAATTGTTTAGCTGCTGGTTCAGTCAGCATTTCTGTAGTGCTTGTAAAAAGATTATGTGAAGCTGAACCGGCAAACATGCATATATCCTGAGTGTGTTTGGTTCTATATACAGATGTGTGTCAGAGTTCACAATCCTGAACATCATCATATCAGTTTGTTTACCATTTCTAATGATTCTTTTTTGTGGAAAAAGACAGTTCTACTTTAGATTGCCATTGTTCTCTTATTCGGGTTGATATTGTCAAAGTTGCAGACTTTAGCAGGTCTAAATGTTCTACATTGTATGTTTTTATTTTTAAAGTAAAGTTAATCAAAACCTATTTGTTAGTTGAGGGTGTGAGATCATGTTTGTCCTTTAGCCAGATCTTAAGAAGGAGTGTATGGTCAGACCTTGAACATGTTAATTAAACACCTCTTTTAGTTGCAAAAAAAGTGATGGGTAAGTAAAAAAAGGAAAGAAAAGTTTGGCCCCAGCTCAGTTTATAAAACTATGATTATCTGAAGAAAGAGTGAAATAAACACAAACCATTTCAATATTTATTGTGTGAAAATGATTTCTATAACTTTTTCAATTTTTTTTTCAAAAGTTAGTGTACTTGTTAGGCTCAACAAAACTGTCAGTGAAGAGCGTGCTTGATTAAATATTAGACAAATGATGTTTGAAGAAAACCGAAAAATCACTTGCAAACAGAATATTTTTATTGGGCGTCATTTCCAGTCAGATGTAGTTTTTCCAGCACAGAATTTAAGATGTGTTGGAAATGACACTGTGGTGGGAATTTTCATGACTTTCAGAAAAATTACAAAAATGACTCTCCTGTGATGCATGTAATGTACATACACTGTTTGGACATTGTCAGTAGAAATTTAAATGAACTAGTGAGAGTGTGAACATTTTTTATATGAGACGTTACATTCTACAAGTACACAGTGCTAAAAGTGCTCGATGTTGAAGAAACGCACATGTACAGATTTTTTACATGTATCCTTATTTTATTCTATATTAAAATGTAAAGATAATACTATTGAAGAATTGTAATTAATTCTGATTGGTCAGTTCTGTACATTTTCAATTGTGAAGTTTCAATTATCATAAAAATAAACCCAAAAGGGTGATCTGGACCTCGACATAAAGTCTGTACATATTACACATCATTTTAATATTCTTTATTTTTTAATGGTATACCAAGTTATTTTTTGACCGAAGTATCAGTGATCTTACATAGTGCTCCTTTGATAATCCATAGCATTTGTTTCATTTAAAACACAGACTGATTTCTTCCTGCTGTGTTCTGTAGGAATGTTCCTGCTGATAGTGGCTGGATTCTAGATGGCTTCCCAGTGGACGTCACTCAGGCGCAGATGCTGGAGAACGCTCTGAATGGAACAAAACCTGATGGGGCTGAGCCACAAACACAGCCAATCAGCGGAGCTATAAACAAAACCGCTTCTAATCACCCACCCCCTCCATCAACTGCTCTTGATCTAGTTGTGCTGTTAGATGTTTCAGATGAGCAGGTTTTGGAACGAGCTGCCGGACAGACTGGTGAGTTAACAGAGATTGTACTGCAAGGTATAACTTTCAGACTAACTTTAAAAGCAACCTCTTTCTAATATACAATGATCAGCCACAACATTAAAACCACAATTATGGTGAGAAGAATATAATCTCAGAATGCTATTTTGAGATGCAGTTTGGCGCTGTTTTGGCGGCACAGGGGGTACCTACATAATATTAGGCAGGTGGTTTTAATGCTGTGGCTGATCGGTGTATGAGGCACTGTCAGGCTATATCATTATAATAAAGAAGCTGTGTGATCTTCACAAATTAGTGAAAGTGGATAGCAGAGAGCAAGAGAGAGAAGACAATGACCCTCTGGAGGAAAAGAAGAGTACAGATTTGGACAAACAGGATCCAACATCCCTCTCAACTGACAAAAGCCTGGAGAGAGAACAGATACAGCACAGGTGTGTGAATACAGCAAAATAATTGAGAAAAGTATACATTTTGAATACTATTGGAATAGTTTTATTGAAGCCACATTGAAAAGTTGGTCTTTTAGTAACAAACGCTAAAAGTTTTGGTGTTATCTTTTTTCATAGAGTGAGATATTGCAACAAGCGTGAAATAAATAAATTTCTTTGCAAAACAAAATCATAAAAATGTGTCCCAAGTATAAGTGGTTCTCATGATCAGATCTACGTAAAATCATAATCGACCCTTTTTTAATAATACATTTTCCTGGTCTTATTGTGCATTATTCATTAGTGTGTGTTATTACACACACACACACAAATATCAGTCTTCGTATTCTTTCATCAAAATGTAATGGCATCTAAAAAGACTTTCCTTTTTTGTCTGACGTCACATACCGGAACATTTATTAACTCATTAATTCAAGATCCAATGAAATCCTGATGGACAAAATCAATCAGAGATTTTTGCATATTATATGTTGTGTTTTCTTCAAAAGAATTAGTGGTTTCCATGATACCTGGCCAAAACTGGAGAAGTGGTTTGGTGACCAGCAGAATATTCTAGTAAAAATCACGGCAGAAGAAGATGAGGACATTCTCTGCAGTAATGTGGAGATGATCGTAAAGAACACTATGGACTCCGTTGAAAAAGGTAAATATCTTGGTTTCTGGATTGCTTCGAAGTGTTCTCTTATATGCAAAGCGGTACATTTCAAGTTCTATTGTTCGTCACAATTTCTGAATTTATGTCTGTAATGAATTCAGCTTGAACTGCTTATAGAAAGAAACAGATCACACAAAAATGAAGATTCTGTCGTTATGTACATACCCTTATGCAGGGGCATGTAAATGGTTTGCACAAATATAGCACTTTTTTAACCTTCACGGTATTCAAAGTGCTTTACACTGTGACTCATTCACCCATTCACACACCAATGGTGGCAGAGCTGCCATGCAAGGCGCTAGTCTGTCACTGGGAGCAACTTGGGTTTCAGTGTCTTGCCCAAAGACACTTCGGCATTTGGAGTCATGTGGGCCAGAATTGATCATCCAACCCTGCGATTAGTGGCCAACCCAACCTGAACCACTGCTGCCCCTTGATTTTTTTTTGTCAGGGGTGGCAAAGCGCTGGTAAGTGTGGAGTAAGGGGTGGGGTGGGGGTTTGTCTACTGAGGTAAAATGCTGTGTCCTGCCAGACATGGGCAGAATGTCGTTATGTACCATGCACGACACGGACGGGATAAGCCATTGTGCACCGTCTCCAGAACACGGGGGTCAGAGTTGGGGTGGCAAAGCTCATTTTTAGGGTGGCAGCTGCTGCCACGTGCAACCCATCTGGCCCCATCCCTGCCCTAATGTCAAACTCCAAACCCATCTAACATTCTTTCTTCCATGGAACACGTAAGGAAACATTTGAAAAAGTCTTGACAATTTGAAGATTTGTTTTTTCTGCTTTGTGTCATATAATGAAAGTAAATAGGGACTCCAAAAGCTCCAAAAAGGGGGGAAAACCCCCCCAAAAAATAGTCGATATGATGACTATACATTTTTGACATTAGTCTGATTCCTTGGGTCTGAGGCTGTTTTTCTTATGTATGAGACCTTAGACATGACAGTATTTCTCCTGAGACTTAAAACCATTTGTTTGGGAACTGATGCTGAGTTATGAGGATGTTATACAATGGATGCCATACTTCTGTCCTGTAGGGGGTGCACACATGCCAAGAAAAACAGAAGTAAATCACAGTTGCTCAAAACTGTTTGCAAAACATGTAAATGGCTCCTCTACAGCGCACCTTATGCATTCATTAACACAGAACCAAAAATGAAACCTAAACTCACCTACAACTTTAACACCATCTATCTTGTGCTGCCTTGCAAGCATTGGTGCATTTTTCAGGAAATGCAAATCTCGTTGTATTGTGAAATGTGCTTTCTCCTCTGCCCCACAGGAGCAGCTCTGGATCATCCCAAGAAAACGTCCTCCTTATCTGATCAAACCAGTCCAGAAACTGCCTGTTCTGATCCACAAACCATCCCAAGATCTGCTGCTATGGCCTTCGTGGATGAACCAATTCCCAAGGCACTGACAAACTTATAACGCTTCTTCTCTCTGAAGACTGGCAGAAACATTAAACATTAAACAAAATAACTTTCAAAGAGTTTGTTTGTTTGGAAATATCAAATTTACAGCCATTATTTTGGTTGGGCTGGTTGGGGATTGCTGTAGCTTTTGAGCATGTTGTTCGTTTAGGACTTCATCAGTTTTAGGACATGCAATCAGTTTGAGATTTTTTCAGGGTGGTATGGATGTTAGCACGCTTTTTGAGCCTGATATTCCAAGGCAGTCTCCCATTGAAGTTCTTACCAAGCGTATCTAACGAGGTCAGACGAGATTAGATTTACTATGTCTTTGACCCTTCCATCAAAGTCCCTGGAAAGGCACATATCATGAAGGGATTTTTTCTTAGTCGTTTATTGGGTAATCAGAAACTTAGCCCAACCAGTCACAGTGAGGTAATGGGGAGAGGGCAGGATAGATCATGGGGTTATTAGATCAAATAAAGGTTAATTTCACACTTTCAAGAGCTCTCCAATAATTACTGGCAAACATCTGCTGCTAATGTTAATGAATTAAACAAATTGTAAAGTGTTTCCGCAAAAATTCTCAATCAGTTTTTTGTCTCTAAACGTTCGTTAAAAAAGATAAATTACTTGAAAGCAAAATTACAAGGTATTAAGTCTTGTTTTCAGAGAAATATAACAAAATGTATTGTGATTTGTGCTTAAAATATAGTTTTTTGTTGTTTTAAGCATAACCAAACTGAAATATGTTAGATTTTTTTTTTTATAGATAAATATACTGGAAAGCAAAACAGAAATACTGAATAAGAAACAATATTTTTTTGCATTGTGCTTGCTTTTTTATTTCATCAGAATACACAGCTACTTGTGAATGGCCGTCAATGAATATAGACCATTTTTCCAGTTATAATGGTGCAGTAATGGCATCTAATCTTGGGCCTTTAGTGAGTATCAGTATTAAAAAAATGATGTCACCCCTTTCTGTTTATGTTGTTTGCTGTTATGTTTGTCACCTCTTTGTAGGAGATTCCACAGTATCTTTTGCAATACTGGGAGAACACCTGTAATTCATATGTGACTAATGTCAAAACAGTGATGCAGAACCTCCGCGGTGAACGCGAGCTTATCATTCACCACCTTTACAACATCCGGTGAGAGAACGGTGCTTTAGTTTGTGACATAAAAATCAGGGTGTATGCGAATGAGTGTCTAATGTATGTTTGTGTTTGTAGCTACCTAGTCTCATAGAATGAACGTTACAAATTTCCTGGTAAAATGAACACTAGAGTCACTACAACAACTGTGCGTTTTATTCACTTTCACACAAATCACAAGTACAACAGCTGATAAGGACTTTGTATGCTTGCGTTTTTGGCACTATTTATACATTTTAGGTTAGGGAGGTACTTTTAACTCATTAAAACCTCTAATATTCGCCTGAACCTCGTCTGATTCTGAAAACATTTTGCTTGCTTTTGGCGCCCCCTGCTGGACATTTTCCTGGGAAACTGCAGCCAAACGTGCAATGAACCGCGTAATTTCGTTTTGCAATAATGTTGCAATGTTCACGAAATGTTCATGAGATCTTGCTGGTTTTTATATTTCAGGGAGGACTTCAGGCAGCACTTGCAGAAGCCTGATCTGAAGCAGGAGTTTGTCAGTGCGTGGCAGCGTGATTATAACAACGTTCCTGACAACGTCAGAGATGATGAGGAGACCAAAGGAGAGCTCCATCAAAGGCTGGATGTGAGACACATTTAAAATTCTCAACCCTTATTAAAAAAAAGTGTTTCACAAACTTCTGTAGAACATTGCTGCAAATTAGACGTGATACAGTTCAACAAACAGTATTTGTGGTCTTATCAGTGTTTGTGTCTCTCTCTCTCTCTCTCTCTCTGTGTGTGTCTGTGTCTCTCTCTCTGTGTGTGTGTGTGTGTGTGTGTGTGTGTGTGTGTGTGTGTGTGTGTGTGTGTAGGACCTGCGAGAACGTCTGTGGGACATCTGTGATAAACGCAGAGAGGAGTCCATGCAGGAGAGAGCAGGTGTCATTGATGATGACTGGTTAGATGATCATACCGCTGTACTAATCAATCATTATTCTGCATTAATGCAGGTAATACACACTTAATGTAGGACACAATATAGCCTTCTGGGATGAGTTTAAATTCTAATGTTTATGATCTGTTTATGTTTTTGTGTACAGATAGAAGTGAGCAGGTTTCAAGACTCTGTTTGTTTAATGAAAGATTATTATTCGGCGATGTATACATCTGCGTTACCTGAATCCAGTCCTGACTTCGCTCGCGTCCCATTGCTTGACATCACCAGGGATGACAACATCGAGCCAGAGGCACCCAAAATGTAAAAAGAAGCCATACATATCACAATTTATCATCATGTCACTCATATCACATAATTATACATATTCAAACTACTGTAGTTGGGCTCTGTTGCTGTCTGTCTGTCTGTCTGTACTATAATAAATGCATGATATATTACTTTGGCTATGTTCAGAACTGTGTCATCAAAACTAAAATGAGAACCATATGAAAAAAGTTTTGTTAACTGAAATAAAAAATGGCATGATTGGAAAAAACTGAAATTAAACTAAAATTATTTTTTCATAACTGTAAAACAAATTAAAACACATCATAAATGACCTGAAATTAATTTATTTTTTAGTGTTTTTATGCACAAGACACTAGATTGAGGTTACACAGGACTGCACTGAGAAATTGAATGACGTTAAACATGATTCAATATTACTACAAACACTGCAGCTACATAAAGTAGCCATAAAATACTAAAAACATAACTAAACAAAGCAGAAAATACTGAGGAAACAAAAACTGAACTGAAACTTTTATTTTAGAAAAAACAGACAAAGTGTGAAAAATGGAATGAAAATTTTTACATAAAATAGAAATAAAAGCTAAATTAAAAATCCAAAACTATTAGCATAAATACCAATTTTTGCAGTATGTGCGCTGTGTGTGGAATGATGACCTTCTGCATTTACCAAATGTACATACACAACAGAACACACCATTGAATCCCACAATGAAATGTGCTTGACTTTCAACACTCCATTTAGAGCATTACAAAATAAACTGAGTTATTATAAACTGTCATTTGTATTTTTTCTTCAATTCACGACTCGTCTAGACTGAAAAGGTTTCAAGACATTTATTACACAAGATTTTACTATAGATGCAAAATAACCATTTGTATTTCCAAAATGATAACTGACCAGCACTATTAGAACTAAATATGCTCATGATAAGGTCATGTGACAACAATATAGCTCTGTTTGAAATAGTTGCATAACGATTACAGTTTTAGAAAAATAAATACACTACTGTATAGCAGAGATACTCATGTCTGATGTGTAAAAATGTCAAATAACCAGATCCATTGAGCTTTTCTGTTATTTTATATTTCAGCTCTTCAGTTACGGCACCATCAGAGAAACGCTCAAAGAGTGCTGGGAGAAAAGACACGGAGATTGAGGAAAAGAAAAAATCTAAAATGTGCGCGTGTGTGTGTGCCCTGCTGTTTCTGTGTGTGTTTTTAATTGTTATGATACATTTGGGTGTGTATAAAAATGTTTAGCATGTTGAATAAATGGATTTGTCTGTTCTGTCAGGTTTCCGTTGGTTTCCTGCACCGCACCCTCCAACGAAATCTCCAAACAGGTTCTGCTCTGCCCTGATGAGAAACTACTGCTGGAGTTCCACCAGACAGCGCTCGATGCCATCATGAACATGGTGTGTTTTAGATGTGTTTTTGTGTTGATTATAATGGATGTTTAAAATGTTTTAGCTGTGAAGTTGAAAATTACGGTAGTCAATTCACACCACTAAAAACATCATGTGAGAAATGAATAAATCAATTTAAAAGGAAATACAAAATCTTTAAACATGTATGAATAAATAAAATAATCAACAATTTGATCCTTAATTTTATTTTTTTATTTTTTTGAATAAATCAGTGGGTGATTTCTTATGGAAAAAAAGAATAATTGTGTGTGTGTGTACATGTGTGTGTTTGTACAAATCTGTGTGCAAGGTGTGTGCAGAAACCCAGCAGCAAGAGGAAGAGAATGGTGATGAAGAACAGCAAATTGTTCACAGACCATCTCAGGCTTCTAACTCTGCTATAGACAAAAAGAAAGCTGGGAAAAAGAAAGGTGAAGACCCTTTGATCTATATCATCAGTTTGAGTTCCAGTTCTGTGAGGTATTAACTCAAGTGTTTGTGTTGTTTTAGGTGCTGCCTCGCCCTCTCAGGAGCCCAGTCCTCAGGCCGCAGTGGATGTGAACCCTGACCAGGTCAAGATGAGGGCAGTGAGTAAAAGAATCAGACAGGAGTTCACAGCCGCTCTGGAACTTGAAGGTACACTATGCTACTGAATACTGCCAACTCCATTTTTTCCATTCAAAACTGTCCAGTCACCACCACAATGTAATGAGAAGTTACCAAATCAAAGGAGCCCACCTCCAAGTCTCTATGATATTCTTTAGATCTCGATGTGACTCTGGCCCCTCCTTCAATGCATGTCAATGATTATTTTTGCCTGTTTTATTGTGTCAGGTGAAAATCCTATCATATATGTTCATACCTTTTCTCAACTGGGCACATAAATTGCGGGATCATTTATGTCTGTAGGAAGAGTTCACCTAAATGAAAATTCTCTCATCATTTACTCACCCTCAGGCCATCACAGATGTGTATGACTTTTTTTCTTCTGCTGAAAACAAATTAAGATTTTTAGAAGAATATCTCCGCTCTGTAGGTCCATACAGTGCAAGTTAATGGTCACCAAAACTTTGTCCCAAAACTGATTAGATCTCTTCTGAAGACATAAATTAAACCAGTTATGGATTACTTTCATGCTGCATTTATGTGCTTTTTGGAGGTTTAACGTTTTGGTGACTATTTACTTGCATTGTATGGACCTACAGAGCTGAAATAATCTTCTAAAAATCTAAAAAATGCAAATAAAAAAATGTGTTCAGCAGAAAAAGAAAGTCACACATCTGGGATGGTAAATGATGAGAGAATGTTTTGCTTTAAGGGTTGGGATTTGAACAAACCCCAAATGTGTTACCCAGTTAATGTAATTGTACTGCAATTTAAAGTCAGTAGCAAGTTTGAAAGAATTAAAAAGTAATATATATATATTATATTTTGTTAGATTCATTATTATGTACTCACATTTCTTCCAACACTGCATGGAATAAAGCAGTGCAGAAAGTAAGAAGGTGTTTGTGTGCAGAACAAGCAGTGAATTTGCGTTTAGAGCTGGTGAAGGCTCACGCACTGAAAACAATGAGCAGTCTGCAGCAGAGAGCAGAGCAAACTTACGGGAACATGGATGACTGGCTGGAAGCACGCTTCCTGTCTGAGATGAACAGGTGATAACAATGAAGTGTGGATGGAGGAAGGAAAACACTTTCACTATGGGTTCTTCACAGTTTTATTTCCATTCCATTAACTGCAGAGAGTTTAGGTTTATGTGTTAAGGTTTAATTTGCAGTAACCTTACTTCCATGAAAATTAAGCACACTTAAAATACTGCACAAATTCTCATTACTGTAATATGTAAAATTGCATTCTCATTAATACAGCACTGTAATACATTATAGAAAATTGTTCTGTCTGTACAGTTTTTTTTTTTAACAAAATCAGCATAAGTGTCATTGACTTTTGGGAAGTTTACAGTGTATTGTGCATAATATGATCCTGTATGATTTCCAGTATCGACCAGTTGACAGAGTTGGTGCGGCAGCACATTGAGAATTCTGTTCAGATTCGTCATGAGCTTGTGCTTCAGTGCACTGATTTCTGTGTTGATGGAGACACACATGTTGTGGCGAGTCCCCCACCCACTCCACGCCCACTGATGCTGGAACAGCCCAATGACAGCACTCTCACTGTCCAACAGCTGAACATCCTCTGCACTCAGCTGCACAAGGCTGCCCCTACTGGTCAGAATCAGCCATTGCAAATTGTAAATACTCACCCTCTTGTTGTTTCAAATCTATGTGATGTTTTTTCTTCCAAAGAACACAAAAGGAGTAATATTGAAGAATGTTCACCATGCTCTTTTCCGTACAGTAAAAGCATACAGTTACCAGGGACTAATAATCTCCAAAAAGGAGAAAATGAGCCATTAAAGTAGTCTGTAGGATTTTTTAAACTATATACCAAGTGTTCTGAAGCCATGCGATTGGTTTGTGTCATCTTTCTCTAAACATCTCTTTTGCATAAACTATGCATGTCAGGATGTTATGCACCAGGTTTGACATCAGTGATGCCAAATGCCATTGGTTCTTGTGCGTCTTGTAAACAAAGGCAATGCTTCATGCGTCAATTGAAATTTACAAATGTATGCATGAGTTTTGAGAATTACAGAGGATATTTTCAGTGAATAATTATAATTTTTTTACATTGACTTTTCCTCATACAAATCTATCATGTGGCTTCGAAAGTCTTGTAAGATGTTTTATGATGCTTTTTAGTGCTTTTTTTGGTGTCTGATAGCCACTGGTGCTTCAGCAGTATGGAAAGAGCAGCATGAACCTTAAAAATCATCTCCCATTGTGTTCTACGGAAAGTCAAACAGGTTTGGAACAACGTGAGGGAAAGTTAGAACAGTTTTATATATATATATTTGTCCATTTTTCTTTTTGTCCATGTTTGTGGGGTTTTGTTAATGTGTGCATGTATGTGTAGGTCTGTTGTCCACTAATGAGTTGAGTGAGGTCCTGCTGGATTTAATGTCTTCTCACATGGGAAATGGTGGTCTGCCTGAACCGTGGATGAATCTTACTACCTCACAGGTACACCTGGACTTTAACCAGTGTCTAAAACTAAACTTTTCCCACACCTACCAATGATAGGCTAAATGAGAAAATGTACTGGCAGTAAATATTTCTCACATGCCTCACATTTGTATTGACGCAGCATTGACAAGGTGACAAGAAATGGTGAAACAACCCAAACCGGATTAAAACTTACTCAACATCTGCGAGAGCTCATTTACTACATGCCAATATTACTACTAAGACTATAATATGACATTTAAAATATTAATCGTCTCTCTATGACAATGCAGTTATTGAGGTATTAGCTTTATATTTTATATTCTTTGTGCTATTAAAGAGATGGCAAAGATGGCGCTAGCATGAATAAGGTCTATATTGGCGCCAATGGTCTCTATGATCATCTTAATATGTGAACATGTAAATATGTGATTATGTGTGTGTAGGTTGTTGAGCTGGTGTGTGTATTCGCTCCTGACTCTGAGATGTTGGACTGGCATCGGTTCTTGCTCAGTGCCGCTCTGCCGTGGCCGTTTCCCTCTCAGAATCATCTGATAAAGACCCTCCAGCGGTTCAAAGCCATCGACACTGCAGGAACTGGATTCATCACTCATGAACAATACACACAGGTCTATACAGTTCCACTTACATGCATTACACAGAATATTACAGCAATAGTCTATTAACTACACACGGATCTGTCAAATAATACAATTACTGTTATTTTATGCAGGGCATTTTTATCATTAAAATGAATGTAAGCAAACTTCAACCAGATCATCTTGCTACATTCAAACACCTTTTTCATTTCAGTACAATTAGAATTTATTTTGTGTTTTATTGTTGATCAGGTTGAATTGTGGTTTCCTAGTGAAGGAGATCTTCCTGTGCCTGATGATCCAACTGAACCTTTGCCTTTTGACAGACTAGCTAATCTTAAGCAGGTAATGTATGTTGTGTGTTATAAGGTGTTTTTGACTTTAAAGTGGTCATATAATTTTTTTGCATTGTTTAATAGCTTCCCCTGAGGTCTACTTAGTAAAGTGTTAGTAAAATTCATTATTATGTATTTTAGTATTATATGTCTATGTTTTTATGTTTTATATCTATTATTTTTTAGTTTTTCATCACCATGTTCCACATTCCACCCCCTATTAAAATGAAACAACCCCTTTATTTCCTCATGCTGTGACCGATCATATTGTGACCGATTCATAAAACAATCAGTGCTGAAATGTTCCACTTAAACTCTTCATATCAGACTGAAATGATCAGGGATCTTGTTGAAAATAAACTTCATCCTATCATTTCTAATGTTGGGACCCTTCAGAAGGAGATGCAGAGGTGTAGGTGCTACACACTGTCAGAAATAAGGCTTGATCCTTAATTGCAATCAAAGTGTCTGATCACAAAATAGGCATCACTGACTTGTAAATGTGGACATTCATATGTTGATGTCTTCATCTGTGACATTTTGGCTGGGATGTTTTACTTTCAATCTCAGTCTGAATAGATATAATGACTTTGATTGCAACTATGAAGTTATTTCCCAAAAGTCGTTCTCAACTGGCAATGAACTGTATGATTGTGTGTTTTTTCCTGGTCTGTGCGTGTAGTTTTTCTTCACTCTGTTTGCGAGCACAAACTCATCTCCAGTGACGCTGGATTACCTGAACATGCTGCTGTATTTCTGCTGTCATCCTGAACCGGCTCAGGGCTTCACCAGAGCACTCAGCCTCATGAGTGGACACACACTACACTATAAACACACCAGCCCCCTCATACAGGTACACACACACACACACACGTAAATGTGGAGCATTTGTGGGTACATTTGTGGTTAAATTGTGGGTAATGTTGTTGACTGGTGAAAACATATATATGTCATATTTCATCCCAAAATCCATTGTGACATTGTTTCAATGACAATTAAGGCAATTTAATGACAATAATCTAAATAGTGAATATATATATATATATTGTTTATACATTTTTCAAAAATCACGACTGTCCCACAATAGTGGTGTCATTTTCACCACACCAAACAATTTAGCCCCTAATAAATGTTTCATATAATATTTAATAAATGACAACTGTGCATATTAAGTGAGACTGGTAAGACAAATGTGAATTATTAAAAAAATTCTATGTAAAATGTGCCCTAAAATGTCAATTACTGTAATGAAACTTGGGCAGAAATATGTTTAATAATGTTACAATGCAAAATAATCTCAATGGTCCTAAAAATAAGCTTCATTTTCTTTGAGAGTGAGATGTCACTCTGATGTGTTTTTGTGAGATTCACTCTTGTATCTGGTTTAAACGGCTGTATTATTGCTGTAGTCTATGCCGTATATGGAGGGTACAGAGATCGAGGAGGTTGATGCTGATGATGAGGAAGAGAGAGGGGCGGAGTCAGAGGAAGAGGGCGTGTCAGTTGATGATGTTCTCAGTGTTTTGAGTCACGGAAATAATCCTATGTCTGCATTTCCAAACCGCTTCCATCTGAACTGCAGCAGCACAGATGAAAGCAGAGAGGTAGAACTCACTTCTGTCGATCTGGAGAACTGAGGATCTACAGTATATGGTCTGTATGGGACTGTAATGTGATGTTGTGTGTTCAGGAGCTGGTAAAGGTGTGTAAAGAGTTGGGCTTTAAGGCAGAGGAGAAGATTCCTTTCTCCATCTTATCCCAGCATCCTTTTCTGCAGGACATAATGGAAGGTTCCTCACAGTACCAGCTAACTGTAAGTGTTTCATTTCCGTGTACTGACACAAATGTGTGATCGCTCTTTCTTTCTAATTAATTAATGAACTAGTTTGTGCAATTCTTCTGCTATAGTTGTACAGTTTGCTATCAACAATATTTTGTATTCTTCTTGCAATGAAACTTGTTTTCTCAATAAACGTCATATATTTTCTGATTTTACATTAACTAGGTTATAATAGCATCAAATAAGGTAGATTTGCCATTGTTGAGTTTTGTTGTGTATTTATCACTTATACTTCTTTAAATTATGTGAAATTCTTCATTCCAGACACCACAGTTCTGCTTGCATTAAAAAAAACAACATCCATTTGAAATAAATCAGTGGCTTTAATTTAATATATGTAAAATACAATTGAAACGGATTTCTTTACATTTTGCCATTGATTAAATTACACGAAGTCCACAAAATTAAATAATTAAAAAGATGAAATTTCTCCTTTGCAGGACATTCACAAAATTCTGCAGACCCACAAAACTGAAGGGGATTCTAAGAGCTTTGAAACTTTATAAACACTAGAGAAAAACCCACACCATCATCTACATATTAATTACATGTGGTACACACTAATGGAATATGTAATAAAGCATTAAATTCATATTAAATTCATACATTGCAACTGTCATTTTGTCTATTTTGTTCTATATATATTAAAGCATAAAGAACCGTGATCTGGCATCTACTTTATGACAAATATACCTATTATTTTGAGATATACTTGTTTTATTATAGGTAGAGCCTGATAATGCACTGGTCTCTTATTACAAAGATTTTATTGTTCAGTCATATTTATTGTTTTGACAAATTTGAGTATTTATTGATCAAATTACATCATTTTAATCTTACTAATAAATAAAAAAAATCTATATTAAATGTATTCAAAGCATTGAACATGATTGCAGTGTTACTTATATTTTCACCAAATTAGATTGTGCAGCCGTAAAGCCCAGGGAACCTCTGGGAAGTCAAGGGCCCCCTGATAGTCAAGGGCCCCTGGGCACTGGCCCCATTGGCCAGGTCGGTAATCCGTCCCTGATTACTGTAATATTACATGTGAAATGACAACACATACATACCGTTGATACAACCAGAGCTACTGCAGCTGCACATGAGAGTGCAGTTTGTCGTAAAATCCTGTGTTTCCACCAGACTATTGGACTGCAAATAGTCAATTCGTTATCCATTCTCTTAATCCACTAAACGTCTAACCCATTAACCAGTTTAACATCTCTGCCTCATCACTAAAAATTAAAATACGCACGCCTTCATTTGATCAACAGTTGACCCCAAATAAATTTGTGGTGGCTGTCTTGAGTTTGGTCTGAGCAGTGGTGGGCGGAGTTAGTATAAATGGCCTCTGCCAACAAGATGGACTATTTGCACTTAGTGTAAATACACACTCCATTACTTTAGTCTCTGTCACTATTGTTACAGGTGTTAGAATACAGTTGTGACTTTGGTTGTTCGTTCATACAGACAGTATTCAAGTCCACTACAGTAGGTTATTGAACGGGACATTTCAAGACTCACCCCTGAAAGTAATTCCAAACCTTAACTATTAGTGAAACACGAAAACTGACTCTAGATCAGTGGTGGTGGATAACATTTCTTCTATTTGGTAGAAACAGAAGAGAAGAAATCATGTTTATAAGACTATAGGACACATACAAATAAATAAACTGTGAGCTATTTAAACTGAAGGGTTTAACCTTGATTGATTTTTGAATGTTGTAATATTCTCAAACCTTTTAATCTGTATCCCAACTCCCAATGTTTATGCCCATTTCATTCCCATCATGCCCATTTCCTGGGTCGTTTGTAAATACTGTTAAGCAGTTTGGCTGTAATAGTATCTTTTTGGTGTATTCTTGCACCAAATGACAAATATTGTGATTTCCACCCTTTGGCTATCCTTTTTCTTTTCTATTATTTCTAAATTTACTTCAGGTTCAGGGAATACCCAAGGTGGAATATTACTAGATTCCTGAGATAAGTTCTGTATTATTAAATCTGAACTCTTCTTCAATTGATTTGCCTATATTCCATCCAAATCCTCTTTCAGATTATTCATATTCCCAGCAGTTTTTGTGAACAGTTGCCACAATTTGTTCCTTGACAATGTAATCGTAACCAATTTCATTCGTTTCTAGTGCATTCACCTGTCTTCTCTAACTCAGGTGTTTGCTTTATCCCTAATTACCTGACACAGAAGAGGGGGTCTGGGTAGCTCAGCCTGTAAAGACTTGCACCTGGAGTTGTGCGGTCAAATCCAGGGCGTGCTGAGTGACTCCAGCCAGGTCTCCTAAGCAACCAAATTGGCCTGGTTGCTAGGGAGGGTAGAGTCACATGGGGTAACCTCCTCGTGGTCGCTATAATGTGGTTCACGCTCCTGGTGAGTTAACATTGATCATGGTATAAATATATGGGGGGGTGTACTTGCTTGTTTGATTATTGGGGGTGGGGGTTTACCTCCCCCCATCCCCCCCGGAATCTACACCCCTACTAGCAAAGCTGATTAAAAAGATGTCACGAAGCTTGGCTAATTCTATCAAATACAGGAATTTGAATGTAATGTTTGAAATTATATTTTCATGAAACACAATTACCTTGTACAAATTAAATGAATTTGTAATTAAACACTTTTTTTTTTCCTGTACCAGGTCTCGTTCATCCTTGCAAGGCAACAACTCTAATTAAAATGTCCTGACAGGTCAAACTGGTTAAACAGGTACACTCACGACCACTTTATTATGTACACATGTGCACATACTTATTCATGCGATTATCTAATCAGCCATTCCTGAGGCAGCAATGCAATGCATAGAATCATGCAGATGCGGGTCAGGAGCTTCAGATAAATGTTCACATCAACCAACAGAATTGGGAAAAAAAATATTTCAACCATGGCATGATTGTTTATGGCATTGTGAGGACCTACAGAGCTGAGATATTCTTCTAAAAATCTTTGTGTTCTGCTGAAGAAAGTAAGTCATAGACATCTGGGATGGCATGAGGATGAGTAAAATATGAGAGAACTTTCATTTTTGGGTGATCTGTGGTCTTCAACGAGCTCAAGAAAGCGCATGTCACGCCTCTCTTCATCGAACTGCACTGGCTGCCAATGGTTACTCGAGTTAAGTTCAATGGATGCTTGCATGCAGAACAACCACTGGCTCTCCTATCTTCACTCATTGTTTCGGGTCTGTGTGCCCTCCAGAACCGTACCATCTGCCGGTAAACAGCACCTTGTGGTGCCATCTCATAGAAACACAAAATCACTTTCTGGGACTTTCACTTCGACTGTGCCCCGCTGGTGGAACGACCTGAATCCCCAGTAACTTGAGCCCCACTCTGATTTGTTGACAGATCTGTTGATTTGATCATCTTTGCCTTTTGATTTTTCTTTTGTTCAGTGTTGATGGGATCTTGACTATGATGGACATTGGGGTCAACTGCCAGAGCACCAGCTGGAGCTTCAATACTTTCATTCTTTGCATTACGTAAATGCTTTTTGCGTTACCAACACAACTAACCTTTTCCTGGAACCATTTTTCATTCAGAATCAAAGCAGAATCTACAACCAAGGACATTGCGTAACTTATCATCATCATACTGGATGAGTTCAGAGTCTTTGTCATTGGGACAAAAGCCTGAAAAAGTCATAAACACACCACACCCAGTAATGGAAATCGAAAGAAGAAGGTTACTAACCTAAATGATATTATAGAGAATCTCTCGCTGAAGACCTGCAAATATAAAGTGGCAAGTCATAATTATTGCTAAGCCTCACACTGTAACTTTGACATTCGTCATTTAAATGATGGATATATTTTTCAGGCATGATACACAATTAAAAATTTCCAAGTGCCAAAAAATGTGAGTAAAAATGGTCTTTGTTTCAAGTAAAAAAAATCAAATAAAATAATTCCCCACCGGTCGGCTGGAAGATTTATTGATGTCCTGTTGCCTTTTGAAATGTGAGTTTTAACATTTCTACAGATGTTTTTTTACCCACAAAGAAGGTGATTGTTCACTACATTTGATGACAATACCCAAAACATTTTTAATAAATTCAATGTATAATTGTTTTTTCAGTGCATTCTTTCTCAGACTTTTCCTGCCTCTTCATGTGGCTGTTGGCAGAAGGTGAAGCAACTGGTGATGGAGGTGTGTCCTTATACTAATATATTCTAGCATATATCTGAACTGTTTTATATGCATGGGTAGAAATCGGTGCTTGAAGTGGAAGAAAAAAAGTGCCGGTAGCTTCTCTCCTCTCCTCGTTATTATAAAACTGTTATTATGTGTTTATTTAAATAGTCAGCGGCATTTCATTAAAAATGTTACGGTCTGGCCAAAAATTCCTTCTTAAGTTGTGACTAAATAACAAATATGTCTTCACAGCCTCAACTAACAAATAAGGTTTGATCAACTTTACTTTGAAAATAAAAACATACAAAGTAAAAACTGAGGAACATTTAAACCTTCTTAAGTCTGTATCTTTAACAATAATGATGCAGTGAGATCCAGCAGATGGAAATGACTTCAATCAATCAGATGATTTGTAGAAGGAATGACACATTTTATTTTTATTGGAATTAATCAAATGAATAAAATATGAAATAATTAGAATAAATGTAATAAAAATAATACTGAAAATACACATTTGATTATAAAATGTTAAGTAGATATATTTTAAGGATAGATCCAAGGACTAAGTCCTGGAATTGATCTAATAATACAAAGTCTTTGTCTAATGAACCAAGTAAGTAAATGGAAAAAGTTAAAAGTACAGATTCAAGATTCAGATGTTAGTCTGAAGACCAAAATTTAAGTTAAGGTCTTACATGTACATTTATGCATTTGACAAACACTTTTATCCAAAGTGACTTACAGAGCCCTTATTACAGGGACAATCCCCCCGGAGCAACCTGGAGTTAAGTGTCTTACTCAAGGACACAATGGACTATACAGCCTGAGAATATGTTGCTGTTTTATTTGTGCTGTATTCTTCAGTAATATACATTATTTACAGTAACATGTCTGTGCAAGACTTTTAAACCAAGTGACAATTTAATCTGGTCAATAAAAGTAATCTACAGTATTCATATAATATGATTACAATGATATTAATTTTAAGCATGCCTGCTTGGATAACACATCAAAATATAAGATCAACCTCACTAATCCCAGTAATCATCATCATCATTTTCCATTTCATAGTATGACCGCTGTGCAGTCATTGGCACATTGCCTGTACTACTATTACCTTCTATGAGCTCTAGAATGTCCTTTCTATCTATTATCGTAGCCTGTGCTTTGATGTGGTCTAGAATGGGCTGTATGGAAAAGCAGAATTCCATAACACTCTTGGTGTTCTCATTCACTCCGGCATAGACATAGCCACCGGTGTGCAGACCAATCAGATTGCATTGCTCATTAAAAACTGGAGAGCCAGAAGATCCATGAAAGAAACAAGAGTCATAAGTGATCTGGTTTTCATAAATGTCCCATTGATCTTCAATAGACTTCTGTGTAATGACATGAATAAAATTGGAGTTCTCCTTTTTGTGTTTGTCACTGGCTCTCTCTATATTTTCTCTTTCGATGATGAAGCAGGGGTCCATTTTCTTCACCTCTGCATGTGGATGTCCCACAATGCAGATCCCATTTTTGTTAGGAGTAAGGTCAGGGCTGTAGCGACTAAGCAATCGAGGATAGTCAGTTATTTCAGCAATTTGATCATCGTTCGCTTCCAGAAGAGCAAAGTCAATACATCTTTTCATGTCGTCCTTTAAGTAACACTTAGCAGCAAGCTTTTTCTTTACTTGTACCAACTTCACCACTGATTCCAAACATTCATAATCAAATGCAGCTTTTAAGTCATATGTGGAAGAAATCTCGCCTGAAGTGTCGAGATAATCCCTAATAACATGTGCGTTAGTAAGAATAAAGTGTCCAAAAAATAAGAAACCAGTTCCGATGGCAGATCCCCCTTTTCGAATCTGACACACAGATTTGGACAGCTGTATAATCTCTCTCACTTTCTTGATCTCAGAGAAACTCTGACAGCTTTTATTATATTCAGCTCTGAAGAACTTTCGGACCTGAGACTCGTGCTTAAATTTCATTCGCTCTTTCAGCTTCTTCAGTAAACCTGTGTACTGATCACGCAGAATATCCAAAATGTCTTGTGATTCTGGGATGGGTTTCCATTCACTTAGGGGACTTTTCGGGTTGATTGTGTTTCTCTGTTTTTTTTCCCTTTTTTTTGTTTGTTTGCTTTCACTCATTGGTTCATTGTTGATGGGTTGCTGTTCTATATCATCTGCATTGGCACAAGCTGATGCTGCTTCGTCTTCAATCTTGGCAGTTGTTTGTTTCTTTTGGCCATCTGGACGTTTGTCACTGATAAGAATGATCTGAAAATGCTGTTGATCAAGATCCTCTACAGAACTTGACATTTCATACCTTGTGTCAGAGTCCAAGTGTTCTAGTACACAGTGTGTCATATCATCATATATATCATCAACAAATCGTCCGTCCTCCTCAAGAGCAGTTCTCAAACTGTGTTCTTTTGATGCAAATACACAGACATCATCAACACTATTCCTCAGTGCGTTGCTTTTCATTAAGTATCTCAGTTTCACCCCTCCTTTGGTTTTGATGAAAAAGGTCACAAAGTCTTCCGGTTTACTGGAGAAAGAAACATTTGCTTTTGTCTCTGTAGATTCTGTAGCTGTATCATTTATGATGAAATCTATATTTAAGAGCTCATTCTTTGGAATAAGACAGCAGGGGAAATCTGTCTTTACAGCAGCTCCTTTGACTTCATGAGGTTGTTTTTGCCTGTGAATAAGTGTTTCTTTCAGTTGGTGCTTCTGTTTTAAAGCCTTGAAACTCTTGTTTTCATGAAGAGCAGCGATCACAGTCTGTGATGTATCACATGTCACTCCATATTTTACTCTCTTGTATTCAAACTTGAAACTATGCCTTTTCCCTTTTACTTTCTGTTAAATTAAGACAAAAACAGTTAATCAGGTACATAAACGGAACATTTAAGAGAACACTTTAAACTGTTGTCATAAAGTCAAATGTGACCCGCATTGAAAACCATTAAAAAGTCTTCAGACCCCCCTTAAGGATTTTTTGGGGTATGAAAGTATGTTAGGATTCGAAAAAGTTCATGGATGTAGTAGCACGATTTGTGTTAAAATAAAAGTAAAAGACCACATTGAACACCTTTTCAAATCTTTTAATTTAAAGAATGTAAAACAAAAAATCAAATGTACTTTTATTGCGTTTGCTTAGATTGGTTAGGGTTAGAATCACCAAAAACTACGTGGTGTTTATAATGTATTCTTTACCGCAACCGAGTCAAAATGACCCAAAGACAATAAAATGTTAAAAACAATTTTATTCAATTAAAAATAATAATTATTATGTCCTATGTGACTTACTTGCTGGCTTGTTGAGGGTCCATCTTTAGGGTTGTCCATACAAGAACTATCCATCATTTCCTGGTATACCAGCAGAAATGTAAGAAAATATTTGGAAAAATGTCAATTCTTTAATATGTTACAGTCCAAAAAATCATTTGTTACCATTCTCACACAAAAGATTAAAAGTCTCTAGTTTTCTGTCATGTTTGTGCACACACACACACACACACTACACAACTGATCACTAACTGCATGTGTCAAATGAAGAGCACACGTCCCCGACTAAAGCTTTGATCCCAAAATTCATTCACAAAAAGTGTTCGGTAGTCATGGATTATATGTAATCTGGATCACACTATCAGACTACAAAATCATGTATAAATTAATTACTATTTTATTGTGTTTCTTACAGAGGCTGTTGACACAGAGATTGTGAGAACAAAGTCTCTCAGCTTTGTCCCGGTTCTCCCAATGGCCAGTCTGCCCCTGATCGGCCCCAAAGTGCGTCCGCCCACCGGGAAAATGTCCGGTATGCCAGATTACAAGTCCAGCCCTGATTGCACTTTTCTGATACTACACTCAAAGTGAAATATAATGTGATTTAAATTCTTCCCCAAATCCCCAATTCTTATTTTTTGTAAAATCATCCACATATTATAAGACTCTTGCTCTGTCTGTAGATGGGACATGTCCCATGATTCACTGTCAGCCTCAGGTAGAGATGTAAACATTGCTGCGGGAAGCAAAACTTTCCTGATTTACATACAATGTGTAAACCCCTTCTCATCGAAGCTGTGAAAATTATACATTTGATTGGTCAAATTTTGCCACTCTGTTTAGACATATTAATTACAGAACCCTTCAAAGTATCCTGTGAAGGGGACACAGTAACAGACCTACAGTGTGATCATTTGAATGGCTGCCACAGAGCTGTTAAAAATGAAATATGGTGCTGTGAATAAGGTCTATTGTGCAATCATGACAAGTTACAGTAAATAAACATTAAAGCCTAAACATCAACCTAAAACATAATAAAACAACAATTATCATAACCGTACTTGAACAACGCCATACGCTTGTGACACCTCCCCAGGTACACTGTTGCTGGCAATCTGCTTTTCCTAAAAATAGAAGTGCCTAAATCCAGTGCAATAGCTAAACAGAGAGGATTTGAATTACAATATTATCACCCACGTGACTCGGTTGAGAGGAAGTCGACGTGTCTATCTGCTTCATTTCTTCGGTGGGTTTTGCTTGAGACATGTTTTTTCATTCAGTGTGTCTGTGAAGAGGACAAAGGATGATTAAGTTCAAAAGTATGAAAAACAATACCAGCTGTGCTCTAATCTGTAGGTCCATATAATGCAAGTGAATGGGTACCAGAAATCTGAAGCTCCACAAATCACATAAGTCAGCATGAAAGTACTCCACAAGACTCCAGTGGTTTAATCCATGTCTTCAGAAGTGATATGATAGGTGTGGGTGAGAAACAGATCAATATTAAAGTCCTTTTTTACTATAAATTCTCTTCCCTGCCCAATAGGTTGTAATATGCAGGAAGAATGTGAATCACCAAAAACACAAGATGAAAAATGTCAAAGTGGAGATTTCTATTAAAAAAGGACTCAAAGCTGTACTATGTAAGATTTCGTTTTTGGTTACAATTACTGATTATTGTTATTATTGAGTGTTTACATAAAAATAGTAAGTTCATAAATGTGTTCGCTGTCCTTTTCTGCATATCGCGGTGCCGTTTTGTGGTCCGTTCTGCACAACGCGGTAGGGATGGGTGATGCCACTTAATTTCTTTTCGATCCGATACCAATATTTTCAAGTCCAATATCGTCGATAAAAAATACTTAAGTAAAAAAAAAATTTTGCGATTACTTTGGATAAAATTGGTACTTTGAAATAATATTTTTTGTCATTATTCAAGTCATTATTATTTTTTATTTTTTTTTGGGCCTAAACAAAATTATTAGACTTACAAAAATGAACCATTTCACTACAGTAATACAGTATAGTTTAACCATGGTATTTAGTTAAACCGTAGTTACACAATTAACCATGGTTACTACTACAATATTACTGTAGTAAATCAATGGGTTCAGCGGTATAGTAACTTCATATTAAATATGTATTTAAACTAATAGGTGTCATTGTTGTTCCTTTTACTATGCTACTATGAAAACTGTTAATACTTGATTATTATTCTAACTAATAATCTAATTCATAATACGCAATAAACTGTTAAACATTAATATGAGTGTAGTAATGTTCACGATAACTTGTATTCCCATATATAGCCTACATAAAAATGTAGGCTATATATGGGAATATATATTTGTTTTTTACATTTATTTGTGTAATATTATGTGCTTTTCTGTGTAGAGTGAAATTGTTTTCGTACTTGGAAATTAAAAATTATTTGATATCACGAGAAAACGGGTGAAAAAAGAGCATCAAAAACTATCAGGGGTGCAAAAAACATATATTTGCGTTTAGCCGGGAAATAAATATGCAGTGCAAATTATAGTATCTCCAGGGATGCTTGTGCATCAGACGCTGGAAATGTCCCGCCCCTTACTGAAACAGAAAATATGATTGTTTGGCAATTATCCAATCGTGTCTGAAATGAACGTTCTGATTGGTGGATCAGCTTAATTTGACTGTCTGTCTTGCCAGTGCTCCCAGTGCATCTCCGAGCGCGATTAAAGAGAATCTCTGTAAAAAAAACATTTAATCAAATGCTTGTTGTTCTAGCGGCCACACGTATCAGCAGTTATTTCATGTGGGCATACGCAAAATCCTAAAACTGATAGGAGTGCATACCAAGTGTATATATACAGTATATGCATTAGACTACACACCAGAAGCTGTTCCTCGGATTTTCTGTCATTACCTCTACAATGTGGTGATCCCTCTTGTTTTGAATGCCCCTGATCGGCCCAAAAGTGCGTTGGCCCACCGGGAAAATGCCCGGTATGCCAGATTACCAGTCCAGCCCTGCTTCGGGTCTATGTGCCCTGGTGGAACGACCAGCAGCTGTTTCTCTAGCCTCTTTCAAAAAACACCTAAAGACACGGCCCCTTTTTTGAGCACTTGACTGTACCCTTAAAAATGTTTCCACTCTTCTCTCAACTTCCGTACTATATGAACTTCTCAGAGCAACTTTTGAAACATGTAGTAGTACAGTGCTTTGCTACCTGCTCTCTTCATTATGATGACCATTGTTCTCCTCATTTGTAAGCCGCTTTGTATAAAAGCATCTGCTAAATGAATACATTTAAATGTAACATATCTCTTTAAATGAGTCAGGACTTCCGTTACTTTCACAAATACCACACCCAGTAAGAGGAATCGAAAGTAACTGAGATTATATTGAAACTCACAGAAAACCAGCTAATTGTGGTGGGGATGAACACAGATGGACTTAATGTCACAATAATTGCTAAGTTTCTGCCTCTATATTTACACAACACACTACACAAAAGGGATAGTTCCACACAAAAATTAAAAAATTCTCATTATTTACTCACCCTCAAGATATCCCAGGTGTGTTATTTTTTATTTATTTTTTTTATCTTCACCAGAACACATTTGAAGAAAAATAGAAAAAATATCTTAGCTCAGTAGGTCCTTAAAATGCAAGTGAATGGAGATTTCTCTTTTCAAGCTCCAACAATCACAGACAGACAGCATAAATGTCATCCATACGTCTCCAGCAGTTAAATTAATGTTTTTTAAAGTGACAGTTGCTTTTAGTGTGAAAAATATAAATATGTACGCTAGCCCCCCCCCACTATTTAATAACTTTACATCTGAAATAATACACGAATAAATATGCAAGTGCTTTTATAAAATTATAAGCTTCACATTTCTGTCTTTAAACCCTCCAAAAATTGTCCACGTTGACTTTGTAAATGCCTCACTGTAACCTCAACTTTTGATTTTTTTTTTTTTTTTAAAGAGTAGTCAAAATACATTTTTGTGGTATTCAACATTACGCCACAAATGCTGTCGATTGAACCTAACTTTTAGTGAACCCAGAATATTCCTTTAATTCACTCGGGCATTGGCAGGTGTGGTGGCAAAGAGTGGTTAATCTAACTTTTGTCCCTGGGCAAGATAATAGTCAAAATAATGAAAACGTGTGACTAACACCAACTTTTATAGCTCCATGATCACTACCAGTGGACTGTACCAGTATGACATCTTTTATAAGGAAACAGAAACTTAAACACTTTCTTTATGGGTGACGTGTCTATTCTCGCCTTCAGCTTTGCATTTACCAAATGTCTTCATGTTTTGATACTATTGAAGTTAGTCAAAGCCACATTATAATTTGTTATCCCACTATAGCCTGTAGTACATATATGCATCTTTATTTTGGAATCACATTTGTAGACCTTATTTGCATTTCCACCATTTTTTAAGGATACATCTACTGTACAATCCCATCTCTTTCAAGATGACAGCAGGAGTCATTTGTCTTCACAGCACTCAAGCGATGTCTCTGATGATGTTGTAGGGTATTACAGATGCACCAATTTTGTCAAGTGAAGGGAACATCTACAGATATCCTTTTCTGTCTTTGCATATGACAAAAAATCTTGCATCCTTATATATGCCATGTGTAAAAATCACATGGCATCATGTTTTGTGCTCCTGTCTTTCACAAAGATGTCATGGGTAAAGCAAAGTTAGCAGACATGCACCAGTTTTTGGGATGTAATCTGTGGGTGGGATGATCTTCAGGACAATTGCCATGTCAAGTTAAACAGTATTAAATCTCAAAATCTATTGAATGGGAATAATTTGAAAAGTTTGTCATAATTATTGACTGCACTATTAGATTTGACAATTATATACAAATATAGTAAATAATATACAAGATGTATAATCGTCGGTTTCATGAATTCAAGCCATTTCTCCTAATAAATACGCCCGTTTCACATTTAATGGGCTCGTATGATTATGTTGGACATGTACAGGTTGATAAATACACTCTCATACACTTCTAATGCTTGAGAAATGTGACACCGGACACCTTCATTTTTTTGGGCCATTTTCAGCTCCTACTGAACGAACCTAGAAGTGGCAGAGCGGCACATTTGTTTGTAAACCGTAACTTCTATCAGTACTCACAAACATAATCATTCAGTGGAGATGCTACGTTTGTACATGAGCCCAACGAGACTTTCAATATTGTTTTGCGTAACAGGAGGTGCAATTACTCAGTGTCTATTCTTATGAATAAAGTATTGAACAATTAAAAGTTTTGGCTGACGATGAGCAGAGATATCACTATTCAATGGTTGTATATAAATAACTATATATATTATATATATATATATATTTCTGACTTTAAAGTCGAGTGATCGCGTTAGACACTTCCAGTGTGAAAGCACTAGCGAATCTGCTGCTGTAGTTACGCTGTCGGTTTGCAAACGTGCTGCTTCAGTGTGCAGTGTGAAACAGTCGTTGGCCTACACTGATTGGTCATCACCAATAAATCTCTAAAGCTTTGTTTTTACTAACCAATAGGAGTATTATTTATTTATAAAAACCCGTTTAGTGTAATTCATCTAACTTGATGATTAAATGTCTTCAAGAGTTTCCAGTATTGTCAAAATAAATCCACAATAGTTAGTTGAGTTACACTTTTTATTGCATGTTTTCTTTTCTCATATTACATCACTCGTTTGTCATACAGATTGATTTTACACATGCACGCTTTTTCAGAGATGCAATGAGAATATAAAAAAAATTCAAAAAAAAAAAAATCAATCTTAATATATTATGATTAAGATAATATTCAATTACATTCACAATCATTTTTGTCAAGAATAATGCTAAAATGGTAACGTATGATTATATATTGCAAGTGTGGCATAAAGTGCAACACAAACTGGAAAAATGAAAGATGTCTTGTAAAGAGTGTGACATTCATAACACTGGATCAATCAAAGACCATTTGGGCAAATCATGGAAATAGAGAAGTTTGGCAATATGAAGTCATGCATATTTAAAAGGATGATTTGAAGTATTTGCCTAGAATTTTCTAATGTTCATTCGGAACTTAGAATCCATACATAATTGAATAAAACCGTACATACATGGAGAATATTTGCATAAATTCATATATTTTCAAAATATATGGAAATTAAAGAGAACGTGATGCGTTTGACACGTCTTTCCAAAGCAATAGACACTGAAATGTGAGGGGTGGCTTCCATCTGGACCCCACGGTCCCATTTTTCATATCCCGTCTTCCTGATTTTGCGGTTCTTCTGTCATGTCCACATCACTGCTCAAGGGAAGAAGTAAACGTAAAGATTCAAATTCAGACAGTAAATTTAAGATGTCAGATGTACTGCTCGGTGCCTGTATGATGATATTTTCCAGGATGGGTTGCATGGAATAGGCATATTCCATAACACTCCTAGTTTTAAGTCCTTTTCCTGTGTACACGTATCCACCGGTGTGCATACCAATCAGATCACAGTCTTCATCAAAAACTGGGGAGCCGGACGATCCATGAAAGAAACAAGAGTCATAAGTGATCTGGTTTTCATGCATCTCCCACTTCTCTGCAATACACTGCTGTGTAATGACATGAATGAATTCAACATTCTCAGATACGTGTTTAATTTCAGCCTCCTGTCGATTCTCTCTTGCAATGATGAAGCAGGGGTCCATTCTCTTCACACCACAATCAGGATGTCCCACAATGCAGATCCCACCTCTGTTAGGAGTAGGACCAGGGCTGAAATGACTCAGCAGTTTAGGATAGTCGGTCATTTCATCAGTGCTCAATTCCAGAAGAGCATAGTCAAGATGTCTATTCTTGTCGTCTTTTCCAAAAAAGTAAGCTATAACATGTTCCTTGATTGATACATGCTTGATCTTATTTTGTTCCAAATCTTCATATCCAAAAGCTGCTGTGAAGGGCTTTGAAAGTTTCTTTGAGAAAGGGTCAAAGTCCCCAATAACATGAGCATTGGTGAGGATAAATCTGTCGAAGAGTAAGAAACCAGTTCCTTTGGGAGAGCCCTTCACCAGAATCAGACATACAGAATCAGACAGCTTCATTAACTGCTTAACTTTCTTCACCTCGGAGAAACTCTGAACGCTTTTATCATATTCAGCTCTAAAGAATTTCTGGACCTGTGGTTTGTCCCGGAGTTTTTCTCGCTTTTTTAGCGTCTGCAGTAAATCTTTATACTGATTACGCAAAATTTTTAGAATCTCTTCCGAGTTTGGAATGGATTCTGGGACACATCTCTTCAGAGAAGTATTTGTGGAGTTTGCGTTCCCATTTTGAGGGGTTTCTTTCTCAGTTTTATGGTGATTCTGGCCTGACCCATTTTCTTGGAAAGCATTTTCTGACGCTACATTAGATTCAGTGTCAACAGGTGTAAAATCCTCTTGGCTATCTTGCTGGATGGCGTCACTGAGAACGACTACCTGGAAAACCTTTCCGTCAAGATGTTCTACAGGGTGTGACAATTCATGCTTTGTCTCGCTACCAAACTCAAATAGTGCACATTGTCTCTTGAATATATCATTGATAAATCGCCCATCACGCCTCAGAGCAGTTTTCAGTTTATCGACTTTGAGTGCATAAACACAAACGTAGTCAACTGCTCGCATCAGGGCATTGCTCTTCAATAAACGTCTAACTTTCTCGCCTCCTTTCTTTTTTATGTAGAAGGTGACAAGCTTTTCAGGTGTACTTGGGCATGAAACAGCAGTAGTTGTTTTCGCTTTTGTAGAAGCATTTTCATCATTTTTGATGAAGGTTACATCAACGATTTCATCTTTTTCAAAAAGACAGCAGGGGAAATCCGTCTTCACAGCAGCCGTAGGGACTTCTCCTTTGGAGCTTCTTTGGATAAGTACTTTTTTCTCGGTGTTGTTCTTTTTTGTTTGAATGTTCTTGAAAATGTCGCTTGTATTCAGAGCGTCAAGCACAGTAATGGATGCGTCGCAAACCACTGAATATTTCTCCTTTTCGTAACGGAACTGGAAAGTGTGGCTTTTCCCTAAAGCTCCCTGTTAAGTTCAGAAAAAACAATGGCTAAGTTCAAAATGGCATAGTAAGAGTAGCAAGTCATTTCGAACTTGGCCAAATTTTAATGATTTGTAATTTTTGACGTCATGAAGTCTCATTTCATCTCTAAAAGTTTTAGTATTGCAAATACACACGATTAAACCATATTTTCATGTTTTGCATAATTTGGCCAAACTACAGCTTAACTGAAAATTATACCCAATAACTCTCCTCACAAATTATATTTACTTTGAATTTCTTTTGTTTTCTAAAAATATCTCATATTTCATCTCAAGCATGCTCATCACAGACATTTTTGTCGACTTGGTTAACAAGTACACCAACTTTTGAAAAAATTGAAAGGAACAAAACTGTTCATATTATCATAGTTTTACAGCTGTAATTTTAGTATTTTTGTAATGGATTTTCAGTGTAATATTGAAAGTATGATGTCTGGGACAGGGATGAAACAGTACATTCTTTACAAAGCATTAAAAAATAAGTAATAAAAATAAATGATAATGGTCTGGTTGAATAACTACAATTATTCAGAGGAAAAAATATATAACATGTCCACGAATTTCTGATTAATTTTGGCTGCCGTTGTCAGCTATACATGAAGATATCTCCCTCTAAAGATTTGACTGTGTATCCACAAGTCCAGCGTTCTCAAAACTGATATTATGTTATGAGTTATGACTGCACTCTGGTGGACTTGCAAGGCAACAACTCTAATTAAAATGTCCTGACAGGTCAAATTGGTTGAACAGGTTCACTCAGGACCACTTTATTATGTTTACATGTGCACATACGATTATCTAATTAGCCAATCATACGGCAGCAGTGCAATGCATAGAATCATGCAGATCGGGAGCTTCAGTTAAATGTTCACATCAACCATTAGAGTAGTAAAATGTGGTCTCAGTGATTTCAACCATGGCATGATTGTTGGTGCCAGACAGGCTGGTATGAGTATTTCTGGAACTGCTGAACCCCTGGGATTTTCATGCGCAACAGTCTCTAGACTGTACAGAGATGGGCTACAACAGCAGAAGACCAGGTTCCACTTCTGTCAGCCAAGAACAGAAAGCTGAGGCTGCAGTGAGCCACCATCTGTCGTAGCAGAAATTGAGATTTGTCTGAACAGGTAATGGTTGTCCAACCGATTTTAGCTGGCAATAGTGGTACCCGAAAGGGTCTTAGCTGCTGTAGCCCATTTGCCTCAATGTTCGACATGTTGCATGTTCAGAAATGCTTGTGGTTATGTGGGTTACCATCACCTTCCTGTCAGCTTGGCCATTCTCCTCTGCCCTCTGTCATTAACAAGCCATTTTCGCCCACAGAACTGCCACTCGCTGGATGTTTTTTCTCTTGCGCACAATTCTCTTTACACTCTAGAGACTGCGGTGTGTGAAAATCCCACGAGTTTAGCAGGTACAGAAATACATAGATAATCACATAAATACGTACAGGTGTACCTAATAAAGTGGTCGGTGAGTGTATATTTACTTACATGAGGTATTCTTACCCAATTTATTGAAACACTTACCTGCTGCAAATGGCTTTTTGGTAGTCCATCTTTAACTTCCTTCTTACCAAAAAATCCCATCTTTTCCTAAAAGAATGCCAACCATATTAAGACAAGTCCACCACAAGTATGCATAGTGGTTGATATGCAATCAGAACATCAATCTAAAGAAAAGATACTGCAGATTTTAAAATCAGTTGACAGGAAGCTTTGTCTTTGGACAGCACCCTTAAAGCTGAAGCATGTCATTTCTTGGCCACAATAGCTCCACCGAACGAAACTGCAAAAAAGCTTTTTTCCACCATCATGCCGAAATACATATTGTCAGCATTTTAAGCTTGGATAGAAAAAGTACTTTAACACCAAAAAAGTAACATACTTCAGCTTTAAATAAATATTTTTTATTCAGTGATGATCAATAACATTGCAATATGAAACAAACCTTTGGCAGTTCATGACCGTTTTTTTCTTCTGTCTTACTCCCATGATCCATTTTTTCCTGCAAGAATGGCGGTACAAATATTCAAATGCCAATTGTATTGAATGGCATTTATTAAAAATGGCTGCATCAGGACCGTTCATGACACACAAGAACCAATGGCTTTTGGTATTTAACTTCATGCAATGTACAGTGCTGAAATGATGCAATAGCGAATGAGTTTTGAGAGGCTGCGGAGAAACAAATTTCCCATCAATTACTTAATTTCTTTCGTTTGTTCCTGCATCAAAACAATGGTATTGCTTTAGAAGATGTGGAATACACCGACATATTTCTACACTAAAATCGAAGAAAATCAAAGCAACTAATTTCATAGGATTCTTAGACTTGGACATTAAAACATATTGCTCATATTTTTAACTATAGATGAACACATACACAAAAATAACTTTGCTGATTCACCTGGACTTGATATATACACTCACCTAAAGGATTATTAGGAACACCATACTAATACTGTGTTTGACCCCCTTTCGCCTTCAGAACTGCCTTAATTCTACGTGGCATTGATTCAACAAGGTGCTGAAAGCATTCTTTAGAAACGTTGGCCCATATTGATAGGATAGCATCTTGCAGTTGATGGAGGTTTGTGGGATGCACATCCAGGGCACGAAGCTCCCGTTCCACCACATCCCAAAGATGCTCTATTGGGTTGAGATCTGGTGACTGCGGGGGCCATTTTAGTACAGTGAACTCATTGTCATGTTCAAGAAACCAATTTGAAATGATTCGAGCTTTGTGACATGGTGCATTATCCTGCTGGAAGTAGCCATCAGAGGATGGGTACATGGTGGCCATAAAGGGATGGACATGGTCAGAAACAATGCTCAGGTAGGCCGTGGCATTTAAACGATGCCCAATTGGCACTAAGGGGCCTAAAGTGTGCCAAGAAAACATCCCCCACACCATTACACCACCACCACCAGCCTGCACAGTGGTAACAAGGCATGATGGATCCATGTTCTCATTCTGTTTACGCCAAATTCGGACTCTACCATCTGAATGTCTCAACAGAAATCGAGACTCATCAGACCAGGCAACATTTTTCCAGTCTTCAACTGTCCAATTTTGGTGAGCTCTTGCAAATTGTAACCTCTTTTTCCTATTTGTAGTGGAGATGAGTGGTACCCGGTGGGGTCTTCTGCTGTTGTAGCCCATCCGCCTCAAGGTTGTGCGTGTTGTGGCTTCACAAATGCTTTGCTGCATACCTCGGTTGTAACGAGTGGTTATTTCAGTCAAAGTTGCTCTTCTATCAGCTTGAATCAGTCGGCCCATTCTCCTCTGACCTCTAGCATCAACAAGGCATTTTCGCCCACAGGACTGCCGCATACTGGATGTTTTTCCCTTTTCACACCATTCTTTGTAAACCCTAGAAATGGTTGTGCGTGAAAATCCCAGTAACTGAGCAGATTGTGAAATACTCAGACCGGCCCGTCTGGCACCAACAACCATGCCACGCTCAAAATTGCTTAAATCACCTTTCTTTCCCATTCTGACATTCAGTTTGGAGTTCAGGAGATTGTCTTGACCAGGACCACACCCCTAAATGCATTGAAGCAACTGCCATGTGATTGGTTGATTAGATAATTGCATTAATGAGAAATTGAACAGGTGTTCCTAATAATCCTTTAGGTGAGTGTACATTGATAGTTCACCTAATGTATATGGCTTCTTAGGCCTGAATCATTATCTTACCTGATCATTTTCACAAGTTTGTGGCGTCTCTCTGGCATCACTGTTGTGGTCAGTCTGCTTTAACTGAAATAGAAATTGCACAAACATCACCGTTTATACTAAAACAGTACATTATAATGTTCAGATAGAAAGTTTGAAAGCTGAGATGTTTGCACAGCATTGTTTATTAATCAGATACATGACCCGTGAATTTTGATGTTTCACATATAGTCACCTACAGGAGAAAAAAAATTCAAAATGCTCCCTGAACTCTTTTTCACTTTCTTGGGTGGTTTTGGTCGAGGCATGTTAAAGGCAATGCAGCGTTTCTGTGAAGAGGCCAAAGAATGATTAATATCTCACAAAAAAATTATGCATATCACACACATGCGCTGCTACGCAATCATTGTTTTATGGTACAGTTTTTCGACCCAGGAAACTATTGTTGCCAACTTCCTTAATGCTCAGTTTTGTCAATGTTTATTTCTCACCTTGCAGTTATTTTGGGGTTCCTTTGAATAACATTTATGCATCCCTTATGAAAATCAACCATGGATTTACAGCAGTAACCATAGTTGAACCATGAGATTTGCAGTATTACATCATAATAACACAGGAAAAACTACTATGATAAAAAATGTAATACAAAAACATTCTGCAAAAATAAACAAAGGTTACTACAGTTTTACTATAGTTTAACACCAAGGTTAATTTGTGGAACAAGTATCATTTTTAAAACCATGCAAACAAACATGTCCTTAACAATGATTTCACTCTAGTTAACATGCAGTAACATTATTTTTTATTTTATTTTTTTTGTAAAAAAAGATGTAATTTTTACATCATATTTATATATATATATATATATATATATATATATATATATATATATATATATATATATATATATATATATATATATATATATATATATATAAAAATAGAAAAACAAGAATAGCCTAGTTCAGTGTCTCCCAAACACTGCCGCGGCAGATTCCACAAAATAAATCAGGGCTCCGGACTGAGAATAATTTTTTAAACTTCTCATGTTGGGAAACATTGGCATAGATAAATGATTTATGGGTTTCAAAAGCGTTTTTCGTCATCTTTATGTATGGTCGACATTTTTTTGTGTGTGTGTTTTATTTACACATTTATAAATAGACCTTATCCCCAGACTGTGATGACGCATTTCCGCCTTATTTAGCAGCGTAAATCTAGCAGATTTTATTATATTATATATTTTTTAAAATATTGACTGTAAATTTACAACATTATGCTTTGTGTTATATTACCCTGGAATTAGATTTTAAAACGAATTTTCACAGCTACGAGGGGGTTTATGACAGCTGCTGAGTGATTGACAGTAAATACGTCATCTTCTCCCACTTTACTCTCTTAATCCACCGCTCCCCCTATTTATATATATTTTTTTAATTATTCTGGAAAGTCATTCAAACGTAATAGTAGCCATTTTCTTTTTGGTCTTAAGAGCAAATGGAAAGTTAAAATAATATTTGCTGTGATCTCCCATTGAAGTTTACCCCGCAATCGTTTACTTCCGCGTTTCAAAGTGTGAAACAGGTAAAAGTAAAAACGACAGATTCGTTCACGTACAGATGCTTTCATTCAAGCAATTTAGAATTGTTATCATTTAACATATTACTGGAATTAATCACTCGCAAAGCTACATATTTTTAAACTCTGTGGTAACAAAAATCATAGTTTGTACAAAAAGTTTACCTTTCACAAGTTAAACTAGAGTTTGAAGGAAACAGGAGATTCTGGATAGAGCGCGTCTTCTCTCTAAAACAGTCGATCATGTCGATCGCGCCCGCCAAAACTATTCGAATTTATAATGACGAAATTCTCGCGAGATGTTTTATAGCACAACCCCGGAAATGAAGCCATATATGGATTAAAGAGAAAGTACTTGAAAGTGAAACCCAAGTTTTCTGTATTTCACAATGCGTTTCTTTCTTATACAGATGCCCTTATAATGATGAAAAGTAAAAATGCACAACAACTTTTTGATATAATAGAAGAATATGATTTGAAACACAAACACTAGCTTTTTGGTTTTATTTATTTTATATTTATTTTATTTGATATATGTACAATATATTGCTCAATAAAATAAATAAATAAGAGAAAGTATGTAGTAAACTGGACGCAGGGTTGCCACTTTTGAAATGTCAAAATAAGGGACACTTATTTCTTATGTGCTAAAATGAGAACTTTCCTGACCCATAACTTATAATAATAATAATAATAATAATAATAATAATAATAATAAAACAATGTATATGCTAAAAATATATTTATTTATTTTTTTCAACTATTTTTCTACTTTATCTTATTTATGTATACATTTTGGATGGTTTATACATATATTTAAATATATATATTATTTTTATTTATTATTTCACCAGTACTTGTCTTTATGATTGTATTTATACATTGTTTGATCTTGTTGAACATTCATATATATATATATATATATATATATATATATATATATATATATATATATATATAAAAAAACTATACCAGTTTTACCACCATCTGTGGACATTCCCTTACCCACCATAGGCAAATTTCCCAACTTATATCAATGTTAAATTGGTGATCTGGAACGATTTCACCATGACGCCATCTGACCAGCTTAAATATTGTACGCATTATTTTATCTTTAAATACAGGACGATCCAGCTGGTAACTGATCATTTGTTAATCTTGTTGTTAAAAGAGTGTAGGGTAGGACTGTCACAGAAACAGCTGTAATTAGTAACTATTTCAGTGATGTCTGTCAATACTTACAGCATCTATATTCAAAATGTTTACATTACATTCATCCTATTATTCTTATTCTCACTTATAACAGGGACAATCCCCCCGGAACAACCTGGAGTTAAGTGCCTTGCTCAAGGGCACAATGGTGGTGGCTGTGGGGATCGAACCAGCAACCTTCTGATTACCAGTTATGTGCTTTAGCCCACTACACCACCACCACTCCATAAACCCATATAAAACTCACTTTTGACTGGCATTGTTATATTGTACTTGTTCATAAGTCCCATCATTATTTTTTCCCCAGACTAATTTATTTTCAATAACTTATAAACCTTCATACAGATGTACCATGAGCTCCAAGGCTGTTCATTGACAGAATGTGCCTTTGTTGAAGCCATCAGTCTGCGTTATTTCAACTACATTGTTTAAAAAACATGTTTAATATCGGACGTCCTGGTGAACAACTACATTACCCATGATCCAGCAGATAAAGATCCACCAATCAGAGAACCGTGCCCAACTAAGTCAGCAAAACAAGCAGAGCCTTCTAGGGGAGCCTACAAACATAGCCTAAAATAGCATAACACAGCGCTCCCATAGATATTCTATGGACTATACACTGGCGAGAAGACAAGAGGCCGTTCTTTTGAATGGATGTCTATGGATGAGATGCTTCAGTGTACCAAATAAATGGCAACATCATGGGCGTTTGCCTACAGGACATATGTTTGCCAGCAGTATGGTTATCACATTTGTATGTATAGCTTTGGTTTTAATAGCCACTCTAGAATGTCACAAGCACTCCTTATAAGCATAACACCTACTTTTCCTAACTATGAATGTGAAATGGTTATTATTACCATTATGTGTATCTTGTAAAATCTCCAGATTATATTCATTCCCATCTGGTACTTCCATGGGGGTTATTTATTCACCCCACTCACCATTCTGAACAGCACTGTGGCGGCAGCAGGGCCGGCGCTACGGCCGACTAGGCAGTTGCCTATGGCCTCGGCCTTGGAGGCGGGGCCTCCAAAACATGCTGAGCTTATCCACCAATCAAGAGCAGCAAAATACTAGGCTGTTTGTCCATTGGATATAACAATTGTCATTCATTTCCTGTAGTTAAACCAATTAATATCACCGTTTACATGTGAGTCACTTTCAACCTCTGAATGTATGAATGAAGAGATTGTATATGAAGATGAATAAAATCCAACTTTTCTGCAAATTTATCTGATTGGGCCGAAACGAACTCATCCTTCAGGTGCTGCTTAAGCATAAAGCTAAACAGGCACGCAAAGAAAGTGCAGCTCGTGATTCAGGTATCATCAGGTATCATTGAGTGATTGTAATGTATTGTAAAAAATAAACAGATTCTGACGAGCAGCGTCATTTTGATCATTTGACGGTTATCTGAGTTCAAAAGAGCGCGAGCACCGTTGATGGACTGAATTCGCATCTGACACTTTGAATCCGAGCGTACAATGCAGACTTTTGTTAGAAAATAGAAATACGTTCTAAACGAACCGTCCGAAAGAGTCTGATTCGCGGAAATGAATCGGACTTCCAGTCACTGTTGGAGAGATAGAGGCGAATTCATGATTAACTGTTGATCTGAATCTTACAAAGGAGTCGATTCTCCTCGATGGAATCGAATCTTGATTCCTAACGCCTCTGAATCAAGGAAACGATTCTTTTAGAATCGATTTCCAGCACTAGTCAGGAACTGAATCGCAAAATACTAAAGAAAAAGTCAAGTTTGTCAGTCAAAGAGAAAACGCACTATACGAGAGCATTGTTTATTAGGTTTTAAAACAGTCTGTATATCTTCTAAAACGCAGATAGATAAACGCAGATGTTTAGCCTACATTTACTGCTCTAGTCTAATAGACCATATAGACTTCATTTTTTTCGTTTTCCAATTATAAACACTGTTGCAATATTTATTGAAAATAAGTATGCAATTTTAAGCATCTGAATAAGCACACAATTACAGTTGAAGAAATGAACTCCTCTTTTCACTTCCACTAGCAGCTGATTTGTGTATCATAAGGTATTTCTCTACAATACATAATATGACTATATTAGTCTATCAAAAACAAAACTGTTCATTATCCATTCCCAAATAGTGGGTTAGTGTGATACCATAAATAAATTACTGAACAAATTACTGCAAAAAAATTTCTGACTGCTAAAAAAAAAAAGTCATTAAATTAAAATTAAACAATGAGGGAATTTTTTGTTTTAAACAAATTATTTTTTACAGTGTAGAAAAACAAATGTAGCCTATCTAATGACATTATTTGTTTTAAACATGACCTGTTGTAGGATCAGGGCAAAGAGAGAGAGGAGCAAGAGAGTTAGTTATTGATGAGTTTGCTTACAAAAAAAGCAGAAGAGTGCCTCTGTAGGTGGCCATGGAATAAGAATAATAAGTGCTGGTCCAGATGAGTTTTCAGATTATTTTTTTGTTTACCTTAATTAAATTAATATGCACATTTAAGTAAAAATATAAAAATACTGATAACAGGTTTTGTATAAATAAAATGGTTGGGAATCATATTTGTTTCAAGTCTTTTTTATTAAATGATGTTTCATTAACAAAGTTCAGGAGGAGCAGATTCAGATAATCAACGAGATAAGAGGTGTATATATACTGCAGATATATATATATATATATATACGGCCTAGGGCCTCCAAATGTCTAGAACCGGCCCTGGGCGGCAGTGGAGTCATTCAGGATCCAGGGGCCGGTTGCACCAGCTATACGTACATTACAACTTAGCCTAGTTGTGGAGTAAATGGGGACTAAGTCACAATTTATGCACTACTAAATATTTGAGCGTTGCACCATTAAACTTAAGTAGGACGTAACCCTACGTATGAGCTAAATGTTTCGGGAAGCCTCCGACCAGGCGTAACGGATGGAATTAAAAAGCAGATATTCTATGACATCAATGAGCTCATGTTTTGCGTGTTTCATCTGTTACATCTTATTTTTATGTCACTATGTGTATATATGTTTGTATGTATGTATATACGGTTGCATTTGCACTGGAAGCTTCGGTCACCATGACAAATTCCTTGTGTTTCTAAGCATACTTGGCAATAAAGCTCATTCTGATTCTGAAAATGTGTTATTCAAGTCATCAGCCTGTTGACCCGCGACTCAAGAATATATATATATATATATAAATATATATATATAAATAAAAGTGTTTTTTCTCAGAGTATGTATACTCATCTGAGTATACCATCACATAGTGATGAGGGATGGGATTCTGTTCCCTATAACAAAGGGAAAGTCTCCAGTTACGTATGTAACCTCAGTTCCCTGAGATGAAGGGAACAAGACATTGCAAAAGCCGGCTGCACTACTACTACAGACAAATGAGGCAAGAGTAATGCCCTCTGTCCTTCAAGTAATGGCAATTGAGTGCCTGCTTATATAGGCCAAGATCACGCCTGAAGGGGCAGGGCTCAAACACCACTGCCAATCAGAAGCATTAATTTACAAGGGTTTCAACCAGGTCCTGGAGGAAAGTACCTTTCCCCATAGCAATGTCGAAGTGAACTGAATCGAAAGGGAACTACAGTTGTGCATTACAGAGACAAAACTTAACATTTAGCAAACTTAAACTGAACATAACACTAAATATGAATATAAAATGTGAGATAAAAATGGTTAAATATTATGTAAAAAATGACATAGCAAGTATTGAAAGTAGCAGTTTTAGTGTGATGCTGACAAGGGGGGTTTCACCTGATGACAATGACATTTTGTCCACAAAGTACAAATAAAAAACAATATGAAACTAGTAAATACTACAACTAAAATCCCATGCAATCGCACAATATTCCTTGAAGCAGTCAAATGTCCAACATCATATCAGACGGTACTTTTGAGCAAATAAAAGACTTAAAGAAACATAGTTTTGTATTGGAACATGTTTGAAGTATCCACATTGCTGAGGCGTGACAAACCGACCTGTAAGCCGCTGCCGAAGTCCCGCCTTCCTTCTCCCATTGGTCAAGTTCTCTTTTGCGTGTATACAAAGTAATTATTAGTTCTTAAATAGAGTTCGCTGAATAATGCTTTTAAATCTCAGGTATTTTTATTTGAGGTATTACAGGAAAACCCAATCGAACAATTACACAAACAAAGTTGGAGAGGAATCAACACATAGCTGCTATAAAGATTGGTGTGTCATCCCCAAATAATTCATCCTTCAGTAGCACTGAGAAGTTATTTAATATTAATTCATTTAAAAGACATTTGTAAATAAATAGAACATAAAACGTAAAACAGAAATCACGTTTATACTGTATGCATTGATCATCAAATAATGCTCTATAAGAGACTCCTCCATGTTTCCAGTACACTTAGTTTTTTTGATGAATGGTTAAACCAGGATTAGACATTTTCTGAATATTTTTCTTGGTGATTTTAGAATCTGATCTGTTAAATTGATAGTTCATCTAACAAAGAAAATTCTGTCAAACCCATATAACTTTCATCTGTGGAACACAAAAGTACTGAAGATATTAGGCAGAATGTAATGGACCGATAGCCTCAATCATCATTCATTTAGACTTCCTTTGTATTTTCCATACAATGAAAGAGAATGGTGACTGAGACTAAACATTCTGCCTATCTCTTGAGCACATGATGATAACATTTTCATTTCAGGTACACTATTTTTTTAAAACGCTAAATAATCAAATAAAATAACAAGTTACTGTTGTATATGATGTACTGGTCAAACAAGTTATCATTCTGAGGAGGAAAGGTCAGAGGTCAAAGCAGGTAACAGTTCAGGGTAGTACGGGCACCACTGGAACCGTATGCATTCTCTCTCTTAATTCAGGCCCTTAAATTATAATCTCTAAATATAAACTTTCAAAAGATATTTCTAAAAGTATTGGAACCCTTATACATTTCCATTTTCAGCCACAACCTGTAATAATAATCACTCTTACAAAACACAACAAAAAAAACAATCATCGTTGGCTTGACGTGAGCACTGCACACATCACATCGGTGTATGTAATGTTTGATATTTTGGCTTCATCCGGAAATAAAGGGGCCATGAGAGGTCTAAAGAATTAGTTGACCCCAAAAAACATTGTCATCATTTACTCACCCATATGCCACTCCAAACTCGTGTGTCATAATTTTAAAGAATGTCCAAGCTGCACTTTTTAATACAACGAAAGCATTTAGTGACCACAGGCTGTCACGTTTCAAAAAGGTGCCGTAAAAGTAGTCAATATGACTTGTGCGCTATTCCGGAAATTTCCAGAAATTCAGGGGCACTTGGGGCAAAAATGCCCAAAACATTTAGAATGCGGGGGCAAAAAAATGCCCCTTTTTTAAGTGTAACATCTAATATTGATCTTAATATTTAATTTTATTCTTAGTTAGAAATATGGCATAAAATGTGAGTTGTTCTTAGAGGTGATAAATAAACAGTCGTGAGAATTGTAATAAATGAATCGTTTAAATTGACAATTTCATACATACACGGATGAGACACAGTTAGTTTAAAATGGTTATAATATGAAATGCCCCTTAATGCAAAAGTTAATTTCTGACACTGATAAGATTATAGGATTGATAAGAAATTTTAGTCATTATTCATTGAAAATCTTCCCCTCTGCCGCAGCTCTCAAATCTCCTGTCATAATATGATCTGTCAGGAGATATTTGAGAACCAACAATATTGTGGATCTCTCATTAACATCAAAACTGGCATCAAACGTGAACTCGAATGAGATTTGAGAGCTATGGCGGAGAGAATGGAAAATGGTTTGCACTTATATAGCGCCTTTTTTTAACCTTAGAGGTTACCAAAGCGGTTTACACTGTGTCCCATTCACACCAATGGCGGCAGAGCTGCCATGCAAGGTGCTAGCCTGCCATTGGGAGCAACTTGGGGTTCAGTGACTTGCCCAAGGACACTTCGGAGTCATGTGGGCCGGGAATTGATCCGCCAACACTAAGATTGGCGGCAGACCCGCTCTACCACCTAGTGAATAGTAAACATGAAGGACCTTGACAGTGTCCATCCACATCAACTTTTTTTGTATGCAAAAGAGCAGCGTGTACATTACGCCTCACATTAATATAGTCATATGGGTTTGCAATGACATGAGTGCCAAGTAAACAGATGACAGAATTTCCATTTTTGGATGAACTAAAACGTTAAGGATCAAGGCGGCACATTCACACAATGCAAAACACGTTACAGAAAGACACACAAAACCTTTAGCTGCAGTCCCTCACTGGACACTTCAGGAAGAGTTTAAAGTTCAAAAGTGCAAACAGTTCCTTGCTTTCCTTGTTCTCATACATCATCAAAGATGTGGGTACGAGATGCAGAGGTAGAGAGGTAATGCCCTCCAGCATACCTACAGAGAGACATAAACATCCATTAACAATGAGTGACTGTTAAGATTGACTTCTGAACAAACATCACAATATGAACATTGAAAAAGTCTGAAATGAGCTGTGGGAGTTATAGATGTCCATCTTTGCCTTTGTGATATTATTTTAAAATATGACATACGATGCCGTTACACCGTGGCTACAATGAAGCTGCTTTTCCACCAATGGCCCAAACAGTTACCGCTGCTGAATAATGCCGTTCTGTACTGTTCTGGCATGACAACATCGTTGCGGGTTGTTTTTCCACTGTATTGCTGTGAAATCAGGATTTGAATGCACTCACTGAGCAAGCGATCCGTGCTGAGAACTCCAGGCCGGGTTTGTCATCTTAATGTACCAAACAATTTTCAAGTGGAAATGCTTTTGGAAACATGATCAGAACCGTTCGTGCCGATAGAGGAGAAGCAGCTTTAAAGCAACCGGCATCGAACTTGGAAGAATCAAAACGTCCAATAAAAATGTCATATTATTTTGTGAGCTTTGATACCGACCTCCTGTTGTCGGTCTCCAGAGGTTCATCCCCATTGAAGTCCAGTGGTTCAACATCCTGTAGTAACTCAGCATTGTCGCTATGATCCCTTCGAGACTGAGCTGCACACACACACACACACACACACACACACACACACACACACAGAACTCTTTGTCACATCTTAATAACGACATGATCATTGCTCAAAGCATTTTTCAGGAGTACTGCTCAGTAAATGTAATGCTGGTTAGTTGTCAAGTCGTTTGGACAATTCATTGAAGGCACCAGCTCGTAAGAGTCATTTGTTCAGGAATCAAACTACACCAGTCAAGATGTGTTTGTTGTTGAGCGCACCAAAAAAACACAACACAATAGAAAGGCGTGCTGTTTTGGTGTTGTTTCATGGCCTCATTCAATTCTGATACATTTTGGGTAAAACTTAATTTCATCAGTGATGCTGGAGATTCGGTGGTGATGCAAAGCAGAATAAACTCTATGCTGCTTTAAAACTATAAACGCTGTGTGTTTCAAATATGATACACAATGTTTTGTGGCTTTTCCACTGCATTGTACAAATCTGGTACTTGATCATTTTTTTTGTACCACCTCGGTCGAGTTTCCAAGCGAGCCGAGCCGATACTAAATGTGATGTTAAAACCCTGTGGATCACTGATTGGTCAGGGAGAATCGTCACTGGATTTCTGACACGCGGCATCAACCCGCTAGTTTTAAAGTTAGCTACAGCGATAGCAGTATCATTTGTTAACACAACTTTTGAATTGTAAAAAGAAATGGATGTGTGCAAAACCATGGCATGGTCAATAAACGAGGTGCAGACGGTCCACTCGTTAGCGACAAACAAAAGAATAAAGTCTTTCAGGAAGTGTCTCAGCTGTTGGCCGCACACGGCTACCACCGGACCTACCAACAGTGTAGGGAAAAGTAAAAAAAACTTAAGTGACTACAGAATCATCATGGATAAGTGGAAGTGGTTGGACCAAATGGACGCGATATAAACCGGCGAGCAATGGGAGGGAGAGTGCCCTGGACTGCCGATTATCCACGATGTAGGATGGGACGTTTTGTTACGTTAACTCTATATTCTGCTTTAAAGCTTCACTTTATTTAGATGACCAGCTACTGGAAGCTTCTAGAACAACCAGACCAATTGAACTGTTACACTTGTGTAAAATCACCATCAACAACTGCTTTATGCAGCACAATGAGCTAGTAGCTAACAGCTAGTGGTCGTGTTATTGTTTTGGTCAGTTTGTGTCGTGTTTAAGATGATGTCATGGCAGTAGAGGTGACGCAACTATGATGATCATCTTATAATCCCACCCACGTTGATGCGGCATTATACTGCAGTGGAAATGCAAGCTCAGAAAAGTAAAGTGAGTAGAGTTGAGGCGTGTCGAACCGCAACGTGCCGTGGAAAAGTGCCATTTGAGGGCTCCTGTTTCACTGTCTGTTCAAGAAAATGAGCCAAACCATCTATGGGATGTAAGTTTCACATGTGTATGGCACCATCCTAGTGGTTACTTGTGAGAGGGAAAAAAAATGGTTTGAATGTTTTAAATTGGTCAATTAAAAAATGGCGACGGACTTGCACGAAAAGTGACTCTGTTGGGAGAAATGACAGTTTATTTTAAAGTTCAAGCTAAACATTATAATGGAAGTTATTGACCCGTTTGCTTTATAAGACTAGCCTATCGTTGTGTCAAAGCACAATGTTGAAATTATGTGCATCAAGTTTGATACATTACGGGTTAAATAAGACATTAGCACTCTGTTATACATCTGACAGAAGTTTTATATTTATAATATTACTGTTCTTTCATCTCGAAAGACTCAATAGTGAACTGTGTTGTTTATCTTTAAGAAAATTATTATATTTGTTTTTTGAGGGCAAAAATGTATCACAGATTTCAAATATGACAAATGATATGACATGCTGTAATAGAAAAATAAATTATATACATTTAAATATGAAGAAAAACATGAATGTATATGATATGCATGCCTCTACATCCTTTAATCTATGTAGAAAAACAAACAGGACAGTCAAAATATTATAAGGAACATCACTGAAATTAAACTTGGTGCAGTGATTTAAAAAAAGCACTTTTTTATATATATAAAATTATTATTAAAAAGTATGTAGAGGCATGCATATCCTATATATGAACAAGTTTATTCAAAAGGACTGTAAAAATAAATTTTAATTAACTAATGTGGCAGAAAATAAATATTTAAATGCTGTGGAAGAAAAACAAATGACTAAAAACACTCATTTGGGGAAATAAATGGAGGAAAAATAACCTCTAAAGACTAGTGTATCAAATATGATACATAAAAAAAAAAATACATGTACAAAATTTGTTTCACTATTTCTTTTTATATTTTGTCTAATGGTATAAAAACAGTTTAATGTAAAAAAAATAAAAATATAGATATTTTTCTGACAATTCGTTCATATGTTCGGCTTTACAGGGTTAATTACTACTGGGCTGATATAAAAGGGAGAACGTGGCATTTATTAATTTCATTAAGTGCAGGTTACATCAATTAATAGTAAAGAATCAAGCAACAATTTTGACAGGAAAAGAGCTTCAACTTAAGTAAACAGTCAAAAACCAAACATTAATGCAAAGAAACGGTTTGTTCTTTAAATTACAAACCCGCTTAGTAAAAATAGTAATTCTGGAAATAATTGAAAAGTTATAACTTTCAATGTTTATCCTTCTACCGGTCAATGCTGTCACTATTGCTGTGAGAGACTTGCACAAACTTCTCATTAGGATGGATTGTCATGGGACTGTTGTTAAGACATGTGGGCATTCGCTGATAAGTGTGAATCCACGAGCACAGTCCCTCGTGCGTAACAAGGTTCTTGAGAAGGGCAAGGAGGAGGCGGGAACCAACTGAACAATCAATGCAAAACTTTAATAACAAACTGTACGCAAACATAACATAAACTGTGAAACAAACAAAGACACACACAAACATAACTCTGTCTCTCTCTCTCGAACTGGCATCTCCGGTCCCCCCTTATCTCTCTCCTGCTGATTAATCAACTCAGTGGCAGGCGTGCATCATCACAGCCCGGACACGCCCCCCTCCTCATCACATGTGCGTAATTAAAATAATTTCCACCGATGATGCAAGTTATAACATCCATGCAATGTCGCATTTTTACATGTTTATCTGCCCTCCTGTAGCTAAAAAAGAAAAGAAAGAATACATCATACTGATGTGAAGCATCATCCAACTGTGGACGGTGGTGTGAGAGAGAGAGAGAGAGAGAGAGAGAGAGAGAGAGAGAGAGCAGGAGAGAGAGAGAGAGAGAGAGAGCAGGAGAGAGAGAGAGAGCGTTTTTACGGGCAGCAGTCCGACACCTTTGTGTGTTTGTCTTTTTGGTTTCAGTTCTAAATGCCGGTTCCCGCCGCCTCCTTTCCATTGAACCCCTTTACACTGGTGCTGAAGACCCGGGAAGGAGGAGGGATACGCCATAGTGCAGTTCTCACCGCTACAATCCACCTAAATGGAGCAGCCGCGGCCATCTTCTGTGGGACAGAGGAGCTCGGCCACCTGGAAGCAGAGGAATGGCCGCCGACCACCTGGAGCAGGAGAACCACTGCTAGGGGCGGGGGATACCCCTTCTGTTCCCCGAGAATGCGGTGGGGCTCCCCAGCCTGAGAGATGAGGGAGGAATGTGACAGGGCGGAGGTCGGGGCCGGGTCGTGATTCTACACACCCGGTCCCTTATCAGGCTAATCAAGCTTCCGAGAGGGATAAAGACCGACTGAGGATGGTGGTGTGAGAGAGAGCGAGCGTTTACGGGCAGCTGTGTTTGTCTTTTTGGTTTCAGTTCTTACTGAATAACTATTATTTATATTGTCAAGCCGGTTCTCGCCGCCTCCTTCCCCTTATACCCCTTTATAATAGCATACTGTACATCATTTTGTTACCTTGAGCGGACAGTGAATAAGACCCACTGCGAGTAATCATCCTCACCTTTGCCAGAGTCTGTGCTGGAACTGTCTGCCTCCTTCAGCTCCGAGTATGCACTTTTATTCCTCCCTCTGTATCTCTCCCTCTGGTCACTATAGCGCTCCCTCCATTCCTGACAGACAGAGAAGTCGAGAAGGAGTTAATGATCATCAGCACACCGGCCGCAGTCTATCCTCATTATATTTGAATCAGAACGGAGACAAACTCACTCTTCGCCTGCCCTCTCCATCTTCTGTTCTCTGCCGTTTCCTCCTCTCTGAAGTAAAGGCAGGATAAAATACTTCAGAAAAGAAGATCATAACTCTAAGAATAAAACGGCTGAGTGAAACATAAGGAGGGATTATATCACACCTCTACGGATGAGTTCTCTCCCCTCGTCCACAAGGTCAGAGGTCAGATCGTTCTCCCCCATAAACTGCTGAAAGCCCAGCAAATTCAGACAGCGTGTACCCAAACTAAAAAGAGCAAGAGTGAACAAAGAGTTCAACGGTATTTCCACATCAACGCTTACTAACACACAGTATTATGAATATTTGAAAGCCACATAAGGGAGAATCTACTGTATGTTTGAGTTACTTCTTACCTGAAGTATGTTGCAATGCAGAGCAAAACAATGAGCATGGGGTAGTAGATATAAAATCCATTAGCGATGAAAGACAGGACCTGCATGGATCCCATTATCTACATTTGGAAGAGAGAAAGAGAGAGAGAGAGAGAGAGAGAGATTATGGAGTGATGTGGCCATAGCAATCAGTAGGGCAGGGTGATGGAGTTAATACTTTATTGATGATGGGAGATTGCAAATGTTGAGGTGATCTTAAATCATTGTCTATTTGGCCAGTTAAAGGAATTTAATACAAGTTAAACTCAGTTGACAGCATTTGAGGCATAATGTTGATTACCACAAAAATAAATGGACTTGTCCCACCTTTTCTTTAAAAAAAGTGAGGCACTTACGATGGAAGTGGATGGGGCCAATGTTTGGAGGGTTTAAAAGGCAAAAAATCATTTTATAAATACATTTACATGAATTCATCGGTTAAAACTTGTGCGTTATTTGAGCTGTGAAGTTCTTTAAATTGTCATTTTTGTGTTTTAGGGTTTGTTGACTTTACATCGTCAAGGGAATGAGGTTGTAAAATAGAAAAGGTTATTAAGCGACTAAAATCACGTTAACACACACATTTACATCTTGTGGCTATACTTTTGAAACGGTGAGTATTATAACGGCATAAAGAAATATTTAATAGCGTCTCTGATTTTAGGGACTAGCAATGTTTTAACAATAACTTCAGTCAAGTTACTGCACATAGGTTTACGTGCTAAAAACATACTTTTTTGTAATTAAAACAAGATGGGATTAGTAAAAGCTAAATCGGTTTAACTAAATTAAGAAACCTAAAAACAACAGTTTACCTTTCTATCTAACATTAGCTAAACTTTTTTCACAGCACGAAAGCATGATTTACCTTTCTGCGCGAGTTTGCAAATGGTAAATAGTCTGCACTTATATAACGTTTTTTTAACGTTAGAGGTTACCAAAGCGCTTTACACTGTGTCCCATTCACCCATTCACACACTCATACACCATTGATGGCAGAGCTGCCATGTAAGGCGCTAGTCTGCCATTGGGAGCAACTTGGGATTCAGTGTCTTGCCCAAGGACACTTCGGCATGTGGAGTCATGTGGGCCGGGATTCGAACCACCAACCCTACGATTAGCAGCCGTCCTGCTCTACCATCTGAGCCACAGACGCCCCCAAATGTCTAATAAAGTTTGATGTAGTTTTTCTAGCGTCTTTGATGTTCATCCCACGTTTTACATACAGCATTCCATGTATTGCCATTATATAGTTGGTTTTTGAAACCAAAATGTAATGATGAAGGGCGGTTTAGTTGAAGCCATCATCGTGTTGAAGCGAAGATCTCAATGAATGAACGAATCGCACGATTGTATCGGTTCTTTTGATTCAGTCCAGTTTGAGTGAGGCTGAATTTGGAAATCGCATACTACTCATAGCCTACCATTTCTACCATATAAACATATACCAGAAATAGTCACAGTATGATACCATGTGATTTTGAACTCAGCCTGTGTCTCTACGAATCTCAGGCTTCACGAGAAAGAACCAATCTGTGGGAATACGTCAGACAGGGTCATAAAATGCATATTGAAGTAGAAGTCATTTACAGGCCAGATGCGAGTTAAGTAAACCTGGATATTAAGTAAATGGTAGCTAAAACTTGAAGAAACAAGAAAAGGAAAACAAATGCATTTCTTGAAACCGGACAGCAAGCAAGCCTCTGACAGCTGTGCAACACCGTACTTCAGCCAGCTTCCCTTTGGATTAATTAATTACTTCTCGAATTAAATGACACGAAGATCATCACTAGGTAAGACTTGGCTATTTAGTTATTTTTTGTTGGTCATTTATATAACAGCACTTATCCAATGAGTGATGAACAGAGCTAATCATCTGTAGATGCCTGTCTACATGGTATATGCTGACTTGTTAAGATGGTGTGTTGTTTTTCTCTCTACTATCGTTCTACCTGTGCTTGGATTTCAATTTATCAGTGGCTTCAGTATGTATAGTAGGTACTGGTGCAGCACATATTGGAGTGGTGGTGGCATAGTGGGCTAAAGCACATAACTGGTAATCAGAAGGTTGCTGGTTCGATCCCCACAGCCACCACCATTGTGTCCTTGAGCAAGGCACTTAACTCCAGGTTGCTCCGGGGGGATTGTCCCTGTAATAAGGGCTCTGTAAGTTGCTTTGGATAACAGCGTCTGCCAAATGCATAAATGTAAATGTAAATATTGACAGGGTCAGAAACGAATGAAAAAAAAATGTGGGGTTTGATTTGATTCTGGCATGTGGTGTAGAAAAGAGAACATTGTCATCGGAAATGCCAAACCATCATGAGGTCAAGTCTCAAGTCATTTGTTTTGCGACTTAAGTGCGACTCAAGTCCAAGTCGCAGACTCGAGTTTCCATCTCTGGTACATATGTACTCCATTTTTATAGGTCAGTGTGTGTGACTCACTGAATTGTATGCTGTCTGCTGTCTCTGCTGGTGTGAGATGGTGGAATCCATGTGAATCACTCCCAGAAAATTCAGACACAGCGGAGGCGTCAAACGACAAAATAACCTACAGAAGAAACAAACTTAAAACAAAACCTAACAGAGATAGAGCAAAACAACCCAGAGATTGTAGTTTTTACAGACATATGATGTTTCGTACATGCCGCTGAACTGCAGACTGTAGGCGTCCGTCTGATGGTGAGGAGCCAGGTAGTAATAGTTAAAGACTCGGATTCGGAACACAGTGGAGTACACGCAGTAGCACAGGAAGAATATGGTGACAAAACACGCCATCTAGCAGACAAAGGAAAACAACAAATGACAGAAATAGGTTTTTTTTAGAAGACTAGGAGGAAAGTTGCTTGAACATGGACGGTAAAAACAATTTTCAGTGTGTACACGCCATAAAGACCACATGAAAACAAGAGTTTTGTGGCATTTAGACCACGTGTGCTGGCTTTGAAGTCATCATATGCTAGTGCACTCATAGTTGTTGACAAAATTCCCTTTTAGTGCACATAGTACATATTTACAATCCTTCTGTCCCAGGAAAACAGGACAAAAACACTGATGACACATGCTACGCAGATTTTGGTCCAATCAGACGCTCTCTAGAATGAGAATGTCCCTCCACCTGTGAACGTCCCAATACCATTTTTTGGAGGAGTACCGATACTTCCTTTTTGGTACTCGTTTTTTTTAATGTTGCAGATTTTAAATACAATACTGTGAGACTCTTGATTTGATAGTGTGATTGACACACACACACACACACACACACACACACACACACACACACAACATGGCCAAAAGTTTGTGGACACCATATGTGCTTGATTAACATTTGATTTCAAAACCTTAGGCATCAATTTCCCCCTTTGCTGTAATAACAGCTTCCACTCTTTAGGGAAGGCTTTCCATTACACTGTATGTAGCAACATGGCCGCAGAGATTTGCTCTCATTCAGACACAAGGCTATCAGTGAGGTCAGGAACTGATGTTGGTCCATGGGGCCTGACTTACAGTTGCTGTTCCAGTTCACCCCAAAAGTGATCAGTGGGGTCAGTGTGGGCTAGGCTTTGTGCAGGCCAGTCAATTTCTTCTATGCCAGACACAATAAACCATTTCTTTATGCACCTCACTTTGTTCACAGGGGCATTGTCATGCTGGAACAGAAAAGGGATATCCCCAAACAGGTGCCACACATTTGGAAGCACACAAAGCCCAAGCCATTACATAAAGAAACAGGGAGAAGGTGGTGTCCACAAACGTTTGGCCATATAGTGTATGTCTGTGTATGTATATGTATATATATATAAAATAGAGTAATTTTAGCTCTTACATGGTCATAAATGGTCAAAAATGAAAAGAATAATGAATATGTAAAAGCTGTCTATCAAGAAGGATATAAATGTAAAAGGCAGGGTTTTTTTTTTTCATGAATGGCACAATCTCTGCATGTTAACAAGTAGGGTCCTTTTTCCCAAATTCCATTTTATTTTATCTTTTAGAAATTCCATTTAGTTTTCCCATTTCGGAAATTTAATTTGATCAATAAAATGGTGTCTAAATAAATAAAACAACTTTCATTGCATTTGTTTAACTAATGAAGACTTTAATTTGTGCGCTGTATGTTTACGCGATGACAGTCGAACGTCAGACGGTATCAGGTTTTGGTGTCGGAGCATTTTTACGAGTAAATGAGCATATTATCGTACCAATGCCGATTCCAGAACCGGTATCAGGACGTCCCTATCTGCAACAGACCAGCAGGTACAACCACATGGTTCATGGCCGTGATGAAACTAAAGCCTATTGGCTATTATAACTTTTTTGTCATTTGTCCCACCCAAACATCCTGTTTCAACAGAAAATCAACACAGGACAGTGCTCAGACATATGGTGCAGTAGCAAGTTTGTGTCAAAGCTTGTGGTTCTTTCCTAATCCCTCAACTTCCTATCTCCCCATTTACTTACCGCTTCAATAATGGAACAAAATGGCAAAATCCAACTTAAAAAAACTGCACTCATCAGGAAATGTACTCAGGTCTTTAAGGCAGCCCGGCTGCTGAGTCTGTGAACCGTTCCAAAAGCAAGGCTGTACTGCCTCAAACACAACCAGTAAGAATTACAGTCCATGTTCAGAGCACTCCAGTCCGCCGGATGACTGATAAGTGTGTTTAATTGTGCTTATGCAACAGTCTCCCACCTCTATGTAAACGTAGTTGTAGTCTCTCTCTGCGAGCTGGATGAAGACGGCAAACAGTGACAGAACGGGCTGTGTGCTGAAGAAAGTGCACTCAGACCAGACCACTGCAGCAGAGAACATACACAGGACCACAGCCAACACACGATAACACCAGCGGCGGAACACACACTCCCAATACCACTCTACAGGACACAGAGAGAGAGATACAGTCATGAGTAACACACCTATACAAAAGAATAATGCAGAGTTTGTTCTGCAGAAGAAGAAAAAAATCTAGCTGAATATTTCTCTTTTTTCTACACACACTCTTTCATTGTGTGACTTTGTTCTTTAACGTCATGGTTAGGTTATCATATGTGTGCTGAAATAAACCAAACATCTATAGAAACTATACATGATAGAGTGTTTTGTCATAGTTGCTTGACATTTGATAAGAAAAGAAAGGATGTGGCAATATCGTGCTAAATATATAAGTTAATCTTATGAAAGAAAGCTGCTGATGAACAAAACAATGTAGGAGAAAAAGGTTGTGGCAAAGTGAGCAAATACTTTAGGGTGATCACACTCTCACACACGCACACTCTTGCTCGCTCTCGCATGCTCGCTCGCACGCGTGGCGAGTTGTGCGTGGATGCCGCGGAGAATAGCGTGAAGCCTCCACACGCGCTATGTCTCCGCGGTAACGTGCTCAACAAGCCACGTGATAAGATGCGAGGATTGACAGTCTCAGACGCGGAGGCAACTAAGATTCGTCCTTCGCCACCCAGATTGTGTTGAGTTACTATGCCACCATGAGGACTTACTAAGTAGTGGGCATTGGGCATTCCAAATTGGGAGAAAAGGGTGTATGTATGTATTCACAATAGGTATGAATAAAGGTGTTATTGCAGTAAGAACAGAAAGGTCTTACAGGTATACTCACCCACTGTGGGAGTGTACAGGTACTTGCTGTTCCATCCAGGTGGCTCGGCAGAGGGGAAGCTGCGAATGAACTGGTGGGTGGAGCTTGTCTCATTTTTGGCCACATCCTCTAAGTGAAAAGCCTCGTCCAATAGAATCTGCCACTGCACCTGTGTGCGGTTATGCCTCTGGACAGCATAGATCACCTGAGGAGAGATAACAAATTGACCAATCTTAATATAGAAACATTTATTGACATAAATAAGATGTCGTCAAAGACATGTTTTAGACTAAATAAGAAAATCTATCAAGTATATTTGGTTATTTTGTGCTTTAAATTAATATTAGGACTGTTAATGTATTTTTAAAAAAAATATTACATAACCTTCTGATAAACTAATCAAATGAATCCCAATTGAGTGCGTCGCTCATTATTTGAAGAGAAAAGCCTAAGATGATCATTCAAAGACATTTCATTATGTGACAAATTAAAGCATTGAAGAGATGGGTTAGGAGGTAGACCGATATATCAATTTTACAGATTAATTGCTGCCAATCGCTGCTTTTTGGAACTATCGGTTACTGGCAAAAATCTACGCCGATATCTTTTTAAAATAATTTGTATTATTCCTCCATGTTCCTCTGTGGCCGGTGCTGGATGATTCTACAGTTAGAATGGCTCGGTTCTACAGTATAAACAGCAGCGTCTAAAAGTAAAATAAAAACAATCATGTGGGAATTTGCTGTATCGAAGTCTTTCATTATTGACAATATTCATCCATATTTTTCTCCTCACTTCAAAGCACATTTTATTATAATTGCACAATCAAGTGTTCTAAATTTAAGCAAAGGCACGCAATGAAATATTTGTCTATATACTCTATAAATGCGCCACGTTAGCACATACATCACATCTCCAACTTCATTTCTTGTGAATAATAATAAACCTTATTCCTCAAACTGCATCTGGTGAAAATCAGTGTGTATATATATATATATATATATATATATATATATATATATATAAGCCTTTAACTGGAGAAGAAGCCTTTAACTGGAGAACATGTAGGCTATAAAAAGCTTAATTTGTTAAATACTTAAATATAGAGCATTGTGGGGGCCTGGGTAGCTCAGTGAGTATCGATGCTGACTACCACCCCTGGAGTCACAAGTTCGAATCCAGGGTGTTGTGTGACTCCAGCCAGGTCTCCTAAGCAACCAAATTGGCCCGGTTGCTAGGGAGGGTAGAGTCACATGTGGTAACTTCCTCGTGGTTGTGATTAGTGATTCTCGCTCTCATTGGAGCACGTGGTAAGATGTGTGTGGATCGCGGAGAGTAGCATGAGCCTCCACAAGCTAGGAGTCTCTGAGGTGTCATGCACAACGAGTCACGTTATAAAATGCGCAGATTGACTGTCTCAGAAGTAGAGGCAACTGAGACTTGTCCACCGCCGCCCGGATTGAGGCGAGAAACCACCACGTGGACCTACTAAGTAGTGGGAATTGGGCATTTCAAATTGGGGAGAAAAAATAAACAAATGGGGAGAAAAATTAAACAAATAGATAGACAGAAAAGAAAGACAGATAGACAGATAAGAAAGACTGATGGTAGATAGATGGACAGATAGATAGACAGAAAGGAAAGACTGATGGTTGACAGACAGAAAGGATAGATAGATAGATAGATAGATAGATAGATAGATAGATAGATAGATAGATAGATAGATAGAAAGATAGAAAGATAGAAAAGACTGATGGTAGATAGATAGATAGAAAAGAAAGACTGATGGTAGACAGTCAAGACAGATAGATAAGAAAGACTGATGGTAGACAGACAAGACAGATAGATAAGAAAGACTGATGGTAGACAGACAAGATAGATAGATAGATAGATAGATAGATAGATAGGAAAGACTGATGGTAGATAGATAGATAGGAAAGAAAGACTGATGGTAGACAGTCAAGACAGATAGATAAGAAAGACTGATGGTAGACAGACAGACAAGATAGATAGATAGATAGATAGATAGATAGATAGATAGGAAAGACTGATGGTAGATAGACAGACAGACAGACAAGACAGATAGGTAGATAGACAGATAGATAAGAAAGACTGATGGTAGATAGATAGATAGATAGATAGATAGATAGATAGATAGATAGATAGATAGATAGATAGATAGAAAAGAAAGACTGATGGTAGATAGATAGACAGACAGACAGACAGACAGATAGATAGAAAAGAAAGACTGATGGTAGATAGACAGACAGACAGACAGACAGACAGATAGATAGAAAAGAAAGACTGATGGTAGATAGATAGACAGACAGACAGACAGACAGATAGATAGAAAAGAAAGACTGATGGTAGATAGACAGACAGACAGACAGACAGACAGATAGATAGAAAAGAAAGACTGATGGTAGATAGACAGACAGACAGACAGACAGACAGATAGATAGAAAAGAAAGACTGATGGTAGACAGACAGACAGACAGACAAGACAGATAGATAGATAGATAGATAGACAGATAGATAAGAAAGACTGATGGTAGATAGATAGATAGATAGATAGAAAAGAAAGACTGATGGTAGACAGACAGACAGACAGACAGACAGACAAGACAGATAGATAGATAGACAGATAGATAAGAAAGACTGATGGTAGATAGATAGATAGAAAAGAAAGACTGATGGTAGATAGATAGACAGACAGACAGACAGACAGATAGATAGATAGACAGATAGATAGAAAAGAAAGACTGATGGTAGACAGACAAGACAGATAGATAAGAAAGACTGATGGTAGATAGATAGACAGATAGATAGAAAAGAAAGACTGATGGTAGACAGACAGACAGACAGACAAGACAGATAGATAGATAGACAGATAGATAAGAAAGACTGATGGTAGATAGATAGATAGAAAAGAAAGACTGATGGTAGATAGATAGACAGACAGACAGACAGACAGACAGATAGATAGATAGATAGACAGATAGATAGAAAAGAAAGACTGATGGTAGACAGACAAGACAGATAGATAAGAAAGACTGATGGTAGATAGATAGACAGATAGATAGAAAAGAAAGACTGATGGTAGACAGACAGACAGACAGACAAGACAGATAGATAGATAGACAGATAGATAAGAAAGACTGATGGTAGATAGATAGAAAAGAAAAACTGATGGTAGATAGATAGACAGACAGACAGACAGACAGATAGATAGACAGATAGATATAAAAGAAAGACTGATGGTAGACAGACAGACAGATAGATAAGAAAGACTGATGATAGATAGATAGATAAGAAAGACTGATGGTAGACAGACAGACAGACAAGACAGATAGATAGATAGACAGATAGATAAGAAAGACTGATGGTAGATAGATAGATAGATAGATAGATAGATAGAAAAGAAAGACTGATGGTAGATAGAGAGACAGACAGACAGATAGATTGACAGAAAAGAAAGACTGATGGTAGATAGATAGACAGACAGACAGATAGATAGACAGATAGATAGAAAAGAAAGACTGATGGTAGACAGACAAGACAGATAGATAAGAAAGACTGATGATAGATAGATAGATAAGAAAGACTGATGGTAGATAGATAGATAGACAGACAGACAGACAGACAGACAGACAAGACAGATAGATAGATAGACAGATAGATAAGAAAGACTGATGGTAGATAGATAGATAGAAAAGAAAGACTGATGGTAGATAGATAGACAGACAGACAGACAGACAGATAGATAGATAGACAGATAGATAAGAAAGACTGATGGTAGATAGATAGACAGATAGATAGAAAAGAAAGACTGATGGTAGACAGACAGACAGACAGACAAGACAGATAGATAGATAGACAGATAGATAAGAAAGACTGATGGTAGATAGATAGATAGAAAAGAAAAACTGATGGTAGATAGATAGACAGACAGACAGACAGATAGATAGATAGATAGATAGATAGATAGATATAAAAGAAAGACTGATGGTAGACAGACAGACAGATAGATAAGAAAGACTGATGATAGATAGATAGATAAGAAAGACTGATGGTAGACAGACAGACAGACAAGACAGATAGATAGACAGATAGATAAGAAAGACTGATGGTAGATAGATAGATAGATAGATAGATAGAAAAGAAAGACTGATGGTAGATAGAGAGACAGACAGACAGACAGATAGATAGACAGAAAAGAAAGACTGATGGTAGATAGATAGACAGACAGACAGATAGATAGACAGATAGATAGAAAAGAAAGACTGATGGTAGACAGACAAGACAGATAGATAAGAAAGACTGATGATAGATAGATAGATAGATAGATAGATAGATAGATAGATAGATAGATAGATAGATAGATAGAATTGTAATGGTGCCAAGTCTCTGAAATTTCAAAATAAGAATGTGTGTTTCGGGCTTGTTTACAATTAAAAGCGCCACATTCTGCACCAAAGCTTATTTTTTTTGTCTGGTTATTATCTGTATTTTGGTTGAACAATAAACTGCATCTGGGATTTTATTCATTTTGGATTCTTGCAGATTCTTGCATGTCTGTCCCTGTCATAGTATGAAAAGACTTCAAAAAAAAAAAAAAAAAAGTAACTTTCTATAAATCAATTAAAAAAAATATTGCATGATTAATCCGTTATCAGCCTTTTCCACCACGTTAGTTATCGTTAACAGTAAAATCTACTATCAATAATTAATAGTTAATTGCATAAATTTGTGAATGAATTTAAAATGTTAAATTGACAGCCCTAATATTATATAAGTTTACCTGTTTATGCAGTTTGACTAAACTCTTTTTACTAGGATAAGGGTTTCCCTTGTCATCAAAGTCCTCATAATCATCCATGTTCCTGCCCAACTTTTCCTGGTACTCAAAAGGACACTGAAAATGACACAGGTATTAACGCTACAGAATATTGCATCTACTTTATCATATATATTTTACAAATGCATAACGCTTAATACAACAAGCCAAACTTACCTTTCTCAGAATCGTGTCAATGCATTTTCTCAGAGGATGATTGTATTTGATTGTCTCATTAATTGTTCTGACTTCCTGTAAAAGAGAAATATCATCTACATTTGTTTTTATATTTACCCTGCATGCTTTATCGTAACATAAATTAGAGCGGTGATTGATCGATATATCCTTCTCACTGATATTTTGCCATTTTGAGATCATTGGCGTCAACAATATCTGCTTGGCCAGTTTATAGATTAAGCTCCTTTTTGTGTCAGTTCCCAAATCTACCGACAATTTATTTGATGGATAACGCAGCGTTTTTTTTAATGGAAATTTTAGTAAATACTGTGCAAAATAACATTTAAATATCTTCGCCGGAGTGTACAAGTCATATGGACTACATTTATGGTGTTTTTTTTAATGAATTTTTTTTCTCCTTCTGTGTTCCTCATATGGGTTTGGAACAACATGAGGGCAAATAAATGATGAAAGAATTTTCATTTTTGGATAAAGTATTCCTTTTACAACATTTATATAAAAACATTTTACTTGCTGCTTTTAAAGGGATAGTTCACCCAAAAATGAAAATTATCTCACCATTTACTCATCCTCATGCCGTCCCAAATGTGTATAACTTTCTTTTTTCTCCAGAACACAAACGAAAATTTTTAAGAAGAATATTTCAGCTCTGTTGGTCATCACAATGCAAGTGAATGGTGACCAGAACTCAGAAGGTCAAAAAAGCACGTAAAGGCTGCATAAAAGTAATCCATACAAATCCATGTCTCCAGAAGCGATATGATAGGTGTGCGTGACAAACAGATCAATATTTAAGTCATTTGTTTTTTTTTTTTTACTATAAATCTCCCCCTTTAACCAGCCCCAACCAGTAGGTGGCTGAATGTGAAAGTGTAGACTTACAATAAAAAAAGACTTAAATGTTGATCTGTTTTTCACCCAGAACTATCACATCACTTCAGAAGACATGGACTTAAACACTGGAGTCTTATGGATTACTTTTCTGCTGCCTTTATGTGCGTTTTGGATCCTCTGAGTTCTGGTCACCATTCACTTGCATTGAATGAACCTACAGAGCTCAGATAGTCTTGTAGAATATATTTGTTTGTGTTCTGCAGAGGAAAAAGTTCATACACATTTGGGATGGCATGAGGGTGAGTAAATGTGAGAATTTTCACTTTTGGTTGAACTATCCCTTAAAAGTAAGTGCTCTACTCTGACCATTCTCACCTCCATGACATCCTCCAGGTTTTCCTCTGCGTCGGCTTTCTCTGTCATCAGTTTTGCTGCTTTAAAATACGTCTTTGCCAGCAGTTGCCCATGGCATGATGCCCTCCAATAAGAGCGTGGGATTTCCACCAGACCGTATCCTAGCAACAGCACCAGTAGGAACAGACCCCAGGTATTGGCTGCGGTAATGCCAATCGTTCGCAAGTCATACCTATAACAAGTTTGGTTAAAATACGTTAGATAGGGGAGGGTAATACGAAAAGACATTGGTCTAGAAATTAAATGTGCTTGGAGTGTTTTGATTGGTTGATAGGGAGAGAGGAGGCTGGGAAACACACCATGAGAGGTGCCACTGCGGACTGACGGCGACGTAGATGAGCAGAGAGCAGAAGATAAGCAGGTATGTGCCATAATAAATGGCATTTTCAATCAGGGCCGTTTTTATCTTCCCCGAGATGGAGAAACCACCTGAACGTGCGTACGACTGCATGAAGGGAATCAAGAGCCTACCCACGGAAACAAAACAATAACAGATGTTAAAACATTTACAAACCATTTATATTATGATGACAGTAAAATATATCTATGATTACATGTGTAATGTTGGGGAAACAAACTATAAATGTTATAATAGTAACCAGAGGAATGATTTAAAGTAATAACGCACTCAAAAAATAAAAATCTTTCATAAATTACCTGTTTGACTTTCAGTGGAACCAGAAAGGTGCAACTCTCAATATTAAAAGGAAAAAGGGGACGGAGGCTGTCATTCTCCAAAATGGCAAAGAAAATACTATAAAAGTGGCCCATATGACTTTTGCTTAAGTCTTCTAAAGCCACAATATAGCTTTGTGTGAGGATTTAAGTATGTTGCGTCAGATTATCAGTGAATAACGGCTTAAATTTCGGAATATAGAAATATAGCCTATGAGTCATGAGGAATTTCATGATAATTTTAGAGTTTAACAGCCCCAGTACCCATTCACTTTGATTATAAGGAAAATGCGCAAGGTATTTGTGGGATAAGGGCCGTCCGGAGACGGCAGTACGACAGAGAGAGAGATTTATGGGCAGCTGCCCGACACCTGTGTGTTTGTGTCTTTTTGGTTCAGTTTATTATTAAACTATTATTCATAATAGTCAAGCTGGTTCTTGCCTCCTCCTTTCCATTAACCCCTTTACACTGGTGCCAAACCCCAGGAAGGAGGAGGGATGCGCCGTAGTAGAGTCCTCGCCACTACCCTACACCCCAATGGAGCAGCCGCGGCCATCTGCCTGAGAGCGGACGAACGGCTGCCGACCACGAGGGGAGAAGGGGCTCCTAGCCGACTGCTTGGAGTGGTCAGGACTGCTGACAGGGGCGGGGGGAGACCCCTACCAGCAGCTAAACGCAGAAGGGTCATGACGACTGGCGGCCGGCAAGGCTCCAGGCTAAAGCCCTTCTGTTACCCGAGAACGCGGCAGGCCGTTCCATCCACCAGGGGCCAGAGGACTCCCTCCGATCCACCCGGGCATTCGCGGCTGTCGTCCATTCGAGGGTGGAGGAGTGGCCGAGGACCACGCTACGGCATATCGGAGAACCGGCGAGTAAGTGTTTTTGTCTGAATTTCTGTCACACCAT